>CAUYUJ010021860.1:368630-418630 GCA_963575745.1 Prorocentrum cordatum | reverse complement strand
GCGCTGAGGGACCACCCTCTGCGCACCCCTGTGGTGTCGAGAAAGTGCCACTCCTGCCACGATCTGCGAGCGTGTCACGGATAGAGGCCGCGCTGAGGGACCATCCTCTGCGCACCCCCTGTGGTGTCGAGAAAGTGCCACTCCTGCCACGATCTGCGAGCGTGTCACGGATAGAGGCCGCGCTGAGGGACCACCCTCTGCGCACCCCCTGTGGTGTCGAGAAAGTGCCACTCCTGCCACGACCTGCGAGCATGTCACAGATAGAGGCCGCGCTGAGGGACCACCCTCTGCGCACCCCCCGTGGTGTCGAGAAAGTGCTTCTCCTGCCACGATCTGCGAGCGTGTCACGGATAGATACCACCCTCTGCGCACCCCCTGTGGCGTCGAGAAAGTGCCACTCCTGCCACGATCTGCGAGCGTGTCACGGATAAAGGCCGCGCTGAGGGACCACCCTCTGCGCACCCCCTGTGGTGTCGAGAAAGTGCCACTCGTGCCACGATCTGCGAGCGTGTCACGGATAAAGGCCGCGCTGAGGGACCACCCTCTGCGCACCCGCTGTGGTGTCGAGAACGTGCCACTCCTGCCACGATCTGCGAGCGTGTCACGGGTAGAGGCCGCGCTGAGGGACCACCCTCTGCGCACCCCCTGTGGTGTCGAGAAAGTGCCACTCGTGCCACGATCTGCGAGCGTGTCACGGATAAAGGCCGTGCTGAGGGACCACCCTCTGCGCACCCCCTGTGGCGTCGAGAACGTGCCACTCCTGCCACGATCTGCGAGCGTGTCACGGATAGAGGCCGCGCTGAGGGACCACCCTCTGCGCACCCCCTGTGGTGTCGAGAAAGTGCCACTCCTGCCACGCCTTGCGTGCTTGTGTGTGTGTGTGCGTGTGCGTGTGTGTGTGTGTGTGTGTGGGTGCTATGCTGTGCTGTGCTGTGTTGTGCTGTGCTGTGCTGTGCTGCGTTGAGCTGTGCTGTGCTGTGCTGTGCTGTGCTGTGCTGTGTGCTGTGCTGTGGGTGATGAGGTATGTTTGTTTATGTGTGTATGTGTGTATGTGGATGTGTGCGCTGTGCCGTGCTGTGTTGTGCTGTGCTATGGGTGAGGGAGGAAGGAGGAGAAAGGGGGAGGAGGGGAGGAGGAGGTGAGACGCGGGTGCGGCGCGGCAGTGAAGAAAACCAGAACCCCACCAAGCATGTGGGGAAAAACAAGCCAAAATCGTCCCCAGACTATGTTTTTACTATCTCTGAATATTCCTCCGGTAGAGGGACAGGCCCGACTCGAGCCCAGACCCAGACGTCCAGCGCGTGCGTGGGCCCCCGGAAGCCTGGACCCACTCCGCAGAGCCAGCTCATCACTTGTCTTCCGACGCTCCGGGGGCGCGTTGCGGACCCCCTGCAGGCCGAACGTGGCCCCCACGCCGGCCGCTGCTGTCGTGGGGAAACCGAGAGGCACCGACACCGATGCGTCCCGGGGCCTCTCCTGGGGGTGCGCTCTGAAGAGGACTTCGAGGCGACCCCAGCGGCGGCGAGGAGGGCTTCCCAGGAGGCCGAACGAAGGGGGAAACGGGCGAAGGGCAGCGGTATCGGCCTTTTCCCCTTCTGAATTGTTTCGGAGCATCGGTCGGGCGTTGGGTGAAAGACTGGGTTCAGTGTGACCTAGTTTCGTGATGTGTACCGGGGGGGGCCCCTTCCGCCCTATTCCACTGACCAGAGAACTGCCGCCACCCGAAAAACACCTGCTTCGGCATACCTGTTTCGGTGATCCCAGTCGATATTTTGGACTTCGGGGCCCAATCAGTAAGCGGCTCCACTTGACCGGGGTCCTGGCTGCCCTGAGATCCGACGCAGCAACAAAATGGCAATCGCAGAAACATGCAACCGGAGCCCCGGACCCCATCTTTCCGCGCCTTTTTTCGAACTGGGTCGATCTCCGAGGGCCCCGGGGCCGACTCCGGGCGGACAGTTCGGCTCGACAAGAATTGCAGCGCCAGGATCTCGAGGCGGCTATGCTCAGGTCGGGCCTGTCCCCCTACAGGGGGACTTTGGGTGAAAAATGAAAAATACCCAGAAAATGCTTCAAACATGCTCAGAAATAGTAAAAAATCGTCCCCTGACTATTTTTTTATTATTTTTGAGCATCCCTCCTGTAGAAAAACAGGCCCGACTTCAGGCTATGCCCGAGTCGGATCTCTGGGAGGTCATGGCCGGCGTGCTGGCTCCCCCCGAGGCGCGGGCGGCGCCGCCCAGCGCGCGAAGCGCAGCGGCCGCGCCCGCCGCAGGCCGAGACGGTCGCGCACGCAGGCCCGCAGGTCGGCGGGCCGCGCGTCCGCGGGCACCAGGAGAGCGAAGCAGCGCTCGCTGTCGTCCGCGTGTATCCTCCGGCGGGTGTGAGGCCAAGGAGCACCCTGCGGAGGTCCGCGAGGATTCCACAGGCGATGGTTCTGGATAAATCCCAGCCTCGGAGTAACCTCCCCAAGTTGCGGTGAAAGGCAACATTATAATGGGACCTGGAATCGGCGATACGTCGCGATAGATCGGCGATGGGCCCCCAATAGCTAACTCGCACGTTCCTGGGCGCGCTGGCCAATATAGAGGGCAGAAAATCCACCCCGATAATAACCACCCCGACACGCGAAGCCGTTTAGCAAACGCACCCAAAGAAGGAATCAAAAAGAGCTGGGCTGTTTAGTAAACGCCCAAGGCCGTCTAGGAAACGCCAATTGTCCGGTCCAGGTGGTTTCTCCTTCCCTGACAGAAAGCCCCACTCGTCAGCAAGCAGCGTCCTCGGTCATCAACTGCAGCGGGCACCTGCGCAGCCCCTGTCGAGGTCTGGCTCGCGCCCGATGACCAGACGAAGTCTGCCTGAAATAGTCAAACACCGCGCGGTGCATGGTGCGTGAACTGCGCAGGGCATGTGCCAGGAAGACTGCGCCTGAATCTGCAGCGTGCCGCGCACACTCTGCAGGGTGCCTCGCCTGCGCGCTGAGCTGCAGCCGTGCTTCCGAAACTGTGCCGAGAGATGCGCGCCATGTCAACGGCAAAGTCCGCGTCGGGCCCGCCAGCCCTCCTCGTTGACGCGGCCGTCATGGGGGCCCAGAAGGCCGATACTCCGATAAGAATCCCGCCAGCCCTCTGGGCGCAGATGGCCCAACGGACTCCGTCGTCTCTCTCTCTCTCTCTCTTTCTGTCTCTCTGTCTCTCTCGCTCTCTCTATCCCTCCGTTTCTCTCTCTCTCTCTCTCTCTCTCTTTCTCTCTCTCTCTCTCTATCTCTCTCTTTGCAGGAACCCCGTTCTTCCCCTGCTCGGGGGAAGGGTTCACTCCGCCCCCTGCCTTCTCCCGTGGGCCTGGGCCTGGGAAGGTGGGTGGGCGCGGGCAGTGAGAGCGCCGAACATAGCCCAATATGGCCCCAAGAGGGCGTCAGAGACTCCAAGACGGCCTCCAGTATTGCTCAATATACCTCAAGATGATTCAAGATAGCCTCCGACACAGATCCAAGAAACCTCAAGACGGCCCCAAGACGGTCTCAACTGCCCTCCGAGACATCCAAGGACCCCACATCAGAGGCCAATGTCCTCCAAGAACATATGGGGGATCAATGGTTTGGCATTCTCGCCCTTTCGCTTCCGATGGGCTCTTGAGGCCTCAAAGTGGCCCCCAAAAACACACAAGAGCGCCTTGAGACCGCCTCAAATCATAATGTTTGAGCCTCCGAGGGGGTGGGGGGCTGAATGTACAATCCCATTCTTTTTGAGCCATGGGGCCAAGACGACCTCAAAAGCCCCCCCAGACTCCCCCAACGAACCCCAAGAGAGCCCCTCTCCAAAAAAACCCAGAGGGTCCCAAGAGTGCCGCAAGTGTCTCCGCGAGGTCCCCAAGAAAGACCCAAAACGGCTCCACTTGGCTCCCCAGACCCCCCCCAAAGAGCCCATAAACCGTCCAAAAGGGCCCTAAGAGGGCCCCAGGAGTGCCTCAAGTGGCTCCGCGAGGACCCCTCGAGAAACCCAAGACGGCCCCAAGAGACTTCCGAAAAAACACTTCGAAGGCGGCTGTTACACTGCATGGTTCTGCATTTCACTGATGAAGGCAACTCGCCTGGCGATCTCTTTCTGGATGGGCTGGTGGGGATTTTGTAATCGCGAGCGCACCGGAGGATGCCGGGCGCCGTCGAAGTCGCAGCAAGACATCTACGATCTAATTGCGCCAAGGGGAAGGAAGGGCGCCGAGAAGGGGACAGGGGAGGAACAAACAGGAGGCGAGCCTCGCTGCCGCTCAGAAGAGGGCGCCGTCGACCGGGAAAAACTTCCAGGCGGGCTGCGTCGCCACAGTGGCGGGGAATTCAAGTTGAACGACACCTCGAGCGTGCAGATGATGAGACCACCAGAAACGCTGGTGGAGATACTTTTCGGTCGCGTCCGCAAGCGAAAGCGCAGGCGGAGACAGAAGCTGTCCGGGGCACGGAAACATACCTGATTAGCTGCAGGGCGCGGAACGGGCCGGCCGGGCCAGCTCACAAGGCGGCTGCTGAGCCGCAGGGTGAGGGCTGACTGGCTGAGGGCACCCAGGGAAGCTCAGGCATCGTGCAGCCCATAGCAAAATTCCAGGGAATTCGATGTACGCCCTGCGGCTGGTGGAGATATATTTTTTTTACAGCCGCAGGCGGAAGCGCCAGCGGCGGGCGGTCGCGGGCGGCTGGTGGAGATACGCGAAACGTCAAGAATTTCGAAGAGGATTTTAAAAAACGATACCTCTGCCCTTCGCCCGTTCTCACCTTTTTGGGGCCTCCTGGGAGGCCCCCGTCGCCACCGCTGGGTTCACCTCGAAATCCTGGTCAGAACGCACCCCAGGAGAGGTCTGGGGAGTAGCGGCATCGGTACCTGTTGGTTTCCCAACAATGAGGGCGCGCGGTTTTTGGCCGATTTCGGCCTCAGGGCCGTCCTCGCTGGGGCTCGGGAGCGTCAACACCCTCCCCGGGTGAAAAACCAGCCCTATAGGGAAGTGGCCCAAACCCCTGGGGCCCACGCATCAAAAAAAAATGGAGCAACCAGATGTCAGGGGAGTGACCGAAACAGGGGGTGAAGCAAGGGGCCCCAAAGGGGCCCTAAAACCTAAAGGAGCCCCTTTGGGGACCAGCGGGTGCCCCAAAGGGCCCCGAAGGGACCCTTCAGGGGCCCGTTTCTTCATCCCCCACATCGGCCCCCCCCCCTTCGCTCGGGGGCGCGCAAACATGGATTAGCGATCCATGGATTTGGCGCGCGCGCCAACTCCATGGATCGGGGGAGGTGCCCTCCCCAAAATGCGGCCGGTGCCGCCTCGCTCGGCGGCGAAGTCTGCGATTTCCCGTGGAAACGGGACCCGTCGCTCATCCACGCCCCCTTCATCCATGTTTGCGATCGCCTGACAAAGGGACCCCGAAGGGCCCCTTCAGGGCCGGGCTCTTCATCGCCCCTTTCAGCCCCCACCCCTTCACACACGCCAGATGTCCAGATCTGGCGCTCTTCCGCGGGGCGCCGCGCCGCGGCGGCCGCAGGGAGGGCCATCTCGCCCCGCGGGCGGTGTGGCAAAGTGGGGCGCCCCGCGTGCCTGTGGCTCCGGGTGGCAGCGGAGAGGCGGGGATTTTGAGGAAGAGGCGGGGGGGGAGAAAGCCGATGAACAGGCGGGTGAGGATGGCGACGGCGAGCAGGAGCAGGACTAGTAACATCAGCAGCCACGGGCAGAAGCAGCAAGGGCATTTTTGGAGGAGCATCGGGCGTGGGACGAGCACAAGGAGCAACTCTGGAGCATGGCGACCCCTCGCACGCCCAAGGTGAAGGAAGACGGTCCAGACATCAGCTCACGACGCCAACGTGGCGCTGGAACGGACCCCGCCAACGGCATCGGAGCCCAAGCCCGCGTCTCGTCGACCACCTGGGCACGACGAAACACGCCCGCGGTAGGAGGGAGGAACATGGGTTCCGGGTAGATGGGGTCGGAGGATCGCGGCGCATTTTCGATGCATCGACGTAGTAGGCGTGGCGAAAACCATGCTCCACAGCGAGCCGCATCGCCGCTGCACCAACGATGCGGCGCGATCCTCGGACCCCATTCGCTCTGACCCTCTTTGAGAGGCCTGGGCTGCATATCTGCCAATCGGGGGGATGAGGAACTGTCCAGCCGTGGTAACGACGGGGCCGTTTGTCCCCCGTGTCTGCTGGTTGGAACGTTTCGATTGCCTCCAATAACTCTGGGGTGACCAGGGGGTGCTTGTAATCCGGGCGAGGGGGCCCTTGCAGTCTGGGGAAGCGGGAGCCTTGTAGTCAGAAGGGCCCTGGTAGTTCGGGGCCCCAGAGCCCACACCTAGGGGAGGTTCTCAAAGTAGCGCTGGGTTACATCGGCCCCCCAGCCGCCGGCTCTAAGCCCCGACCCCGTGCATGACCCGAACGCCCCTCGCGTGCCCATCTCGTGCCAGACAAACCCGCACCCGCCGATCGCCTCGCCGTGAAACCTGCGCGCCCTACGCCCGACACTCGCGGCCCCCCGCCCAGAATGGGGGAGGAGGGGGGGAATGGCCGGGGGGCAGGAGTGAGGCAGGAGGCGGGGCGACGAGTAAGATGTGGGGGAGGGAGGACGGAGGGGGAAGGAGGACGATGGAGGTGGAAAGAAGAGGGGAGAGGGAAAGAGGCCGACTGCACTGGCATGGAATCGAGGCCGTGGCGCCGCTCCCCCGTTCTGCTGTGCCCTCCGCGGGCGCGCGCCAGCGGAGCCTGGACGAAGCTCGCGCCCTCAGAGGACGGCAGGGTCTTTTTGAAAAGGTCGAGGGCGTCGTCGTCGTTGAGGAGCTGCCGGGCGCCGACCGCAGGCGCGGGGATTTACGAACCGCGCGGCACAGGCGGAGCTGCACAGAAACCGATGTCTTCGTTACGAAAACGGCATTTGTAAAGGGGGCCCAAGGCCGATCCAATGAATCCGCTCGGAGCCCTGAACATTCGCGTGCGCACCGCTTTTTGCTCTTCGAAAAAAGCTCGCCGCGCGCACGACATCGACACACTTAAACGGCAGCGGCAAAAACCCAGTCGTGGTCGAAGGTGCGGCGATCTACGCGGTGGGATTGATTCGCGGGGGGCGAGAGTGTTGAGATTTGTTCGGGGCGTCCAAGTAAGAGGGTCTGTCGTGGCTTCGCGAGCAAATCGGCGACTCCGAAAGGTGTGGTTTGCAAAAAGTGCGGGTCGCAACCCTCGCGTGGGGAGGGGGGGGGCGGGGGGGGGGGCTCGACAGAGATCTCTGCCGCGCTCCGACGAGGGCTCATCAAACCTTTGGCGTAGTGCGGTACCCCCTGAACCCCAACGGCGCCGATCGCAAACCACACCATGGCCGAACCGCGCCTTCTGCAGTCGCCGAGTCAGGGCGTGGCGCGAGGGGGGGAGCGGTCTGCTGAGAAGGCAACAGATAACTTCTGAGAAAGCAAAGAATATGACGAGACCACGGCGAGGACAAATTCGGGGGAGGACCAATCGAAAATCGATGAAATCCTGCAACTCTGGAGGATGTATCCGGCGTCGCGGCCATCAGATCGCGCTCCAAAAAAGCTTGGGAGGGATTTAAATCAGAAAATCATTAACAACGAGGCGCCAAACAACTGGGTGCCATCGCTACCGAGGCGCCAAACAAATCCACGGGGGGATTCCAGCCGAACGGTGAATTTAGCACCGCACCAAACAGCTCCTCCTCTTCCTTCTCATCCGCCTCATCGTCCTCCTCCTCTTCCTTCTCATCCGCCTAGGTATCCTTGTTGCGAAAGGTTTCAACACGAACCCTTCTGTGGAGGATTTCTATTGGACTCCTTCTGTGAAGGATTTCAATAGGAATACGCCGTCCGTCCGTCCTCCTCCCCCTCATCCGCCTCATTTTCCCTCAACCTCCTAATCCGCCTACTTCTCCTTCTTGTTAAGGGTGTCACCCTGCTGCGGAGGATTTCACTAGGAACCCTTCTGCGGTGGCTTTCAATGGAAAACTTCTCCTCGTCCGCCTCATCTTCCTCGTCCTCATCCACCTCAATTTTCTTTTTGTCAAGGGTTTCAATAGAACTCATTTGAGAAGGGCGCAGGATGAAGGGCGAAGAGGAGCAGGAGGAGGAGGATGAGGAGGAAGACGAGGAGGATGAGAAGCATGACGAGGGTGAGGAGCAACACATTACTCACACACCTGCTTGCGGAGCTGCGTTCGCAAGTGGGTTTGTGAGAAACGCCTCGAAGCGGAGAGAACGGGCAGAATCAACAGGACCAGGAGCAGCAGGAGGGGGAGGCAGGTGAGGAAGAGCAGGGTGGGGAGGAAGAGGAGGGTGAGGAGAACGACGAAGGTGATGAGGAACAGGTTACTCACAAAGGTAGTTGTGGAGCGGCGTTCACAACTAGTTTTGTAAGTAATATTTCGTAGCGGAAGGTTACTCGCAAAACTTGATGTGCAGCTGCGTTCGCAACTAGATTAGTGAGAAACGCCTCGAAGCAAAGAGCAGCGGGCAGAATGAGAAAGAGCAGGAGCAGCAGGAGAAGGAGGGTGATGATGAAGAAGAGGGTGAGGATTATGACGAAGGGGAGGAGGAACCCATTACTCAGAAAACTAGTTGTGGAGCGGCGCTCACAACTAGTTTTGTAAGTAATGTCTCGTAGCGGGAGTTTACTCGCAAAACTTGATGAGCAGCTGCGTTCACAATTAGATTAGTGAGAAACGCCTGGAAGCGGAGAGCAGCGGGCAGAATGAAAAAGAGCAGGAGCAGCAGGAGGGGAAGGGTGAGGAGAACGAAGAGGAGGGTGAGGAGCATGACGAAGGTGGAACACATTACTCATAAAACTAGTTGTGGAGCGGCGTTCACAACTAGTGTTGTACGTAATGTTTCGTAGCAGGAGGTCACTCGCAAATCAAGTTGTGGAGCTGCATTCGCAACTAGATTTGTGAGTAACGCCTCGAAGCGGAGAGGAGGGGACTGAGTGAAGAGGAGAAGGAGGAGGGGGGAGGAGCAGAAGGAGTAGGAGGAGGGAGAAGAGGAGGGCGAGGAGCATGACGAAGGTGAGGAGGAACACATTACTCATACAACTAGTTGTGGAGCGGCGTTCACAACTAGTTTTGTGAGTAAATGTTTCGTAGCAGGAGGCTACTCGCAAAACTAATTGTGGAGCTGCGTTCACACTTAGATTTGTGAGTAACGCCTCGAAGCGGAAAGGAGGGGGCACCCCCTCCCCGCCTTCCTCCTCCTCTTCGAAATCAACGAAATCGCGAAAACCACCGAAAAGCTTCACAAAAACCCCAAAAACAAACCAAACCATCAGTTCGGGAGAACCTTTCCGTATCGGCCCCTCTCCCCAGAAGTCCTCCCGAAATGAGTTTATTTTGTTTTCCGAAGAGGAGGAGGAAGAGGAGGAAGGATAGGGGGAGGAGAGGAAAAGGAAACGGAGAGTGAAGATATCGATCGGCGGCCGCGGCAGAGACGAATCCATATATATATATATATATGTATATGTATATGTATATGATCATGTGGGGGGGGGCGTCCATATGTCCATATGTCCACATATATATACATATATTAGAAAAGGTGCACGAGCTTCGCGAATTGAGTGCGGCTCGTTTCCGAAATGTAGCTCTCACCTTGGCGCCGCGCACATTCGTTGCACAATTTTGAACGAGCTCCACGGATTGAGGGCAGCTCGTTTTCAAAATGCAGCTCCCGCTTCAGCGCCGAACATTCGTTTAAACAACTGCACGAGCTGCGCGGAGTGAGGGCGGTTCGGCTTCAAAGTGTAGATCCCGCCTTAGCGCCGCGCGCGCATTCGTTGTGCAGAACTGCGCGAGTTCCACGGATTGAGGGCGGGTCGTTTCCAAAATGCACCTCTCGCTTCGGCGCCGCGCATTCGTTTAAACAATTGCGCGGGCTTCGATGGTTGAGGGCGGCATGCTTCCGAATGTGGCTCTCGCCGAAGCGCCGCGCGCATTCGTTATAGAAAATTACGCGAACTGCTACGATTGAGGGCGGCTCGCTTCCAAAACGTAGCTCTCGCCCCAGCGCCGCGCGCATTCGTTGTGAACATGTACGCGTGCTCCACGGATTGAGGGCGGCCTGATGTAGCTCTCGCCTTAGCGCCGCGCGCTCTGGTCTCTAAAATTGCGCGAGCTTCACTGGTTGGTGGCGGCTCGCTTTCAAACTGTGGCTCTCGCCTCAGCGCCGCACGCATTCGTTCTGAAACAGCACAAGAGCTTCGAGGATGGAGGGCGGCTCGTTTTCGGCATCTAGCCCTCGCCTTGGCGCCGCGCGCATTCGTTTTTTTTGAAACTTGCAAGTGCGCCGCGGGTTGCGGGCGGCTCGGTTTCAAAATGGTGCCCTCGCCTCAGCGCCGCGCGCGCTCGTCTGTAGAAATGTGCACAATTCTCGCCGACTGGGGGCGGCTCGTTTCCACAATGCGGCTTTCGCCGCAGCGCAGCGCACATTCGTTAGGAAAAAGTTGCAGGAGCTTCACGAGTTGGGGGTTGTTCGTTTTCTCAACGTGGTTGACGACTCAGCGTCGCGCACATTCGCTTTGAAAGATTTGCGCGGGTGCCATCGATTCCCATGGGTAACGTACCAGAAGCTGCGCTCTGCATCGGCTCAGAACCGTCAGGTCGCAACAGTTACGTGTAGTCGCTGCGTCGATGCAGCAACTGATGGTGGTGATATTGATGTTGGTGCTGGCTGATTGTCGACGGCGGCCAGCCCCGCCTTCGTCTGAAGAGAACCACCACGTCTGAGAGGACGGCGGTCTCAGGAAGTCCTGAGCACTGCAAACCGTTCCTTGGCTGAGCGCTGCAAGCCCCCCCCATCTCTTGGACGTCTGATGTTTAGGGTTTCGTCCCTGCAGTTAAATTCCAGCCCCGGACCCCTCCCAGGGGCTCCGATCCCCAGAATTCCAAACATCAGAACAAAACCAACGAAACCATCTGGCTTCTTCACTTCTCACCCCCAGAAGCCCCAAACATCCACATGAAAATATCAGGTGTGCGATGTCATGGGTGCGGGGGCCTGGTGTTTTCATTTCGATGATTGGGATTCCTAGGGCTGAGAACTGAAAGAACCTCGTGTTTTCATTTGGATATTTGGTAGGTTTGCGATCCTGGGGGCGGGAGCTCTTGGGAAGGCTCCTGGGTCAAATTTCCGCTGAAAAAAGGGAAACACGTCAAATCCCGACGATCATCATGGGTGAAATTGTCGCTGGAGGGTCGAAAATTTCCGAAATCCACAACAGCATCCGAATGATAACACATGGTTCCCTCACTTCTCAACCAATTGACAACCGAAATCCCCAAATCCCAACAATCCCAAAACATACACATGAAAACACAAAAATTCCGCACCCGGGACACCGCAAACCCAGCGTTTTCAAAGGTATTGTGTTGAGTGTCTGGGAGAGAGAGAGAGAGAGAGAGAGAGAGAGAGAGAGAAAGAGAGAGAGAGAGAGAGAGAAAAAGAGAGAGAGAGAGAGAGGGAGAGAAAGAGAGGGAGACAGAGACAGAGAGAAAGAGAGCGGACAAATCTCAGAAACAGAAAGAGAGAGAGAGAGAGAGAGAAGGGAAATAGAGAGATAGAGAGAGAGAGAGAGGAAACAAAAGAGAAGAGACAGTGAGAACGAGAGAGAGAGAGAGATGGAGGGAGAGAAGGACAGATAGAGAGAGAGAGGCAGAGAGAGAGAGAGAGAGACAGAGAGAGAGAGAAATTGATATACATATATATATATATATAGAACAATCATAGAGAGAAACAAATCAAGACGACGAGGAGGAATAATGGACGAGCACCAACGTCGTGAATGCGGGTAAGAATGGGTGCTGGGTGGGGGCTGTCCACCGTGATGCATCGGTAAATGTTGCTGTGCGAACGTTGACATAAGTCTAATATACACACACTTATACAGTCAATCCGTATAGTAAGGATGCGCGGTAAGGATGCAAGGGCCTTAAAAGGTGATTAAGGTGATGTTGACGTTTTTCGGACGAGGTTGGCCAGCGAACGTCGCTAAGGATGGGCCGAAGGGGCAAGGATGCAAGGGTACCCTTGGGAATGTTGCCCATCCTCACCATGCGAGTTGACTATTTTTCTCTCTCTCTCTCTCTACATATATATATATATATAAACACATATGTATACACAGCAGGAGCGCAGACGAAGGATACACTCAGGCCAGGCCGCCTGTGCGGTTAGCTCGCGCGCGCGCGGGCCGGTCGCCCCGGCGAGCCAGGCGACGCGGGGGTGGGCAGGGCAGGGGCGCAGCCCCTGTCCGAGGGGCACGAACGCACACGGGCCACGCTTCCGCCGCCACTGCCGCAGCAGCCAGCCTGACCAAGGGAACGATAAGTAAGGAACGAAGCCCCTTTCTGAAGGAACACCAGGGGGGCTCGCCGCACAAAAGGTAGCGGAACGCACGCAAACCACAATCACGGCCGAGGACCTTTTGAAACGTAAGTGTTCCTTATTCGAGCCGGACCCTGTACTGTAGGTAGGACGGGGGAGAAGGGAGGATTGGGAGGTCCTCCTCCTCCTCCTTCTACTCCTCCTGCCTATGGTGGTGGTGGTGGGAAGTCGGCCCATCGAAGGCCGATGCTGCACATGCTGTGCAGCGCTGTAACCTCCAGACCAAAGCAGCGAGCCCAGCACACTGCAAACGCGCATTACTGATTGGGTCGGCAACTGCACCTAGGAGGAGTCGGCTTGCGGGGGGGTCGGGCGCGCGGGAGGCGGGCGGAGGCGTCGCCGGCGCCCCGCGCCCCCGGGGGGCTCCATGTTGGATTTCCCAGGCTGCGCCAAGCGCGCGCACGCGCTACTTGCCCGCGCGCTCACATTCGCGCAAGCGCATCCTAAGAAACTATGATTTGGATCGGAACCGGGCGAGGACGGGCATGGGGCGCCTGTCAAGGCTGCTTTTGGGAGCGATTGCTGCTGGCTCGACACGCGCGATATGCATGTAAAGACTTTTGGAGGACGGGCGCTGCGCCGTCCAATCCAACGCGGCAATGGCGCGGTCCGGGGCGCGCGGCCGTCGCGGCACACGGCGGTCGACGTGACCGCATGGGGCGCGCGATCGGCCGCGCGGCATTTGCGGGCCATTCGGCCGACGCTGCCGGGTCGCCCTCAAACAGCCCGCCAGGAATACGCAAATGCGCAATGCGCCAGCGCGCCGCCAGGATATCGCCCTGAAAACAACCTGTTCACTCTGAACGCCGACTGCGCGCCTCGCTGAACCAGCGAAGTCGCGCGGCGCGCCCGCGCTGCGGACCCGCCGCAATGAACTCGCGGGAAAAAGGCCTCTCTCCATGGGTTCTGGCACCGATTCTGGCCTACTTCCCCGTTCTGGCCGATTCTGGTTCTATCGCCGATTCCTCCTTTGATTCCGTACCGATTCCGTGCTGATTCTTTTGGTTCCGCTAGAATCAGGGGTCGCAGTTGTGCCGATTCTGTTTTGAATCTGTACTGATTCCGTACTGATTCCTTTGATTCCCCTGTGCCCCGGGGACCATCAGGCCGCGGCCCGAGCCCCCGCCTCGGCGGCATGGTTTTTCCAGGAGCGCGGAAGAGTTTTGAGGGGGAGGGGGGCCGGGGGGGAGGCGGAGCGATTCTTGGGGCGCATCGGGCGGCCGAGCCACAGATTTCCGGGCCCAGTGCGCACGCCCAACATGGCATGCGCGGGCGCGCGCGCGAGTTCTCGACCGTCGGCGCATCTGTAAGTTCATGCCCCGCCCCGCGCGCGGGAATGGAAACTTGCGTTGCGGTTTCCAATTTAACGCGCGGCCGTCGCAACTGCATCGCATTGCTCAGCGCGCAAAGCGCGCAGCATGGGGGCTTTGCGTTCTCGCATGAGAAGCGCGCGGAACCGAACCGAACGGTCGGCGGCGCCCGCTCCTGCGCCGCGCGCGAGGCCATCGCGTCAGCGCGGGAGGCTACAGGTGGCCTGGGGCGTCGCCCTGGGGCGCGGGCACAGCGCGAGGCCCGCGCGGGTCTCTCGCGCCGAACATGCGCAATAAAGCCGGCCCGCCCGCCGGCTGGCGCTCGCGGGCGACGCGACGCCGGCGCCGACTGCAAGGCCCTTAGGCCGACTGGGCCCGGAGGATTCCTGAGAGTCCCGGGAAGGGGCAGCGGGCCGCGATGGAATCGGCGCGATCGTTGGCGCCCCCCCCGCGCCCGCCCTCCCCTGCAAGCCGACTCCTCCTAACTGCACCCGCCGTCGATGACGATGTCGGTGCCTGCTCATCTACTGAGGAGAGGCGATGCTGAACTCGTGAGCGCCGCCAGCCTGTCTGGAGGCCTCCTAGATGGGGTCGGAGCAGACGGGGTCGCGGAATCACGCCGCGGCGCCAATGCATCGTCGATACACCGTTCCCGTCGGCGTGGAAATCCTGGCTCCACGTCGAGACGCATCGCCGATGCATCGGCGCCGCGGCGCGATCCTCCGACCCCATCTGTTCCGACCCCATCTGGGAAGCTCAGATGTTCATCATCAGAGGCGAAACGATGGGGATACCAAAAGGTACCGATACCGCTATACTCCCTGGCATCTCTACCGGGGTGCCTTCTGACAAGAAGCATCCTCTGATACCCGTCGGTCGGAAGAGGTAGGCAGCACAATGAAATAGAAGGCTTTGAAAGCAGATGGGGCTTCCACCCGACCTCTAAGGAGGAAGGAAGGGGAAAGAACCCTCGACTCAGGAGGTAGGAAGGCAGCTAATAAAGTAGATTGGGACTCGGGCGCCCCAAAACATACAATCTGTCAACGACCGGCGGGTACTTGCGAAGGCCATGTGAAGCGGGGGCGAACCGCGAGGGGCCCGCAGGCCGTGAACACTGCGGAGCGGGGCGACACCGGCCCCAGGCAGTCTGCGGGGCCCTGGCGCCTCACCGAGAGCGTCCTTCTGCGCTCGGGAGGCGCGGCATGAAGCATACTTAGGGACGTACAATCGGCCCGTGATCATGTTCGTCTGAGCAGGGACCGACCGTCCCGGCATTCCTGTAGGCCTACCACACAATTTTCTTGGAAACCAAACGTGTTCTAAGAACAAAGCAAGGTTCATATGGCATTAGACCGATGTGTTAAACACGGCAATCCCAGCCAGAAATGTTCTAAGAACATTTCGGGGAAACCACAAAATGTTCTCAGAACACTGTTGAGCAGGCCTGTAGGCACGCCAGGGCGCTTCGCAACTGCTTGATTCTTCGGGCTTGTTGCCAGCCGGCCGCCTCGGAAGCCGAGCGCGCCAAGAAGCCGGCGGGCGGGCGGGCAAACCGGGCGGCGGCCGCGCGCTCGGCCGCGCCGGTGGCCTTGATGACCTCTGCCAGGGCGAGGAGCTCCTGTGAGCACGGCGCGGCGCCCCACGTGGGGAGAGGCTCTTCCGCGGGGCAGGGCGGAGCAAGAAGCTCCTCCTCCTCCTCCTCCTCCTCCTCCTCCTCCGCCTCCTCCGCCTCTTCCTCCTCCCCCTCCTCCTCCTCCGCCTCCTCCTCCTCCGCCTCCGCCTCCTCCGCCTCCTCCTCCTTCTCCGCCTCCTCCTCCTCCTCCTCCTCCTCCTCCTCCTCCTCCTCCTCCTCCTCCTCCTCCTCCGCCTCCTCTCCGCCCCCGCCACCTCGCCGCTTCTTCCACAGGGAGGCTCGTTTTGTCTCATCGGCCTCTGCTCTCCTCCTCCCTGCTGGCCCTTCGCCCAGGGGGGCTCTGATCGGCCTCCTCTCCTGCTTGTCCTCCCCCTCCCCCTCCCCTCCTGCTTTTCCTCTCCCTCCCCTCCTCTCGTTCCTTCCTCTCTCTCTCTCTCCCCTCCTACTTTTACTCCCCCCTCCCCCCTCCCCCCTCCCTCTCCCTCTCCACTCTCCTGCGCTAGGCTCTCCCTCTCCAGGCAAGGCGAGGCCTGGCCACGCAGCAGGAGCCGACAACTCGCAGGGCGCGAGGTCAGCTACGTGGCGGGCCGTCGCCTCGGACACCCAGACCTCCGAGGATCTGTTCTTGCTCGATCCCAGCATCGTTGCTAAATCGGCATCTGGGGCCCGCTATCGGGCCCCAGGACCACAACAACTATTCATATTTTTAATATTATACATCGATGTATATATCCGTGGCGAACGTCCACTGGGGAAGGGACTGGGACCTCCGGGCAGGGCGCCAATGGTCGAAGGGTGGGGGGAGGTCAAGCGTCTTCGTCTGACCTCGGCGGTCTTCCAGCCTCGGGATGCTCCCCATCTGCGGAACCTCGCCGAGGAGGTCCCGGGGGTGCTCTGATCGTCCCGAGCGGACGAAGTGCACAGCCGAGCGATGAGCCGAAGGCCAAGAGGCAACGCCAGGGGGCAGGGCTCGGCTCGGGAAGACACTGCAAGAGCCACAGACCCGCTGGTGCGATAGAGGCCTCCTAGATGGGGTCCGAGTTGATGGGGTCGAAAGATCGTGCCGCATCGCCAATGCATCGCCGATGTATCGGCGAGGCATCGGCGACGCCGACGTGGGGAAACACGGGCTCCACATCGATCCGCATCGTCGATGCATCAGCGATGCGGCGCGATCCTCCGACCCCATCGACTCGGACCCCATTCAGGAGGCCTAGATGCGAGGTGCCCAATTCTCCCATGTATTCAACAACTCAAAGCGTTGATTATTCGCTGTGTTCGGCCTCTCGGGGCCCTCCCCAGGTTCCGGGACCGTCAGGAATCGGCCCAGGATGGAAAACTAGCCCTGCGAAAATGGAGGGGACTTGCAGGGACCCCGTACTGACAGCAAAACCAGCAACACATCGGACCAATGGGCAGTGGCAGGTTGTCGCCTCGAGTAGCTGGCCCTCGCGAGCGAGGAGGCAGCCGACAGGGCATACCGGGGCGAGGCTCCAAAGTTGGGGCAGGGGCCTCCCCGAGAGCCGAGATCGGGCGGGGGCCCCACCCAGGGGTCCCGTAGGATCGAGGTCGGGGCCCCCGGGGCGTCGCATCGGCCCTCTGCCCATCGCGCATCGCGCAAGGCAGGGCTGCGGAAGGTCGGGGCTCGCAGCGCAGGGCCGAGCGGTCCTCACGAGGCACGCGCGAGGCACGAACACTGTCGGACCTGCCTGGGGATGTGGGCTGCTTCCTCCGGGCTTCGAGGGCCTCTACTAGAGCAACAATAACAGCATAAACATAAACTGTTGGCGATCCCCCTCCCTGGCACACGGAAGGGGCCAAGGGCGGCGCTGGAGGCGACGCCAGGGGGGTCCAGCGCTGATCCAAGGAATCCGCGCGGGCCTCCAGAAATGTTTGCGTATATGCGTTGTCTTGTTTCCCAAAATACAGCCGTACGTGAATGAGGCGACGCCAGGGCGAAGGTAACGTCGGAAGGAGATGATTCGGAGATTTCGGGGACCTGGCAGGCTTGGAGAGAGGAGTATCGGGCGCCGCGGCCGTTCCTGAGCGCTCCAGAACGCCCAAAAAGTGCTGAGGGACCCTCCGCAACGATTCACACTTGCACTAGCACTGCCTCACCAAGCCTCCCTCCTCCTGTCCGGCTCCTCCTTTCTCCTCCCCAATAGTGAGGGGCATATGCTGGGACGTCATGGAAATGATACAGAAATATGTCAGCCCCGGCTGTTAGGAACGTTAGATACCAAGTCTGCCAGCGCTCAATTATGGGTTTTCCGGCATCATTGAAAACGGCTTGAGCGCCACGTCGGAAATGGAAAAATAGAAAACTGAAAGACTTTTCAATCCCGGACCTCTTAGATTTACAAGATTAGAACGTAAACTTGAATTCCGTCCCCCCTGGACTGAACACATTAAAAGACAACCTTGCTTATTGTGTTTGTTCATCTTCTGCTATTTATTTATATACGTATATATATGTCTTAACAAAAACGTTTGTAACAATGCAATTCAATCCTTGCCCTCCGGGCTGATTACTTCAAAAAACATGGTTTATCCATCCGTGCACAGATCGGGGGAACGTATAGGTGCGATAGGGGCAGAGGTGGAGGGGGAGGAGGGGGAGGAGGAGGGGGAGGAGGAGGAGGAGGAGAAGGAGGAGGAGAGAGGAGGAAGAGGAGGAGGGAGGAGGAGGAGGACGAGGAGGCGAAAGAGAAGGAAGAGGAGGAAGAAGAGGCGGAGGAGGAGATGAAGGAGGAGGAGGAGGCGGAGGAGGAAGGAGCGAAGGAGCGAAGTGGCCCGCCTGGCCACGGGCAATCTCGGCCACGAGAAGGCTCTCCACCGGCGGAGGGAGCGACCCGACGATCAGAGCCCTGCCCGTGGACACCACCCTCGCCCCCCCGACCGCGCCTGTGGCCCCTCCAGATCGTGGTGGAGATCACTCTGCCTCCTCCCTCCCCCCCTCCTCCTTCCCGAGAAAAAAACGCCATAAACATAAACTTGTGGTGCTCCGCGCGGAGTGTTTGAATCTGCGCTGGACCCCCCTCCCTGGCGCGCGGAACGCGCCAGGGGCGGCGCCGGAGGCGCCGCCAAGGGGGCCCAGCGCAGGTCCAAGAAATCCGCTCAGAGCGCCAAAAGTTTATGCGTACAGCGTTTTGTTTCCTTTCAACCTTGCCTCCTTCCGCCCCCCCCCCCCCATTGCTCCTTCCCCGACGACGACGCTTCTTTGGACGCCCTGCGGTGCGATGCCGGAGGCTCTCCTCGCCACGATGGGCGCGGACGGGGGAGGCGGGCCAGGGTGGGCCCCACCCAGTAGGGGCCCGGACGTGTTCTTCAGCGGATTCGGGTTGGGGGGTGGGGGGAGGGGGGGGGGCTCCCGAGAGGGCAGGGCGCTTCGGGGAGGGGCTCGGGATGCTCTCCCAGGAGGCTGGCCATCCCAACGCTGGCCCCGAGCAACACGCGCTCAGAGCAACTTCCCGCCGGGCCCCTCCCGCGATCCATGTTCAGAACGAGAATGATGTCATGATGCGATTCGCTCATGATGCGTTCCCGGGTTTCCGGAGTTTCTAGCGGCCTTCGGCCGATCGTACTAGGCCAGTCGTAGCTCGCAACAGGAAAACCTGGAAACGCTGGAACGTCTTGATATCATGACTTCTCGTTCCTCGGAATACTGGCAGGACTTCCGAGACAAGTCCAGACGCGGCCACGAGGGCGCTCCCGTGGGGCCACAATCGTCCACAACAAATACCTGGGCGCGCCGGCGAACTGTGGTGATCGCTTGAATCTGTCGCGAGCGGCTGGTCTGGAGGTGGGCCTGAAGTCACGACGGATGACCATGTGCACCCTGTCTGGCGCTTGAGCCGCCAACTCCATCTTAGTGAAAGGATTTGGCCGTCAACACCATATTAGCGAAGAAATTTGGCCGTCAACTCACCCAGTTGACGAACCCCCGTTGACGGCCTCCTTCCGAATTGACAAACCCCCTTTGACGGCTTCTTTCCGAGTTAACGAACGCCCTTGACGGCCTCCCTCTGGGGTGACAAACCCCCGTGACGGCCTCCCTCCGACTTGATGAACCCCCTAGACGGCCCCCCTCGCCGCGCCCTCCGTCTTGACGAAGAAGACGTCGGGGCCGAGCCTATGATTTAAAACGACTTCGGTATTGACGAACCAAGCATCGGGGCCGAGTTGATGGCTTATCTCGCCTTGACGAGCGAAGTGTTGGAGCTGAATTGACGATTGCGTTCGCCTTGGTGAACGTAGTCTTGGGCCCGAATTGACGTCTGCAGTGCCTGGGCCGAGTTGACGACCTATGTGGGCGATCTTCCAGACGTGCGCCCTCCCAGCCTCTGGGCTGGACTCAAGTGATCGCACTTCCTCCGTTGCCGATGGCGGGCCTCATTTTCCCAGCATGGGTGAAAGGTGGCCCGTGGCGAGAACCGTATTTCGAGTAGGGGATCGACTACAGAATTGATTTGCCCCAGAACTGTTTTTTCCTGTCGAATCCGCGGGCAATTCGTAGAACTTTCGCAGACCTACGAATGGTTGACGTGTTTTTGTTGAAGAGTCGATGTGAAAATCAAGTTTGGGGTAAATCAATTCTGTAGTCGATCCCCCAGTCGAGTATTTTTTGGAGGACTCGGATCGTTCTTCAAGGGGGCCTCGAGCGCCAAGGGGCATCCAAAGGCCCCTAAAAACAGCCTGGACACGGACCACCCCCAGACCCCGACCGTCATGAGTTCGTCCGCCGCTGCCTTCGTGGCCTCGTCGATGCCTGTCATGGCCCCGCCATTTGAGCCCCTCGGTGCCTTTCGTGGCCCCGCGGTCGCCTTTCGTAGTCCCCTCGCTGACCTTCGTGGCTCCGGTGTAGCTCTTCGTGGCCCTCTCGCTGCCCTTCCTGGCCCCTTTGCAGCCATCAGTGGCCCCCTTCTCTTTACGGCTGCGCCAACACGTGGCCTCCTAAAGGTCTGGACCCTGATGGCGATGACAATGTCTGGTGCTGTGCTGCTGCGCGTGTCACGGCGCAGCCTGACAGAAAGGCGGTCGGCCCGGCCAGGGGTCTGCGAACCTTGCTCCGGACTCGTTTGCAAAGCTCTCTCCAGCCGACGCTTGAGCCAAAATGTCGTCCACAACGTGGCCTCCCAAAGGTCTGGCTGGACCCCTCTTTCCCACGGCCGATTGTTGTTCTGTTCCTGTCCCGGGGGCCTGGCGAGGGCATCAACAAGAAGGCGAGCAACAATTCAGATTAAACATGCGTTAGCCATGGCGAGCAACATAAAAAAACAACACTTAAAATAGAAAACGCGAATAATAATTCGAATCAGTAAGGCAAGAACCAGTGAGAATAGGACACCACTATTACATCCGTGTGCAATTCAATTCAAACAGCAAAAATATAGTAGACTCTGGGAGGTCTGTGGGACTTTGCAATCATTGGACGTTAGGGCAGCAGACAGTCTTGTCTTGAAAACCCCGAGCGTCGAGTAGGGGATCGACGACATAATGGACTCACCACAACATTGACTTCCCGTCGAATGCGTGAACGGATGCGTAGAATGCTCCGTAGGTCCACGGAGCATTCTACATATTGTTCGTAGACTCGACGAAACATCAATTTAGGGGTATATCAAGCATGTAGTCGATCCCCTACTCGAGAGCGGAGCCAGCAGCGAGGGCCCGAGCGCGGTCGCCAGGCTCCTCGGAGCGCGTCTTGCTGCGCTCCTCCCACTCGCCGGTCTTCGTGGAGCAGCCTTTCTCCAGCTCGGCCAGGAACTGCTGGTCCTGGTGCGGTGGCCCAGGGCTTGATCCAGATTTCATAGCATCCTACTAAGGCTCGATCGTCGTCGTCGTCGTTGTCCTCGTCGTCGTCGTCGTCCTCGTCGTCATCGTCCTCGTCCTCGTTGTCGGCGTCGTCGGCGTCGTCGTCGTCCTCCTCCACAAGGCGATCCCGAATCCCGGATCTCCAGTGCCGCAGCTTCGGCCATCGGCCGCCTCGCCTGGCAGAGGCCCTCCAAAAAAGTGGCCGTGCACGGGTGCATGCGAGAAGCGGGGCGGCAGCACCGGCGAACATCACCTTGTCAGACGAGGGTTCGACGGGTGCGACGCAGGATCAAAAGCCCGTCGGGTGCGCGCCGCCAGTGCGACAGCGAGGAGGACGAGGGCGCACTGGCTCATCGACGACAAGCACAAACCATCTCCGAAGAAAAACTTACTCGTTTTGGTCCCGGCCTTGTTCCTCGATTTCGGCTCCGGGGTCCGCTATCGGGTCCCGGGGCCGTCAGAAATTAGTATCTGGCGGAGAGCTCTCCCTGGGGAACAAGAGGTCTACCAAATAGGCTCACAGTAGATGTGGTCGGAGGATCACGCCGCATCGTCGATGCATCACCGATGCGTCGGCGATGGATGGCGACGTCGGTGATGCATCGGCGGCGTCGGCGTGAAGAACATCGGGCTCCACATCGAGATGCACCGCCGCTGCATCGGCGATGTGGCGCGATCCTTCGACCCCGCCTGCTCTGACCTCTTCTGGGAGGCCCAGAGTGGGGGTCGGGACCCCCGTGGGGGCCGCGCTCTGAAGGTCGGGAGCCCCCTGGGAAGGGCGACGGCAACGCCGCCGAGAGGCGGCGCACGGCACGCTGCGAGCCCTCCCCCCCTACGGCGGAGCCTCTGCCAGGGACTCCTGCGTGAGCGCCAGGTCGTTCTGCATCTCCACGATGGCCACCTCGCGAGCGGGCGCTGGCTGTACACCAGGCGGGCGCCGACTCTGCGCATTCGACCATGGACACCCTGTTACCCATCGGCCTTGCGCGGTCCTCGGCGGTCTTCGGCGGTTCCTAGCACTCTTCGGCGCAAAAGCTGGACGGCTGCGTTTCACAAGGGGTCCCTCATCGAACACCTCAGCAGCGTCAAGACTGACAGTGAGCATGCGCGGTGAAGGTGCAAGCCCCTTGGACGCCCATGTCGAGGCTCTTCGAGCGGGGCTGGCCATCGAAGCCGGATAAGGACGAACCGAGGAGGCAAGGATGCAAGGGTAACCTTCGGAAGACTGCCCATCCTTACTATCCGTCTCGACTGTAGCTGAGCACATGCAGCAACCCTGGCCGGGGCTGCTCCTGGGTCCCAAGACGGTGCACGTGTCCTCCTGGCCCTGCAGGCCACACTGGCGCACGCCCGGGTGAACCTGGACAGGGCATCCGCCGTTAGGTGTACGGTCACCATCCCTCGAAGCGGAGGGGGGCTGAGCGTCAGCGGAAGGCGCGAAGCGAGAGGCTCCGTGTGGGACCGAGCTGGCCCTTCTTGCTCTGCGCCCTGCGGCCGATGCTGTTCGAGTGCTGCCGGCGCACATCCGAAGAGCGATCCCAAACCAAACCATGCAGGCTGGATGAAACGACAGCAAGGCCAGCGGCAGCAACATGTCACTACTGTGCACTCCCATGCAAAAGTAGGACGAATGGGAAAGGGGACATGGGAATGAGCACAGTCGAGAAATTCCGCCGACCCCCGCCTGCTGGGAGTGAAAGGGCGTGTGAGGACACCTGGCAGGGCGACGAGCTCGTCAGCGCACCTCCCAGGCTCCTGGGCCTCCACGTGCACCCTCCGACGCCTCGAAGATGCCCGAGATGCCTTCCAGGGGCTCCGAGAACCTGGCCCCCCAGCATGACCACCCAAGCCCCCCCCACATGCACACAAGAGGCCTTCGAGAGACCCCCAGGACACACAGAGAGCCCCAACAGGCTTCAACATGGCCCAGGCTCCAGAATGGCCCCGAGAGGTCCCCAAGACGGTTCAGGCGGGTTCCTAACATTCGCAACATGGCCCAACGAAGACCCCAATCTGGCTCCAGGAGGAGGCCCCCACCAAGGAAGATCGGTGGAAACCTGTTCCAAGAAGCCTTCTCCCTCTCGTCCTGGCCACTTAGCGGGCAAACAAGTATACGTTAGCCAGCGTGGACCCCGCACAATGAGATATTGCACTGCGTAGGTGAAATGTATGCGGTGTAAACTCATATTGTGGTGTGAGCTAGGTGGCGTACGCTATGATGACTAAGCGCGCGGGTGCCGACGAGACGAGAACTCCACGGATCAACATCACAACAACACGTTTGCAACACGAAACAAGACTCAACCTCACTCTTCAAAACAAACCGTCTTCCCCGGGACCAATTACATCCTGGGTAGTTTTTGACGGTCCCAGAGCCCGGCGAGGGCCCCCGCTGGCCGAAAACGTTCAAACCATCCGCCGCGATTTGTTTAACGACGCGAGGGGGTTTGGTCGATGATCCTAAGAGAGCGTGAGGGCGCCAACGTGTGCGTGTCCACCGAAACCCTTCGATACGACGCGGGTTGGTGCAATGAGGGTTGACACAAGATTCACGCTGCCGGTGGGACTAAAGGAGAAAAAACACATTAAAATAACAAACGTCCTGAGGATCCTCCTCGATCCTCCTCGATCCTCGGTCCTCGCTCCTGTCCTCGATTCTGTGCCTCGACCCTCGATCCTCGATCCTCCTCCTCTTCCTCCTCCTCATCCTCTTCGGCGATCTTCGATCTTCCTCCTCGGTCATCATGGGAACTGGAAGACAAAGGCCTCCCGGTCGAAGGCAAGAGGCCTCCGGCGGGAGCTCCCGCGCGGTGAAGCCGGACCGGGCCGCGCCCGACACGGCGGCCCGTGACCGCGCACTGGGAGGAGGAGGAGGAGGAGGAGGAGGAGGAGGAGGAGGAGGAGGAGGAGGAGGAAGCGGAGGAGGAGGAGGAGGAGGAGGAGGAGGAGGAGGAGGAGGAGAGACCGGATCATGCGGACGCCCTGGCCTGTCAGTTGGTCTTGTCCTTTGACCAGGGAGGCTTACGAAGCTGGCCCAAGCCACAAATCTCCCCTCCACTGATTCGAGGGAACCTGTGGTAGAGGCGCATCCAGAAGCGAGGCGCCTGCTTCCGTGTACTGTCCCACACCTTTTCCACTCCCTATGTCAGATTTTCTTCACGGACGGGCGCGCTACGGAGCGGAACGTCGGGTGTTGCTAGAAGCGGTCGTGACCCAACGTGCTCCAAACTTTTTCGCCCCATTCTGGGGTCGCTGGAGCCATCTGGGCCTCGCGATGGGGGTGCTCTGGACTGGGCCTCCCCCGGAGAGCTGAGGCCACCCGGGGCCAGGGCCACGTCTGGGAACCCCCGAGAGGGCGCCGAGGGAGAGGTGCCGGCGGCCTGCAGCGGCGCCCGCGCGGGGGCTCGCGAGCGGCGCGCATGTCCGCGGCCACGCCCCTCGCGGTCTGGACTCCGGGGCGCGATCCCGCGGACACGCTGGCTGCAGATTTCGGGATGGGGGGGTGCGGGTCCCTCGTGTGCTTTGTTCTGTGTTCCCCGACGCCCCCCCCCCCGTTGGGAATGGGGGGCAAATTGGGGCCTTCGGGCTGGGTTGGGATGATTTGGTGGGTGGCGATGCGCGGCTTCTGGGGCCCGATCCGCGAGGCCGCAGATACGGATAATCATGTGTCTCGCCCACGAAGGGCGGGGTCGGGGATCAGCTGACCTGGGTCAATCTTGACCCGGGTGAGTCAGGCCTTGCCGGATCCTGCAAGATCCTGCAGGGTCCCGCACCCAAGCCTGGGTCAGTGCGCCCCTGGCCCTGCAGGATCATGCAAGATCCGCAGAAGACCCCAGAATCGAATCCATAAGTCGGATCGGCGATCGAAACGAATCGAATCGGCGGAAATCGGCAGCCGAGTCCGAAAAAGTCGAATCGGCGGAGATCGGCGGGCTAGTCTGCGTCCAAGAAGAACTCGGGACACACATCGGAATCCCAAGTCGAATCGAATCGCAGTCGGAAGTCATCGAAATCGAAACCAAACGAATCGGAGTCGAAATGAGCCCTGGATCCGGTGCTCTGCTCGACCCCCGTCTGCATGGACCCCCGCCCCTCGCGCCCCGACGGGTGGAGGGCTTCGACGAGCTCCTGACCACGTGCTGCAGCTCTGATCCGCCGGCACAGCCACGGAGGTCCCAAGCCCATAGCCCCAGGGGGCCTGGAAATTGGCACCAACTCCAATACGGGGGGGTGCCTCCACAGGGGGAAGATGAGCCTCGAGCTCGGTGTCGGTGGTCATATTTCGGTCACCCTGAAGCCAGAATATTACCACCACCACCGAGATCGGGATCCTCTTCCCTCGGTGGAGGAAGGCCGCCGATATTGGTGTTGGTGTCAACCTCTGGGCCTGCGAGAGGACAGAGGCGCTCACGAGTGCGCCCGCATCGAAAGCAAAGAGCAGCTGAGCCGTGGCTGGTAGCGAAACTAGTACGTTTCATGATGCATAACGTTCGGGGGGGACTGGCTCCAGGGAGGGAGCACATTCGACATGGAATCGTCGTAGAATCGTGGTGGAATCAGTCTCTGGGCCTGCGACATACCCCCGGGGGGCGGTCCTCCAGGCAGCCGCCCCTGGAAAAGCCGACCTCGAGGGGAGGCGCCGGCGCCGAGCAGAACACACCCCGTCGGAGGTATTCGAGTGATTAATTCGGAGATCGTCCTCATCCTCCTCCTTCTCCTCCTCCTCTTCCTCCTCCTCCCCCTCTCCCTCCTCATCCTCCTCCTCCTATTAATTCGGAGATCGACGACGCCACAAACATATATACACAGACACCCTCTGGCGACATTTGTATGCACCTTCAGGGAGGGGACGGGGTATAGAGTCGCTGGCTCTCAGTGGTGATTCATACGCTGCTGAGGCCCAGGAACAATCCAGTGAGGAAAGTCTGTGTATGTTTTTGCGTGGCGGATCGACTACAGACTGATTTGCCCCAAGGTTGGATTTTTCGTCGACTCTACGACAAGTGCATCAAATGCCTCGTGGATCTGCGGACAGTCTCTTCGTGTTTGTCGTAGAATCGACGAACATGTAAATTTTGCAATCGGTCCCCTGCTGGAGATGTGGGGGGAAAGGTGACGCCGCGCCACCCCGAGCTCCCCGATCCGGCGGGTCTTGGTCTCGACGGACTCGGTGCAGGCATTGATCTCCTTCGTCTTGGCCTTCACGAGCTCCTGGGCAGGGGATGGGTCGGGCACGCGCTGACATCAATTAGTAGACAAGCGCGTTCCACTACTCGCAAAATAACTGCTCGCAAATAGCCTGGATCCGCCGCGCGGAATCTAAGATCCATCACATCGAGGCAAACGTGTTTTTTTGTGTTCTTTCGTATTTTTCTGACGTAACACGCTCGGTGAATAGGGATCCGTGGATCTGGCGCGTGAGCATCCAGGGAGATATCCCCGCAACATTGAAACCAATGCCCGCCTGCAGTGGCGACGGAGCGCGCCGATGTCGTAATACGGAAGCGGACCCCGTCGCCAAAATCCACGAGCTTCACTCCGTGTTTGCGTTTCCTCGAAGCGGGCAGGGATCAGAACAGACAAAAAACAACAAGGTCAACGCTGGGCTCCGAGGGGTGTTGCTCAAGTGCCGCCAGAGCCGTCCGAGCAGTGCTCTGACCACTCAACTCAGCCGTGGAACTGCCGTCTTAAGGCCTCAGTCAGTCAGGTCAGTACAGTCGGGGCGTTGACCTAAGGAACCCTAAATAAGGAGCGAGGCCCCTTTTTTCCACAAGTTAAACTCCGATTTCCCATCGGAAACATAAGGAAAACCTGAGGCAAGCTGTGAAACAATCAAGGAACACCGAGCCCCTCCCCAACGAAAAGCGTTCCTTGTTCAAGGCCCCGACTGTATGAAAAGGCCTAGGGACACACAAGCAACAAATACGCGAACATCCCTAGATTTCCTATATTTTTCCATATCGTGGGACTCTCGTCTTCCCCACCCCACCTCCCATTTTTTCCCATATGTTCGGGGGTAATCGACGACTAATTGCGTCAGTGCGTTTTGCCCCACCTGACCGTAATTGCTCGGGCCTCCCGAGACGCAGGACACGCAGGAAGCGCGAGTCCGCCAGCGGGCCCGCCGACCGGCCTCAGTCGGGGACAGTCAGACCACTTCGGATCGGCGCAGGTGGGCCAGAGCCCTCTCACGATGGGCCCATTTTCCACCACCACTACCATTGGTCTTGGCTCAAGCGCTCTTGGCTAAAGACCTGATCATCTCCTTCCTAACCGCTTACTGCCTATTTACAATCGCGCTCCAACATTCATTCACTGTTACAGAAAAGATTTCGATATGATCTGGGTGCTCGTGTCGTTCGCAACTCACGTGAAGATGCCAGCGTAAAACATTATATGGATACCCTTGGAAAGAGTGCGCTCAAACAGGCCAGGACGGGGGGCAGCACGTCACAGGAGCCACAGCCTGTGGCGCAAGACCCTGGAGCAGTATCACTACGCCAACAACAATTCCAGGACTATATGGAAGCTGCAGCGGACCGCCCCCTGACCGCTGAGGGCCTTGAGGCGATCTTGAACCACCACCTGGACCCCATCAAGCATGACATCCAATAAATCAAAACACATGGCGTGTCACACAAGGATTTCAAAGACGCGGTCAACCTGATCAAAAATCAACATTGACGAATTGACCAAAAAGGTGGGCCTCCTGGAAACGAATTTCTCTTCCCAGCTCGCTTCGGCAAGGTCTGCATCCGGAGAGTCCGTTGATACCGATGCGCAGGCGAAGCTCACAGAATTTGAGCGTGAAATTGCCCTTCTTCGACAGTCTGGTAAGGCGACGACGTGCAGCAATGTAGACACCGACACCATCATTGTCTGGAATTTGGAAGACTTGGGGTCGTTGGCAGAGGCAGAAGGGTTCATCAAGCAAAAGCTCAACAAATTGACGGTGCCAGCGCCGGCCGAGCTCTACATGGAGGGGCAAATCTTCAGCGGCGTGGTCTTCGCTAAAATGATAAAAACGCAGACACGGAAACGACATTGAACACGTTGCGCAAAATTCCCATCTGACATAAGAAAAGATCTGGGCACACGATGATAAGCCAGCCAACA
This sequence comes from Prorocentrum cordatum, assembly GCA_963575745.1. Taxonomy (NCBI): domain Eukaryota; class Dinophyceae; order Prorocentrales; family Prorocentraceae; genus Prorocentrum; species Prorocentrum cordatum. Next base: position 390,351 of record CAUYUJ010021860.1, on the reverse strand, counting down.
TTATGATCCCAAGTCGGTGTCTTTTTGGTCTCAAAAGGCTTCTGGGGCAATGGGGTTTTAAAAAGATCCAAGTCAACGATCAGACGCTCTCCATGCAGGCGGGGGGCGACGACATCCTATCAATTTGCCCTGCCCGTGGGGCGTTGCAGATTACGTGGCACAGTGCGGAATGAGATACTTGGGCAGACCTCCACAACGACGAGGAATTCACAAAACTCCGCGAGTCCTGCGAGCAAGCCCTGAGCCGCGCCACAGACAAGGGGAAGGGGAGCGGGAAGAGTGCGGGGAAGTGAAGGGGCCCGGAGGGCGAGGACACAAGTTTACCTGACAATTTTTCAGCGCCGTCGGCCTGCCCACACCCACGCTCCTCCTCTGGTGCAACAAAAATTGCGCATTACACTTGCTACGTGGAATGTTACCGGCCTGACCGACGAGAAGCTTTACACACTTTGCCAAACAATGCGTGCTTGCAATATCGATTGTCTCTGCCTTGCAGAGATATGGACTTCGAAAACATAATGCTATACGAATAACGGCTACCGTGTTATTTTGTCGGGCTCCGAGAACACAGACGACGAAGCCAGATCTGTATCAGGAATGGGATTCATGATCGCACCACGCGTGACCTCTTGTATACGTGGCTTTTTGCAATTTTCCGACCGCCTCGCGTGCTTGAAAATCCAGAGGTGCAAAGGTCAGCACGCGCTCATCACAGGCTACGCCCCGCACAACCTCCGACCATTGCCAGAAATATTACAATCTATTTAGGTTTGGACAAAAAATATGTGAACGGTATCTGTGAATCGGTTCAAGCTCGCCTGTGAAGACTTGAACGCACGGCTCGGTCAACAACGATGTGGTGAAGAACGCGTGTTTGGAATACATACGTTTGGATCCTAAAACAACGCATAAAGTGGAATACCCGAACCGGGATCTCTTGATGGAGTTCTACACGGTACAGGAATACAGCATCAGCAGCACATTTCAAGACGTTCCCGAAGAGCAGCTGGGCACCTACATGGAGCCTATGCTGTCTGTTGCAAGCGGGCGAGAAGTTGGCCTCGCGGCACTTCCTGGTGCGCAGCAATCTCGACATAAGCATAAACGCATCCCAACCACGCCAACAGGGTAGATGAAAAACAACGAAGCAAATTGCAGGTCCCCGGCACGAGATAAACAAATATTACGACATGTTTGGAAATCTTGGACACATTCCAGGACGTCAGAGATCTGGTCGAAGACAGATGGAAAGACATCTCAACAGCAATTGGGGTTTCAGCCGAGGACTTTCCAGACGAACCACCCCATCCCCGGGCGACCTTGGATCAGCGACAGGACTGTGCAGATCATTCAAGAAAGATCGCAAGCCCGAGTGGACGGGAAGGCCGCGGTCGAGAAGGAAAAGCATACAGCCGTGCGGAAATCAGCGCGGTAACATAAGGCGAAGTGGCTGGAACATTCCGTTGCGAAAAAGGCCTGGGAAGATATTCGGAATATCCGCAATACACAATTAGCTAAGCAGGGCCGGCTGTGGAGTTTGCAGAGAGAACTCGGAAGTAGTGAAGATGGGCTGACACCATGGCAACATACCTCGAGAAGATACAAGGGGGCGTGCGACCAGCCAGTGTACTTGATACGCCGGCTCTTGGAGACACGCTGCCCGTCAATCTGGCCAATTTCACAGGGGACGGAGTCAAAGCTTGTTTGCGGAAGTTACACGGTGGAATAGACCCTGGGCTGGACGGCACGCCGCCAGAACATTGGAAGGTCTCGCGGACTGTTTCGACGCCCTGCAGCAGCGCATTGCGGATTTTGTTAACCACTGCTGGCAAGGCCGGGTCATACCACAAGAATGGCGCAGAGCGAGGGTGACAATTTCAGATAAGAAAAGCATAATGTCAGCCAACGCTGACTCCAAAAAGATAGATGGACAGGAGAAGAGCGAGAGAAGGAGAAGACGAGGAGGAGAGGACGGGAGGAGAGGAAGCCATTGGAGGGGGGTGCCATTGGAAAAAAACTGGGGGGGGCCATAGGCAAAAGAGGGAAGTCCTCAAGACCAACTATTGATGATGAGCTAAGACGCCTGCAGGGCAAGCGCCTTTGGAGAACAGACGACCGTGCAGACCACCGGCCACGCAGCCTGCCCGTCCTTGGGTACAAAACCTCTGCGTCATTACTGCACCGGCGCCCCGGTGGAGAGGCAGGGGCGGAGTCCGGGCGGACGGGGTCTCCAAATTTGGCTTCAGAGCACGGGGCGCAAGAAACCATCTTTGCACTCCGAAGGCGACCCGACCCGGAGGTTGGAACCTCGAGAGGTAATTTGTTCGCACTGGCCATGGATTGGAACAGATCGTTCGACTCCGCCATGCTGCGAGGGTTGCGGCGCTTCGGCTTGCAAGAGCACATGGTGGAAGTCATAAAATCTATGTGCACAGACAGGTGCTTCGAGGTGCGAGATTGTGGGGTGACTTCGTCTTCGAGGCCCCAGTTGTCTTTTATATCGCAAGGATTCCCCTTGTCACCGTTCTTTTTCGTCATGACAATGACAGTCATCATCGAGGACGCTGCTGCTCAATCTCCTGAAGAACACTGCCAACCGTGGGAACGTGGATCAGTGTCAGTCCTGCTGTATGCGGACGACACGCTGATACTGGGAAGGACCAAGGAGGGCGTGGAACAAGTACTTGACGCTATACAGCATGCTGGCAGATGTTACGGTATGAAGCTGCACCCAGACAAGTTGCAATTACTCCAGATAAGGTGTGAACGCAATATTTAATACACGCAAAGTAATATCATACCTGCGCGAGAAGACATGAACCATTTGAGAACTTTAATTTCTGGAGCCGGGGACGCGAATAGAGAGCTTTCTCGCCGTCTTGGCGCAGCCCAGGCAGATTTCGACAAGCTCTCAAAGCCATGGCGGCGTTCAAGTCTCAGCCGACATCAACAATTGAAACTACAAGGCGGTGGTTCTTAGCAAAATGACGTACGGATTATCAACTTTGTGGTTGAGTGCTGCTGGCTGGAGACGTTTGGATGGATTCCATTGCCAGTGCCTCCGCGCGATCTGGAGGATTGCGCCTGCGTGTATTTCAAGAGTGGGCAATGCAATCGTCCTAGACACTACAGGGCAACCCCTTTTATCAGAAACAGTAGCTCGACACAGCTCTTCCTCCTAGGGAAAGCCGCCAGGTCGCCAGGAAAGGAGACCCCTAAGAGAAACCACCTTCTGCCCTGGGTCTTTCCGGCCAACTTCAGACGATTACGTGAGGAAAATTGGCAAACCGCGTACGGACTGGACATCCCAAGTGCTACGGGTTGCCTGCAAAGCGGCAGGCGACATGGTCAATTCGACCCCATTCCTGACTAGCGAAGCTTCCTGGCAGCATTTTGTCCGTACAGCGAAGCTGTCCACGTAGCGCAGCGTGGCCCGGTTGCATTGTAATTGTTGCAGGTGTTTCCCATCCTGACTCCTACGCACCTCCGGGTGTATGACCTCTTGCTGCTGCTGCTGCTGCTACTACCATAGGTATGAGCAGGAGGAGGAACATGAGGAGGAGCAGGAGGAGGAGGAGGAGGAAGACCTCCCCATCCTCCCTTCTCCCCAATCCTACATATGGTAGTGGTGCTGGAGCATTTGCCCATAATCTCAGACCTCGACGCTCCCTCGTCCAAGTAAGGGGGCCGAAGGGTCCTTCACTGCTCCTGGGCGCGCGGCTCGAGTGGGGTTCTGCGGTGCGGGCTGTTTGTGCGCTGGAATGCGGCAACAGTCGCGCGCAGCGATGATTTTTCGTTAGCTCGGGCAGCACTTTGGGTGACACTGCCTGTACCCTCGCTTCCTTAGCGGGTTCGAGCCTCACGCCGATGGATGAATGCATGTGCTCATCTGGCTCTAGTGCCGAGACAGATACAACAGATACAAGTCCACCTTCCAACCCCAACCAACCTACCATTCTAATTTATCGTCGATCCCCTCCTCCGGTGCCCGTCGTTTTTTTTGTTTCCTACCTAGGCTTTGCCTAGAGGGGTTCTTACTCGGTAAGCTTAAAGGGCCGGGCAGTGGTCCTCGCCCGGGCGGTTCCCCCGGCATCCGCCCCGCGGTTCCCCCAGTGACGTTCCCTTAGCTTAGCGTTGCTTATCTCATCTTAGCTTAGCTTATTTCATCTTAGATTAGCTTAGCTTCATCTTAGCTCAGGTTTATCTTAGCTTAGCTTACCTCCATCTTAGTTTCGCTCAGCTTTAGCATAGCAGAGCACAACATATAATAGCATAGCGTAGCATAGCATAGCGCAGCACAGCATATCATAGCATAGTCCAGCATAGCATAGCATAGCGCAGCATAGCATGGCATAGCATAGCATAGCGCAGTACAGCACAGCACAGCACAGCACAGCGCAGCGCAGCGCAGCATAGCAGAGCAGAGCAGAGCATAGCAACTAGTGCTGCTTTCCTAGGGGCTCCAACTTCTAGGTAGGGTCGCACTGGGGTAATTTTAATTGAAGTGCCCCTCCTGGGGCTCGCATCCTGTCAATTACTAGGGGAAGTCTTGCGCCTCAGACTGGGTTTGTGGCCCGCTGGATAAATCCTCGTTCTGTATTCAGAACCGCGATCTCGCGCGGGAGCTCCTTCCGATGCATGTAGGGACCGCGCTCTCGCGTGGGACTTCCTCGCAATGCTTTCAGACGCCGCGCCCTCGACCCTCCAGAATCGCGCCATCGCTCTGGGATTCCTTAGCATCTACTTTGGAATCGCGCTGTCGCTCGAGACATCCTGCCGATCCATGCAGGACTGACGCTCCAGCGACCCGCCCGCTCGAGCCGGCCGCCTGGGCACGACCAGGGCCCGATCCGCCCGACCCGCCCGAACCTCCCGTCTAGTTAGGCCGCCTATTTTCTAGCTCCTGACCTCCTCATGCCAATTAATCTCTCTCGTGCTCCATCCTTCTCCCTTCCCTCGTCCCTTCCCCCTCCTCCCTTCCTCATCCTGGTACAGGGGCTGCGCCAACTACACATGTGAGGCAAGGAAAATATACCAAAGATGGGAACACGATAAAAAAACGAAGAGGGCGAGTATCGATGGTCTGAGATATACATGTTAGTGACCCGCAAGCAGGTAAGGGCGAACAATCTTAAAGTGATTGAACTCGCGTTCTCGAATAATGATTGTTGATTCCCCCACCGGTGCACATTGTGTTTTTCAATCGAAATGCCCGCCTCGGAGCCCTGCGGCAGGCGCAGTAAAGGCTTTACGTTACGTGTTTTGGTGAGCCCGGATGAAAAGGAACTGAAGCCCGAGGGCACCGCAGAACCCGTGGAGCTTATGGACGACGTCGTGGAAATGAGAGAGAAGAGTACCGGGAGCCAGGAGCAACCGCTGGCCTGGGCTGTCATCCAGGACAAAGTCCTGAACCAGCTCGTCGGCACGGTCAAGTGGCTCCGCCCAAAGGGGGCAACAGAGTACGGTCATCTCCTTTCACGAGGCCCACACGACATCGCGCCGCGCCCCCATCCCCCACATCCAAATCGCACACCTCCGATCTGTCTCAGGCCGCGTCCCGACCGGGGTCCAGGAGCGGCTCCTGCCGTGGCGGAGAGCCCCCCGAAGATCCAGAAAAAGAGAAAGGGCGTCCAGACTTTCGTCCTTGTCATCGCTCCTCCTCCTCCTCCTCCTCCTCCTCGCTCCTCCTCCTCCGCCTCCTCCTGCAGCCCCCTATGCTGAGCTTGTAGCGAGGAGGGTGCGGGGCTGTTCTCGCGCGTGAGCTACTTTCTTGTCTCACTCCTGCCCGGCGTCGCCCCCAGGCCAATTCATGGCCACACAGCCTCGCAGGTGTCCAGCAACTGGATCGCCGTGACCCCCCCCAGAAATACTCTCCCCCTGCACAGGAGCAGGCCACGGCAGTGCTGAGCATAGCGAAGAATGGGAAGCTGGCACGAAAGAAGAAGTCCCTGGTCCTGAGAACGGCGCACATGCACCGCACCTCGTTTGAACTCTATTCAGGCCCCGCTCTGACGCGACACGGCGCATGGATGCTCGGCTCCGAAGGCCGCCAGGCTATGCAGCGTACCATTCCTGGGTCGAGGACCGGTGGCGCCTCGGGAAACGCCAACGAGCTACGGCGAGCACGAGTCGTCCACGCGGCGTTCCTGACTCGGCGCTGGGCCTCCCTCCTGGCACGCCACGCGCGCCAGTGGCGGCGCCGGAGGCGCCGCCTGGAAGCCCAGCGACGACCCAGGAAATCTGTACGGACCTCCGAGAAGCTATGTCTCTATACACGATCTTGCCATCGCTCGGAGATCTATTCCCCGTGCATTGTTCGGTGTCGCACGCTCATTTTTCTCAAGATGATCCAGGATGCTCCTCGATGGCCCTCGCCGAGGAAAAATGCATAAGTCCGATTCATAAACTTTCGGCAGCCATGAGGCCCCGTGGGGGACCACAGCGTCCGAAAACGGCGACAAAAACGCTGGAGCCCTGTCGTGCAGGACCTCTCTCGCTCGTGCTGAAGGACAGGCGAGCTCCTCGAAGGTCGCGATGGCCTTCTCCTCTGTTTCGGTCGCGTCGGCCAAGGACTTGGACATGTCCTCCGAGAGCTGCTTGAGGATGCCGGTCTCGGCCAGGTCCACAAGAAGAGCGTGCAGAGGCAACGAGGAGGAGGAACAGGAGGGGAGATGACGAATATAGAGATGATGCCGATGATGATGACGAGGATGAGGATAATGATGGCGATGCTGATGATGATGGTGATGGTGATGGCGATGTTGATGATGGTGATGCTGATAATGATGCTGATGATGCTGCTGATGATGATGCTGATGATGATGGTGATGGTGATGATGCTGATGATGCTGATGATGATGCTGCTGGCGAGGAATATATATATATACATATATATATATATATATATATATCGACAGAGGAGACAGGTAATGATGTAGGAAGGACGTGGCAGAGATCGCGTGAGAGATAGGGAGGGGGAGAGAGAGTGAGAGAGAAATATAGATACGACATAACCAAACACATGCATATACAAACACATGGGGGACGAGGTGAGAAAGGAACGAGGGAAGACGAGGAGGGCGATAAGAAGGAGGAGCGGGAGGGGGCCGAGGGCGATGAGATGAGGACGGGGGAGAGCAGGGAAACGAGGGAGAGAAGGACGAAGGGGGGGAAGGGAGAGAGACGGTGAAGGCGATACTGTGAGGGCTTAAAAGGGGAAATCGAGATCCTCCTCCTCTTCCTCCTCCTCCTCCTCATCCTTCTCCATCTCCCCGTCATCCTTCTCGTCCTCCTTCTCTCGCCTTCGTCCTCGCGCCAATCCCTGCTCTCCCTTCTTTTCTCTCCTCGTCCCCATCCTCCCCTACGTAACCTCCGACGTTGTGCCTGCTCCACGACGCGACTCCCCAGAGCTCCCGATTCAATCCGCAAGATGAGATTCTAACAACGGGTTCTTCTTCGACCGTCCTGGGATCCGTCCTGGGATCCGACTGTCCCATGGACGCCGAAATCGAGGCAAAACTTGTCGTCGTGATCTTCACGCGGCGCCCGGAGTGCCTTGCTCCTCCCCCTTCCAAATCGGCCCCGGAGCCTTTTCTGGTGCGCGGCAGGATTTCGAAGGCTTTCGAGGATTTCGAAGGCGGGGGCCAGGCCGCGGCAACGACGCTCCAGGAGGGTCAAAAGAGGGCCTCTCGAAAACTTAACGGTCCGTTCTTCATCCTCGTCCTCGTCCTCGCCCTCGCCGTCGTCCTCCTCCTCCTCCTCCTCCTCCTCCTGGAGGAAGGCAGATGGAGCGAGATGACGATGGCCCTCTCGCACGGCCCGCGGCCGCTCCAAAAAAAGCAGCCCCCGGGGGCCCCCCTCCGCGGGGGCCCTGCTGGCCCGCTGTCTTTCCCCCGGCGCGGAGATGCCGTCCGTGGCGACGGGAAGCCTCCCCTGGAGGCCCGCAAAAAACGAGGCGCCGGCAGCGGCGGTGGTAGGCACGGCGAGGGGGCGGGGGGCGGCGAGGACCCCGAGCGCGCCGCGCAACGGCACTGCGGAGCAGGTGGCTTCTCACGAGCGCGGGTGCGTGCGCGCGCTTTTTTGTGTGTGTTTTTTTGTTGTTGTTTGTTTTTTAGTATGTTTTTTTTGTTCTTTCTCTCTCTCTCTCTCTCTCCCTCTCTCTGCGGGGCAACTGCAAGGGGAACCGGCTCCGGGAGGCAAGCGTCTACCTGGACTCCAACGTGCACCGCGGATGGAGGTCGGCGACGGGCCACTGGTGGCGAAACCGCTCGGTTTGGCCGATGCATCCCCCCATGAGCCTATCCCTCCCAAACGTTGTCCCTGACTCCTTCTCTATCTTTCTCTCCATCTCTCTCTCTCTTCTCTCTTTGTCTTTCTCTCTCCCTCTCTGCTCTGGGTGTGGCGCTCGGGCACCTCGAGGAGGACGGGGCAGCTGGGGACGAGGAGGAGTGAAGGGAGTAAGGCAGAAAAGACGAATGGTTTTTGAACGTTTTCGGCCTCCTGGGGCCCTCACTGGGCTCCAGGACGGTCAAACAGCTACTCGCGATGAAAAGCCTGTCCGTGGGGAAGGGGTGCTCTGTGGGATCAAATTGTGAAAAAATACGGCGTCTGGGATTTGGGGGAACAAGGAGGTGTTCAAAGCCTCCCGGGCTGGCTGCGGATGATTTCGGACGTTCTTCAAAGCTCCGGAGACTTGCGGGTACTTCTTGAGATTTCCAAAGAACCTCTGAGACCTCCAGAAGGAAACACGAGCGATGGCCGATATCGCTCTGGGTTTAGGACTAGGCACCTGTATGATCAATCAGAGAACGACAACTCTACCGACAGATCAGACAGGAGCTAATTGACGAACGAGCACGCAGCACCCTTCGGCGACTCCCAAGGGTGTGGTTTGCAACCCGCGCCCTTGGGGGCGGGCGAGGACCAGGACCTCGACAGAGTTCTCCACCGCGCCCCGAGGGGGCCCGACCAGGGCAACGTGATGCCCCCCGAGCCCCAACGACGCAGATCGCAAACCACAGCCCGGCGCAGCCACACCATCTTTTTGGGTGTCGCCGAACCCTTTTGGACCATCGGCGAGGCGGCAGCAACCACTGGCGAACGATCCGGGCGGCGCACCGAAGGGGGTGGCGAGAGGGGCGTGGCCTTCTGGGAAGAAGGCTGGTGGCTCTGGGGCGAAGGCAGACGGCTCCTGGTAAGGGACCAAACTTTCAAACACGGACACAAACATAAAACGGTCCGCGCGGATTTCTCGGATCGACGCCGGAGCCCACTGGCGGCGCCTCCGGCGCCGCCCCTGCGCGTTGCGTGCGCCAAAAAAAGGGGGCCCAGCGCCGACCCGAGAAATCCGCGCGGACCTCCGAGCCGACATGTTTGCGCTGTTGCTTGGTCCCCGACCTTGGGATCTCGGAATGCCTCCCCGACTCTCCAAGGAGCACGAGCCTCCACACCCCGAGAGGGCCCCTGCCTTCCTAGAGGCCGCCGGGCCGCTTGCACGGCCGCCCCAAGGGCGCGCCCTCAGCCGCCCCGTGCGCGCTATGCCGACAAGCACCGGCGCACGCTCGGCGACCCCGAGGCCCCGGCAATCTGCCCGCTCTGGGGCGCGTACTCGCCGGACTGGCCTGGTGCGCGGGGCAAGCGGGCGCGGGAAGTCCTCCAAGAGGGTCATGCTGTCCGAGGTCTCTCTGGGGGAGCGGATGGAAAAGCGAAGATTGTCGTGCACCCCATGCACGCCAATCGGAGCCCCCCCCCCATCGGCGTGGCGACGACGCTCGCACTCTGGGTGCCTTCCCCAGGGGGTGGGGAGGGGGCTCGCTCCATAAAATCCTGAGTCGCCGCCGCTCTCATGGCCACCGGTGGACTTCGACTACGACGGGAACAACCCTTTGCGACTTCGAGCTTGAGTTCCCCCTTGTCTCGGTTGGGGGGGCACACTCTCTGGACAGCCACTTCTCATCGGTGGCAGCGGTAAACCCGCAGTCCATACAGAAAACCAAGCCATACTGCTTAGATCTAGCGAAGCGGTGGCTCGCATGCAAACGAGTCGAGCCCACCCACGCCTCTCCCACAATCGCCTCGAAACCCGCAAGCCCATCGCATCCACCAGCGTCTCGGCCGAGCTGGGAGGAGCAGGATGGAGGATCGAGGAGGGAGGGACAGGTGGCGATATCCGAACCCTACCCCCACGAACCATCGATTCTCCTGAGAACAACATGGGGGGTGGGGGGAGGGTTCGGGTTTCGCCACGTGTTCGATGAATTCCGAGCCCTGCCCCCGCCGCCCATCGAGTTGCCTGAATCGTTTCGGGGAGACGTGAGACTCGGGTTGGGGGGACTCGGAATGCCCTGACGGGGCCATCATGAAAATGGCGAGGCGCATTCTGAAGTTTGACGCGCGCTCCCTCTGCAAACATCCCACGAGAACTGGAGCGCCAAATTCCACGACACGCTCGTCAAAAAGCGTCGGCAAACCCGAGTTCCGGCGCAGTCGAGTCTTCAAATTCCCCCGGTCGTTGATCAGCGAGGGTAGGGTTCGGATTCCGCCGGCGAAGGAATCGAGCAGGGGATCGACTAACCGACCGCGGGCTATAATAATACCCGGGGGATAATAAAGTTCGGGGGTCTGGCTGGGAGAATCAGGATTTTCCCGGGGAAGGTGAAGTGATGATGATGATGACGATGATCATGCTGATGGTGATCCTGGGCGCTCGGCACAAGATTGACTCGAGAGATCTCGATGCTTGTGGCTATACAACTTGCCAGCAGGCTCTCGGCACAAGACTGACTCGGGATGTCTCGAGGCTCGTGGCTACAACTTGACAGCAGGCGCTCGGAACAAGACTGACTCGAGAGACCTCGAGGCTCGAGCCTACGACTTGCTCTTGCTATGTTTGATGCTGTTGCTAGTCAACATGAGATGATAGCAACTTCGATTCGCAACTTCCCCCGTGGATCATAAAGTTCGGCCCCCGCGCCCTAATCCATAATTGAATCCTGTTGAACGGGGAAAATAAAAATAGAGAGCCTTAAGGGGGGGTACTGTATTATCGCCCGCACGCGGTTACAGAGTTGGTGCGCCCCAAAATTCATTGTCTCGTCGAACTTCAGAACAATGCGCACAGAAGGTTCGTCGATCTGCGGGGCTTTCCACGCCAGTGGCTCGCAGACTCGACGAGTAAATCGATGTTCGGGGCAAGTCGCTTCTGCAGTCGACCCGCTCCTCTCGGGCCGGGCGAAAGGAGGAGCAAAGAGGAGTTTGAGAATCAGCTCGCGTAGCTGATTTTCCCAGCGCCTCCCGGCGACGGGAGGCGCGCATGCATCGAGGAATGGGCCCGGCGGCGGGGCCGAAGCCAGCTGCATGCAGCAGACTTCGTAACCCCCCCCTTTCCCTATCCCCCCCCTTTCGTGCGGCCCGATGCTCGGGAGGAGGAGGACCAGGGGAGGCGGGAGGGGGAGGGGGGAGGCGGAGGCCTGCAGGGGGGGGCGGGCGGGCAGGGGGAAGAGGAGGCGGAGGAGAACGCCCCGCGAGCGGAGGAGCGGGGGCGGCGGCTGGGCGTCGCTTAATGTGGGGGGGGGGGGGGGGGGGGGCGATCGCCTGCCATCGCTCGGACGTCCATTCTCAGAGGGAGAAAAGATACCCATACCGCTACCCTTCCCTCATATTTCCCTTTTCGGGCCTCCAGGGAGTCCCTCGTCGCCACTGCTGGATTTGCTTAGAAATCCTGGCCAGAACGCACCCCGGGAGAGGTCCAGGGAGTGGCGGTACCGGTACCTTTCGGTTTCCCCACATTCCCCGTGCACTCTTCGATCTCGTGCGCAATTGCTTGCGAGAGGCTGCAAGGCGCTCCTCGAGAGCTCTCGCCGGGCAAGGATGCACACGTCCGAGCGGTGCCAAGACAAACGGGCAAGGATCAAAAGCGGGTCTCGTGCGAGATGACATGGCGACCTTACGCGGTGGCTCACGCGAGCCGCCGGCGCTTCACGCCACTTTGAAAACGACGGCGCTCACGCGCGACCCTACGCGGGCAGCTTACGCGCCAATGTCGGAGCAGTTGGACTCGTTTTCTTCCGTCGCCCACATGGGGGGGGAAGAAAGGAGCACTTCTCGGGCACAAAAGGCCCCCTTCAGGGGGCCACTTAGGGGGCCTTCCGGGCCCCCTTTTCTGCAGCCCTCGCTGCCCCTCCCTCATTTCGTCCCCCATTACGCGACGCCCAAGGCGGGGCTGGGCGCGCACCTCCGGAGAGGAACGCGAGGATCGCCTGCCTGAGGGGGAGCGGGGGGCGGACGGGGGGGGGCACTCCGCGGCACCACTTAGGAAACACCTCCTGAGAGGTCTTTGTACCAGCAAGAATCATCAAGTCGGACTAAGCCCGGGATTGAGCCGGATTGAACCGAACTGAGCGGGAATAGGCCGCACTGAATGGGATCATGCCGGATTCGGCCAATTTTCAACCAAAAATCTACCAGCGCAGATGTTGAATTAGACCTCCAAACAAAAATCAGCGTCGGAATCGAGCCGTTCAACATGACAGTGACGGGCCGTGGATACACCGGGCCCTGGGGACTTTTCTGCCGCACTCAGGCCCATAATGTCTGTTCAGCGGCTCCGTCGTGCAATTTGTATGCCAGGTCCAGCGCCTTTTTTTGGGGGGGTCCGTCGCAATTGTGGTTTCCAGGCCCAGGTCTGGCTCCAATCCTGGAGCACTTTTGTTTATTCCGTTTCTGGGAGCTGTTCTGGTGTCGAACAAAAAACGAAGCATCGCTCTCATATTCCAGATGCAACTTCTTGACAACGGCAAGAACGCCAACTAAGCTCGGGCAACCCAGTCGGGTCATCAACTAACCCAGACATCCGATGTCTCGATTTTTTCGAAACACGGGCCCCCGACCTTCCGACCTCTACCCCGGGACCGGTTTTTCATCCCGAGTCGTTTTTTGACGGTCCCGAGGTCCGGCGAGGGCCCCGAGAGGCAGAAAACGACGAAAAACCTCCGTCTCGATTTTTCGAGACGCCCGATGTCTGGGAAGCTCGCCCCCCCCCCCCCCCCCCAGTCTCAACGCGCTCCCAGCCGTTGGGGGGCCTCGTGGCATCCCCCTGGGGGCCTCGTGAGGGCTGGTCTGGAGGCCGTCCGCGCCTCCCTGGCGAAGCTCCACGAGGAGGAGGAGGAGGGAGGAGGAGGAGGCCCACTTGGCTGCGAGCGGCCAAGTTTCAAACGACCATTCAAGATGGCCCGGGAGCTCTCCGAGGTCGCCAGGGCTGTCCCAGGAGGCCTCGAAGACGGCCCCAAAGAGATCCCAGAGCCTTCCACAGGACAAACGAGTCGTCTGCAGAGGCGCACTCTGGGCCAAGGCCACTTCTGGCAACGCCCGGCTGGGGGCCTTCCGCGGGCCGCGGGGACGGTTCAGAGACGGCCCAGGGAGGAAAGCGTTGTCGAATACACGCGAGAGTGACCCTGGGCAGGAGTGACCTGTGGTGCGCGGCTGGCAGGGGACCGCGGGGGAGGCTTGAAATCCAAGCAGTCTAAGCGCACCAGCCAGTGCTGGTGAGGCCCCTCCTGTGTGCCCGAACCCGAAGTCACTCCGCCGAAAGGCCACTCTTACGGGCAACCGACGGTGGTCCTCCAGGGAGCCCCGGAGGGGTCCGTGGGGACCGCTTCCTGCTGGGCCCCATTTCCTCCAGGGCGAACCGTCGTCGCCCGAGGATAGCTGACAAGTGGGGCCATTTTCTCCACCCCCTGTGTAGGTCACTCCCCATTAAAGTCGGACTTGGGCCAGAAGAGCATCCCTCAAGAGCATGAGACCCTCCGTTGGCCAAACCAAGCAACACATCCAAGGGTACTCTCCCCTATGATGCAAAAGAGCACCTAACAATTCATAGGTTTCAGCCTCTGGGGCCCATTGTCGGGTCCCGGGGCCATCTAAAATGGATCCGGGATGGGGCCGCGCATTAAAAAAAATCCCCTCGAGACCTCCAGCGTCCCGCTCTCCGAACACATCGCGCTGGCCGAAGTCCCCCTGGTTGGGTCCGAGGCCAGCTTCGGGCTTCGCGAGGCAGTCAGAAGAGCGACCCAGGATGAGAAACTTGCCCCCCCCAGAAAGGGGTCGACAGCACAGAGGCCAGCGACTCGGAGGAAGGGGGTCGACCCAGGTATGTTTGTGTTCGGGAGGGCAGTTTCTCCTCGACTGGCTCCTGCATCTCCCTCTCGCCCTTCAACGCACATAGACATCGTGTACGAGGGCAGCAAACAATATGAGCCAAGGAATGCTCGGGCGGCCCAAATCCCACCAGCCCTTTGGACGACAGGTGGTCTAAGGGTGATTTTTGTTCTTACACAACCCCTCTTCCCTTCGGGGAGGGGAACCCTCCCCCTCCCCTCCCTGAGGCTTTCCGGTAGGAGCACGCTCAGCGAACCCGATGTAGCCTCCCCCCCACCATCTTTGTTAACAAAACAATACAGAGTACACTTGGCGGCGGCGGCGGCTGCGGCGGCTGCGGCGGGGGCAGCGGATGCGGCGGCTGCGGCGGTGGCGGCGGCGGGGGCGGCGGCGGCGGCGGGGGCGGCGGCGGCGGCGACGACGGCGGCGGCGGCGGCGGCGGGCGGCGCGGTGGCGGCGGCGGCGGCGGCGGACAGCGGCGGCGGCGGCGGCGGCGGCGCGGCAGCGGCAGCGGCGGCGGGCGGCGGCGACGGCGGCGGATTCGCCCCCAGTAATTGCTCATCCAAAGACGACTGCTGCATATGCTGCGGCTCGGGTCAGGACCGGGTGCTACGTATGTGTTGGGGGGGCGGGTGGGAGTGAACGAGACGGCTCGCGGGCGGGGAGGGCGTCTTGACCCCTCCCCCTGCCCCCTCCACTGGACCTGGACGGGGCGTTTCGCGAGCGGCTGGAGCGTCCAGAACGGCCTCGGCGATAAAACCGAACTCATTGGTTTCTTAGACGGGGGTCCTAATTGAAGCTCCCTTTTTTTGATCGATGTCTTCCGACATGGCCCCAAGAGCGCTCCCAAGGCTCCCAAGGGTGCCCCAAGAAGCGGCCAGGAGGCCCCAAGAGGCCTCCATCCAGGAGGCCCCCAGGATACCCCCAAAAGGCTCCCAAAAGGCCCCCAAGGAGGCCCCCAGAGGCCCCCCAGAGGCCCCCCAGAGGCACCCGAGACGTTCCGAAGGGCTTCGGCGACAATGCCAAGATCATTGATTTCACAAAAAGGTTTTGGCAACATGTTGGCCTCCTGCTGGGGGGGGGAGGGGGGGGGCACTGCTTAAGATGACTCCAAAAGCGCCTGGGCGAACCCTAGATGACCTCCAAGATGGCTCAAGATAGCCGAAGATGCCTCAATATGCCTCCCACGATGCACCAAGAGGCCCCAGGACCGCTCCAAGACTGCTTCAACTGGCCAAAGAGCTTGCCCAGGAGGCCCCGAAGAAGCCCGAATCCTTCCAAAACCTTCGATCAATGTTTTTGGTTTCTCGCCTTTTCGCTTCCGATGGCCATCCGAGGCCTCCCGATGGCCCCAAAATGGCCCAAGAAGGCTCCAAGAGCGCTCCCACGGCTTCCAAAAGCGCTTCAATTGGGCCACGGGCGCCCACGGGGGCCCCTGCCGACGACTGGCGCCCACGAGGCCTCCAAGAGGCTCCCAAAAGACCCCCAAGAGGTCCCAAGAAGCTCTCCTAAGCACCCAAGACGCTCTAAGAGGTCCAAGAGGCCTCCACTGGGGGGACCCTTCCTCTGTGTGCTGCCCACCTCCCTGATCGAGGCAGTTCCCCTGGGCATCGTTTCTGGATGGGCTGGCGGGGTGACTTTTTTGCTCGCGAGCGCAAACGGAAGTGCCGCGCGCCGTCCAAGAACTTCCAAACTAGAAACGGCTTATATTACCCACTAAGCGCGCAGGAGCGAACTACGCTGCGACTCAGAAGCGTGGGGGACCCAGAGCAGCCCCAAGTCAACGCGCACCGCCAAAATGGCGAAGAGCAAGATGACGTCGAACTCGAAGACCACCCCGAGGCCGGAGAGAACGATGAACTTGCGTGCAGGCGATCGACGGAAGTGTTCCGGATCGCCAAAAGCGGGCGTGGCGGAAGCGCAACTACGGCGGGGAAGCAGGGGAAGCGACGCCAGGGCACCATAGCAGCGGCGGAGGCGACGAGGCAGTGGAAAAGGCCGCGTCCAGAACTAAAGGCGGTGGCGCCAGGCCAGGGGAGCAGGTCGACCCTGGGGAGGCTGCGTGGGGGAGGACCGGGCGTCCATGGTTGGTGAGGTTACGCGGAGCGTCTAAAATTTTCTGGGTTTCCAGGCGTGCCTCCTGTGGTTCCCCGGCGCTTCCCGCATGATTTTTTCGGAGCCGCGAGCGCCCCAAAACCTGCCAAGAGACCTTTGACCTACAACCCAGGCGTGGACGCGGGATGGTCCGAAGGCCAGTATATTCATTGATCTGGGACACATGCGAGATATGTACGCGCGGAGCGCGCAAGCATGCGCCGAGCGCGCCTGCCGTCCTCATTAGATGAGGGCACTCACGCGGCGCGACGTGCTGCGCACACCAACAGCGAGGACATCCTTTCATGGGCATGAGAAGTAGACATGTGGCCAAACCTCCGACGTCGTCTTTTCACGACAGGGTCCCTGAAATTGGAAGCGGCCGGGGGACCTCAGACCCCCAGCCGGCTGCAACCTGGAAATCCTGACCATTTCCCCTGGGACTTGTTTTTCATCCTGGATCGTGCGCCGAAGGCCCTATGGGCCGAGAACTGCCGTCAGGAGGCGAGGTCGATGGAAAAATGCCAGCAATGAATAACAAGAACTCGGAGGTCTAGGAACTTTGAGGCTGTGCACCACCTGTGGGGAATGAACACCAGCAACGCACAGCTGGCTTCTGCTGTGACGACACGTGCGGTGGCCCCGTGCATCACGCAACCCACGAAATCTTGAGCAACCTCCGCTATCCGACTGCTCCTCCTCCTCCTCCTCCTCCTCCTCCTCCTCCTCCTCCTCCTCCTCCTCCTCCTCCTCCTCCTCCTCCTACCTGTCCTCCTCCTCGTCCTCCTCGAAATCTTGAGCAACCTCCACTATCCAGCCGCTATCCGACTGCGGAGATCCTTCCATACTGACCCAGTTCAGGCCGCTGATTGCCACCCCCAGAACACCAAGGATCGCAAATGCTGGCTCTGGAATGGCCCCACGAAGCCTCGAGGTGGCCCCAAGACGGCCTAACATTGCGCCAAGCAGCCATGCTGCTCGTCGAAGCGCTCCCGAGTAGACGCAATCCAGATATTCTAAGCTGCTTGCATTCACTTTTTGTTTCGCTTCAGATGGCCAAAAGATGGACTCCAGGCACTCGAGGAATCACCCAGACGGCCCAGAAGACCCCAGGACAGGCCCAGAGGCTCACAGCTGACCGGGATCGGCGACTCGTCAGCTTAGAATCGATACATCGAATCGGGTCATGAATCGAATCGGGCCGCGTGGGCGCGGAGTCGGAATCAAACCGCATCGGATCGGATCGATCGGATCTGAAAGGCCCGGGCTGGCCTCAAAGACGGCCGCCAAAAATATAGCCCAAGGAAGACCCACAGCCCCCAGACCTCCCCAGACAGCCCAGCGACCTTCCGAACCAGTCCCGACACTGCGAAGGGACGCCAGGCGCCAGGATGGCCCAGAGAGGCCTGAGACAGAGGCCCAGGGGCCCAAGGGCATCCAAGAGGACCCACGAAGGTCCCCAAAACGGCCCAGCTGTTCAGCCACGAGCGTTCGCACGTTCCTGGGCGGGACTGGCCATCGGGCCACCGCATGCGATCAGTGGGCGGTTGGGGGTCGATCAGTCTCCTTCGACACCTCCCTTTCGCGTTGCTCTTGAAGTTTCCCTTGCGGCTGGCAGCAGGCCCGACCACCTCTCAGAGCAGGATGAGTTGAGACAACGGCAACCCCAACTCCATATCATCGTTGTCGCCGCCGTCATCACCACCAACACCACCACCACCATCGCCGTCAGTTTACGACGACGAAGACCACTCGGAACAGGGCGAACCGAAACAGCGGCAGTTCATAAACCATCCCTGGACCCCTCGCGGTGTCCAACCGCACCATTTTTCCCGAACTGCGCTTGGCCAGGGCGACGAGGGCCCGCCCCCGCCCCCCCCCCCGAATGCAAAAGACGGCTGCCTCTAAACGTCCCTCCTCCCGTTCCTGATGCGTCGAAGGGCCGCGAGTAGCGCCCGCCACGGGCGCCGCGTAGACGTGGGGCTGGCGCCCCCAGCGGCGGAGGAGGGACCCCAGTCAGCCAGGGGAGGGGGGTGACGGCGGCGGGTGGAGCGGCGCCTGTCGTCCTCGAGCATGTCCGCGCGGGAGGTGGCCAGCCTCGGCGCCGCGCTGGGAAAGGGTAGCTGCTTTCAGAGCTGGGTCCTCCTCCTCCTCCTCCTCCTCCTCTTCCTCCTCCTCCTCCTCGGGTCCATCAAGTCATGCCTTCCCGTGGGAAGCCTGGTCGTCTGGGACGTGCTGGGCGGCTTCCCACCGGGCACCCTTCCCGGATGGGGCGGAACTCCTTTGGCAAAGAGCGTGGGCGTCTTGGCCGAGCAGAAAGCGATGCTCAACTCCTGCCTGGCCTGAAGCACATCGCTACCGCGCAACTCCGTTGACTTCGTCGGCAGCAAGGCAGACCCAAAATCGGTGCCAGATGGAATCCGGTCCCCCGCACAGAGCACACATGGTTTCAGGCAACTGGTAACCGGTCCCCCGCACAGAGCACACCTGGTTTCAGGCAACTGGTAACCGAAGTCCTGAGCGTTTTCCGGGGTCCAGCAGGCACTGCAAGCGTCGGTCCGAATACAACCTTTCTCGAAGCAGGCGCAGCGTGAATGGCCCGAACCACGGAAGGCCGTTGCGAAGGACACTCTGTTTTGAAGCCCGGGCTCTCCCCCTGAAAGCTGGCAGAGAGTGCGGAGTGCGGATCACGATCCCGCGCAGCAGCGCGTTGATACACTTTGGGAAAGGTTGGGGTGAGGGAGTGTGCCGCGTTCGTGGTACTCTTGAACTGGGCGAAGGATGGCAGTGACCAACCCATCCTGGCAAGCGGAAGATGCGTTGCGCCCATCGGACCGCCCCCTTGCAACCGCGGGGTAGGCGGGGTGGCCGCGGTGGGCTCCCGTGCCTCGCACAAACTGGCAAAACCGAAGGCGAAAAGCCTTGCTGAACTTGGGCGTCCCGAGTATCCATCCTTGGAGATCCTGGCAACGGGAGCAATAGCAGCGAGGGAGACTGGACCGACTGCCAAGATGCACAGCGCCTCGAAGGTCTGGGCTACGCCCCGAGTTTACCCGATTAGCCAAACCCCGCCCTCGGCAATCCCATCTCTCGGGCCAGGCGAAAGGGGGGGACAGCAAAGGGGGGGGGGGCTTGAGAACCAGCTCACGTTGCTGATTTGTCCGGCGCCTCCCAGCGCCAGAGGCGGCTATGTATCGAGGAATGGGCCCCTCGGTGGGGCCGAAACCAGCTGCATGCAGCATTGCAGCAGATTTCGTAACCCCCCCTTTCCCAAGGCCCCCCTTTTCGTCCGGCCCGAATCTCGCAGACGGATGCCCACGGAAACTCTGAACAGCAGGCGGCGGAAACCCGGGGGCCCGAAACTGAAACCTCCCGAGAGTCTGCCGGGCTCGCGAGCGCCTGGCGAGCCCCGCTGGTTCTTGCACCTCTTCCTGACAATCTGGACACGCGCAGCGGCGCTCCTTCCCCGATCTTTCGCCCGGTGAGCCCTTGCAAGCTCTGGCGCCGGTGCCGAGGTCGCTGCCTGCGCGGGAGCGGCTGTCGCGGCCGCCGCGGGCCCCGCAGGGAACTTCCACGCGCTGCCGGCCTGGGGGTGCTGGAAGCAGCAACTGCGGACCGCCTCGGTCGACGTGCCCTCCCCCATGTGCTCCTCGAGAGCGGCTAGAGAGAAGGCTGCCGAGGCTTGCTCGGGGGGCGAGGCGACCGGCTTGAGAGAGGCACTGCTCGAGAAACTGCAGTCGCCAGTGTACATGCCTAGCTGAACCCGAGAAGGCAACCCGAGGGTGGTCGGAATGACTGAAGGGGCCCTGGGACACACGAATCAGTAGACACAGATAACAGGATTCCCCATATTTTCCTTTATTTTCTGGGTTCTTCTTGTCTTCCCCCCAACTTCCCAGATGTTCCCGTACTTTCCGGGGAATCGGCGATGAATTGCGTCTGTGTGTTTTTGTCCCCTCCGGATTGAAGCCCCAGCCAGCGACGACTCCGCGGGCGCAGAGACGAGGCACGCGAAAGAGGCTGCCCACGGGGGTGCCACGGGCCCCGCAGCAGGCCAGCGCGCAGAGCCTGGAAATTTGCCCCGGGGGCCGAAGCTGGCCGCGTCTGTCCAGGAGCTTTGAAGGGGCCCGGGAACACACAACCGAGTGCACACAAATCCTGAGATTCCCCATGCTTTGCAATGTTTTGGGGGATTTTCGTCTTCCCCCCCACTTCCCATATTTTCGCACATTTTCCTGGGAATCGACGATGAATTGTGTCTGCGTGTGTGTTTGCCTCCTGAAGCTTGGGGGACCGCATGGTTTCCTTCGCGGCTGCGCCTTTGCTTTCACCCACGGCGCGCTCCTTCTCGAGCGCACGACGGCGCGCGAGATCGAGGGCAGAGTGGAAGGGGGAAGCAGCAAGGCATGCGGGTTGATTTCCGGCCTCCCGCTGCTCAGCGCGGTGGCCTGCCCCGCGCAAACAAAAAAATGGCACGGTGTCCCCAGTCGGGCCGGAGCAGCGCAACATGCCTCAAATGGAAACCATCGATGCTCGCGGCCACCCCGCAAGCATCGGAATTGCCCGCGGCGAGCAGCTCGTCGGGGGGAGGGCGGTCTGAGTCCGCCGAGGTACTTGATGGGCGTCTGATCCTGCGCAAGAGCAAGAGGATGAAATCCCAGGCATCCAATGTCTCGATTTTTTTCGAGACACGGGCCCCCGACCTCCCGACCACTTCCCCGGGACCGGTTTTTCATCCCGAGTCGTTTTTGACGATCTCGAGGCCTGGCGAGGGCCCCGAGAGGCCGAAAACGTTGAAAAACCTCCGTCTCGATCTGTTCGAGACGCCCGATGTCTGGGATTCCGAACGCCAAAGGGGGGCTCGGACCACGCCAGGCCCTCGGCCGAAAGCGTAGCGGCGGCCACCTGTGGCAGAAGCTCGTGGGCCCACCGGCGGGCCTCGCGGCCGCCCTTTATATCAATGCCGTTTTGGCAACCAGCGCTGCAACGCCCCAGCATACTCGGCTACCCAGCAGCCTTCAGGTCGACCGTGTCATTCGCCAGGGCCCCCACCCCATGCCCGCTGCCAACCCCTTGGGCGAGCGCCAAACCTGCCTGGCGCAGGTCCTGGGCTTCGCCCCGAGATCGGAGAGCATACTGAGGGGCCCAGATCGCGAGTCCGATGCTTTGCCGCCGTCGCTGGTGGATCCCAAGACATACCCGATGCGGCGGAAAGCCATCCCGCCGAGAACAAAACTGGATCTCAGACAGAGGACTTGAAATCCACGTCCACGAGGCCGCCTATCCCCGAAAAGCACCACATGGAAAGCCGGTCTGGAGAACCTGCGGAAGTTCCCGCCCGGCCGCGTCAGCCCAGGCTCGGCGCAACGTGTCCTGGCAGCGCTGGACCTCACCTCGGGGCGCGCGCCGCGCGGGGGTTACGGGGATGTCTCGATCGGCCTCTCCCCCGGGAACTCGGGCGGCGTGAGATACG
>CAUYUJ010021860.1:348630-363630 GCA_963575745.1 Prorocentrum cordatum | reverse complement strand
CCCAGGACTGAAACCGACGGACCTGGACCCGCAAAGCGACGGCCGCGAAGCCCTCCCGCGAACCGAAGACGGCCAATTCCTTGATCGACGTCAGGGTAGGAGGTCCATCAACCTCCGAACACTGTGCTGTTTGACTGCGTCAGCACCATCGGTCGTGTTGCTTCTTCGCCTCCGTGCGCCGCTCGGGAGCAGCGCCCCCTCGGCTCGCCTCGCCGCGCGGCAACCCCCTGGCGCGCTCTCCACCCGGCCACGGCCTCGGCGCGTCGCCCCTTAGGGCTTGGCGGCAGGCGTCGGGCGCGAGCGCCCATCCTCGCTGGGCCCGCGGAATCTGCAGAGCGGTCCGGGCTCCGTCCTCTCCTTGTCGGTCTCTTTGAAACCCCCTCGGTCACTGGTCCTCCTCTCCTCATCCTCCTCCTCCTCCAAATCATCAGCATCCCCATCACAATCCCCATCACCATCACCATCATCTTCACCATCATCTTCACCAGCACCATCAAAATCACCGACACCACCATCACCATCAGCATGACCAGCATCATCATCATCATCATCATAATCATCACCACCGGAGCCACCCAGAACCACCACCACCACCGTCGTCATCATCATCATCAGCACCATCAGCATCATCGTAATCAGCATCATAATATCATGATGATCATCGTCATTCAGCTCATCATAATTAGAATCGTCATCGTGATCGTCACCATCATCATCATCATCATCATCATCATCATCATCATCATCATCATCATCATCAGCAGCATCATCATAACCATCATCATCAGCATCATCACCATCATGATCAGCATCATCACCATCAGCATCATAATCATAATCATCATCAGCACTCTAATCATCACCATCTTCAACATTACCATCAGCAGTACCCCATCGTCATCATCAGCATCAGCATCAGCATCGGTATCATCATAATCATCATCAACATCCTCACCATCACACTCATCGTCATCATCATGAAGAATCACCAGTTTCATTACCATCACATATCACCATCACAATCATCATCAGCATCATCGTGATCGTCACCATCACCATCATCACAATCAATATCCTCTTTATAATCAGAATCATCCTCAGCACTCTCATCATCACCATCATCGACATAACCATCAGCATCATCATCATCATCAGCATCGCCACCATCAGCATCATCATCAGAATGATTAGCATCACAATCAACATAAACAGTTTAAACAACATCAACATCTTCACTATCACCATCATCGCCATCATCATGCTGAATCATCATCATCAGCATCATCATCATCACCATTACCATCACCATCACCATCACCGCCAGTATAACCATCATCATCAACATCAACATCATCATCATCATCATCATCATCATCATCATCATCATCATCATCATCATCATCATCATCATCATCATCTTCATCATCATCATCACCAGCATCATCAGCATCATCAGCATCATTATCATTATCACCATCATCAACATCACCATAACCATCCTCACCCCCCTTTCCATTAGACATGGTCCAAACGTGTGGGCAGCGCTGCGTCTTCACCCCTGAACCCGCCCCGCTTCCTATCCCAGAGGGGGGCGCCTTCGAGGAGTTGAGAGAGATGATGCGCTGCAGCTTGCAGTGCTCGGGGGGGCTTCCCAAACACCCAGCTCAACCCACCTCCAGGGCCGCGAGCGCCTCCCAGACCTGGCTCGGCCCACATCCTGCTTCGCAACATCCTGCTGGATCCAGCTGGGAAAACCAGAAAGTACCGATACCGCTACTCCGCAGACCTCTCCCGGGGAGCGTTCTGACCAGGATTTCGAGGCAGATCCAGCGGTGGCGACGAGGGGATCCCAGGAAGCCCCAAAAGAGGGAAACGGGCGAAGGGTACTCCTCTGACCAGCGCTCTGGCGGAGCCCCGCGACCTGCTGGCTGACCCAACCGCCAGTGGGCGCGGGCCGGCCTTGTTGATGGCATCGATGTTGGCGTCGGACTCGGCCTGGGCGAGACGCCCGGGGAGTGGGCCACGAGGCCAGAAGAACAGCAGGCGCACGAGCACAAGCCCTCGAAATTCCACACGCGGGCCTTCGAACCGTTTGCTTTGTGCAGCGTCTTCGCCGGCATGGATGAGAGCGGGCGGGTTGCGCCGAAGGGAGGGGGCAGAACGAGAGGGGTGCGCATCATGGCCCGAAGTGGGTGCGCGGGCGACTGGAGGCCGGGGACTGTTCTGGAATACTGGACAGACTGGAAACAAGAAGCATCACAACTAGGGGGGGGCACGGCATACGGGAGTTATGATCGGAGATATCACGGCCACGGCCATGATACCCACACACACTCCCTCAGTTTTCACCCCGCTCTTAGACACCCCCGAGACAGGGAGCAGGAGGATTGGAGGCGACTGGGCTGCGCTTCGCCGAGGGACGAGCCTGGCTGTCCGCTCTTGACTTGCAGCCGCCTGCTGCACAACAGGCGTGCCTGGTCTGGGGCCGGGGACCTTGGGAGAGCATCTGAGCGACGAGGAAGAGTGATAGGAATAGGTCGGACATGTCCTCCTAAGGGCAAACAATCCCCCCATAAGAACAACCCCGACAAGCGCGGCCGCTCAGTAAACGCACCCCAAGAAGGCATCGAACAGGGCAGGGCTGTGGAATAAACGCCCAGGGCCGTCTTGCTTGCAAACGCCACTTATCTGGGCCGGGTATTTTTCCTCCCGTGAGGGGGGGGAGGACAGGCTGGCTGCTGCTGCTGCTGCCAGCAGTGCCCCTGGCCCAGGGTGCCCCCAGGCTTTCCGAGGAGGCTCCCACGGCCACCAGGGAACCCCCCCCTCACGAAAGTCCCCAGGCGTGGCGGGCGGGCGGCGCCCGCCCTCTCCGAGTCGCACTAGGTGCGCCCTGCAGGAGGGGGTGGTAGGACAGGCCGGATGCTGCTCGAAGTGCCCCCGGCCCAGGGTGCCCCCAGGATCTCCGAGGATTACCAAGCACGCTATAGGCTGAAAGGGTACCCAAACCCATCTGTTAAGGATGAGGCGGCCATCAACGAAATACTGGAGACGGCAAGCCACATCCTCACAGTCGGAGGCACTGCCGAAAGCTATCGGCCACCTGCTGACACCAGGGGGGGGTCCACGTACCCGTGTTCTCCTTGCCGGCGCCAGGATCTCCGAGGCCCTTCCACGGCCTCCAGGGAGCCCCTCGCGGGGCCCGCAGGGCCCCCGCGGGGGCTGCAGGACTGAGCGAGAGGCTGGGCGCAGCTTGGGCCAGGGGCACCTTTAGCACCCCCTGGACAGAGGGAGGATCGAGCCGGAGGGTTCCCACGAATTTGGAGGATCCACAAGGTACCGATACCGCTACTCCCCGGGCCAGAATTTCGAGGCGAATCCAGCCGTGGGGACGAGGGCCTCCCAAGAGGCCCCCAAGAAGAGAAATCGAGGGAAGAGTAGCGGTATCGGTGATCTGCCCTTCTCTGACAGATGGCTTCCAGGGTTGTAGGGTGGCGACGACGAGCTTCGAAAAGACGCGGCAGGAAGCCGATGCGAATCGAGGGCAGCGGGCGCCTTGGGCTTTCCTCGGCTGGCGGAGAGGGAAGGGACGAGGAGAGCCGTCGGACTCACGAATGCCTGTCTTCCGTGCGGCGAAGAGAAACTCAGGCGAACCACTCTGCACGCATCCGACGCCCTGCGCTCGATTCCATGCACTTGTCTCGGGGCAGGACGAGCTGAGACAACTGTAGCTCAAAACCGGTCCCCCAAACCCCTCCCTGGGTCCAACTGCACCAATGTCACGAGCCGAGTCCAGCCGTGGCGAAGAGGGGCCCCCCCGAAGGCCACCTGTCGATGTCTCAACTTGCCCTCCTCTGCTTCTCTGCCTTCTCTCCTCTCGCTCTCAACCTCCCTGTGCGCCTGTGGTCTTAGGTCCCCCCCAGGGCTTAACCTAAGCAATGTTTTCAATCTTCGTCTTGGCCACCCTGTCCCTCATATCGTCTACGTTCCACCTCTGCCGCAAAACGGAATCGAAACGCCTCACCCAAACACCGTTGAGGTCGAGCCCTGGTTGCTCCCCATCTGGAGGCTCCCGTGGCCCGAAGATCTCCTTCATGATACCGAGTTCCCTTCTCACATTGCGCGGTCGGTAGCTCGGAATTCTGGCAACATGCGGCAGCCCGTGTGGGACGCAGCTAATCATGTGGGCAAGCCTCTTCCCGATTGCAAGACCATGCAAGACAGTCCTGTCAAACGAGGCCGGATCAAGTACATCTGTGACGTTCAATTCCCTCAGCAAGCCCCTGGGTGGCACATTGCATCCTTTACACATCGAGCACCCTCCATGCTTTCAGGACATGCGAGCCCTCGTAACACAAGCCAACACATTGCGGAGAGATGCACTCGGGAATCGTCCGGCCTTGAATGCCGCAAAGGTCGCCGCCTCCTTCTCCCTGATCGCAGTAGCCTGGGGGGCGCGTACTTTGGGATCGACAGGCGTCGACGTTGTAGTTCGATTGGCTGCAGCTCAAAGTATTCGTCAACAGCTGATTTTAACTGGCAATCTCCATCATATGGATAACCAAAACCACATTCGAGAACTAGCAGAATACAACTCTAACGGCACAAGGGAATACATGCGCAGACAAGATGTTGCGGCCGTGCACACTGCCACTGCCGATGCTACACTGCCCCCCGGGAGCCTATCGCCCCTCAACTGACGTCACCCCCTGCATTCATCGGGCCTCCGGCGGCCCTTCGGGCCGTCGGGACGATCCAGGCCCCCCACCCGGAACGCTTACGGCGAGGCGCAGCCGCTGGAAGGCACCCAGAGGCTGGGAAACCGACGAGAACCGACGAAAACGTTTCCTTATGCTCTACACGTCTGCCAAACTGTCTCGTCCGAGGGGCGATGGCTGCGGGGGTCGAGGGCGATCCGGGCGCGGCGGCAGACGCCCTGCAGCGCCCAAGCCATCGAGCACGTCGCCACCCAACAGACCAGCACTCTGAGATGTGTGAAGCCCGTCGGCCCACCCGCTGACGGATGGCCAGGCAGATGGGCCCAGCTCGGCGAACGTCGCACTGTCCTGTGGCAACTCATGGGAACCTGCCATGCCACCTTCCTTGGAGAAAATAAAAGATACCGATACCGCTACTCCCCGGAGCTCTCCTGGGGTGCGTTCTGACCAGAATCTCGAGGTGAATCCAGCGGTTGCGACGAGATCCTCCGAGGAGGCCCAAAAAGGGGAAAACGGCCGATGGGTAGAGGTATGGGTACCTTTTCCTCCTCTGATTCCTGACTCTTGCGAACTGACGCCGAATCGACGCTCGCCGACGCCGAATCGGCGCGTGCATCGACCACCAAACGGTAACGCACGCGAGCGCCCTCCAAAAACGGAATACAACGAGAACGCACAAGGCTCCCGTGAAATGCTCAGCAAAACTCCAAGCAGTACACCACCGCCAGCCCCGGCCAGGCCCATGCCTGGGCCTTGGACTGGTGTACAGGCCCTCCTGGCCTGGGCTTAGGTCGGGCCTGTCCCCCTAAAGGGGGGTTCTGGGCGAAACATTCAAAGATACTCAAGACATATTCCGAACATTTTTTCAAATAATCAAAAGAACATCCCCAGACTATTTTTGAACTATTTTTGAATATCCCCCCTGTAGAGGGACAGGCCCGACTTAAGCCTAGGCCTGGACACCAGCCCAGGGCCCAGGATGTACCTGGCCATTGCTGGTAGGGTAATTGTTGGCGTCCATCCGATGACTACCGAAGCACCGCGCGCGGACACCTTCGCGCCGCCGCGACGCCTCCTGGAGAGGAAGCAGCTCTCCAGCTCTCCAGCCCCAGGCCGCGACGCGCCGCGCGCCCTCAGCGCCGCGCTCCGCGCCGCCGCGGGCGACCTGGACGAGCGCCACCCCGGCATACCATCGCACGGCCGCGAACGAGGGGGGGGGAAGCGAGAGAAGGCGGGCCTTCTCAGAAGGCTCGAAAGTCCCCCGGCCCTCTGAGGAGTTTGCTAAGCCTTCTGAGGACGACACGGGAAGCCTCTCTCAAGGCGAGGGGCTTCTGAGAAGTCCCGCCGCCTTCTGAGAAGGCCTCCCCCTTCTCGCTTCTCCCCCATCGCTCGCCGCCGAGTCTGACGAGAGAGGAGGGGAAGAGAAGGGCCAGAACAAATAAATACCTCCCAAATAAGGTCGGAGTAAATGTGGTCGGAAGATCGCGCCGCATCGCCAGCGAATCTGCCATGCATCGGCGACGCCGGCGATGCATCGGCGAAATCGGAGTGGGAAAACTTGGGCTCCTCATCGATCCGCATCCTGGATGCGTCGGCGATGCGGGGCGATCCTCCGACCCGATGTACCCGAACCACAACAAGGAGGTCTAGGAGGAAGGGGCGCACCAAGCGCACAAAGATAATAAGCGAGATTCGACCCCAGGGGAAGGGGTGCAAGGATGGGCGGTGAGGGGGAAAGGAAGAACACACATGTCACGATCCTGTGTTTTCTTCCATTGTCCGAGGGAAGAAGGCCAGAAGGGAAAAAGAGATACAGGCTGGGGATCGATCTGTAGCATCCACCAGCCAGAGAGGTACCCGGGATAATCTCGCAGAGAGCTGGATGTGGACATTTCCAACCCTCAGGTTAGGGGGCCGCACGGTATCCATCTCAGATGCTATCCGCAACGACCGACCGTCCCGGCATTCCTATAGGCCTACCACGACATGTTCTTAGAGCCCAAGGTGTTCTAATAACAAAAGCAATGTTCTTGGAACATAAACCCGATGCGTTAAAGCAAGACAGTCCCAGCTAGAAATGTTAGAAAAACATCTCGTGCAGAGCTCAACATATTATCATAACATTATTTGGTAGGCCAATAGGCGAACCAGGACGCTTCGCCACTCCTTGATTATTTCCCCCTGTGCAATCCATTGCACCTGTGCCAAACAAGGAACGTCGGATAACAGCCAAGCCCTCTGGAGCCCCCTGGTGCGCTCGGGTGCGCGATGAGTGCCAGGAAGGGAACCCAGAAACATCGAGAACCCACCAAAACCAACATGGACCTTTGAGGGACAACGAGATGGAGGACCGGCTCAGGGTGGGAAGCGTCGAGCCCGAATCGGCGATGCGTCGCCGATAGATCGGCAATGGGCCCCCGACAGCAGAACCGCTGGGTGGGGTGGGCTATCAGGCCCCTATCGACGATCAATCAGCAATTGGTGGTCGACGCGTTCCCCCCTGCGCGTATCCCCCCCTGGAGGGATGATTGCATGGTGGGCTCCACATCTCTCGGCCCCAGCGCCCGCACGAGTAAGTCGCGCCGTGGGCCGTCTTCTGTGCCCCGCGGGGGGGCCCGATGTCTCCCAAGGCCGCCGTGTTGTTTCGGTGGTTGGTGCCCGAGGCACTGGAGTCCTGGGCTCTTTGGATACGGGCTCTTTGAATACGAGCTCTGGGTCTCGTCGGAGGTGCACACCTGGATCGGGGAAGGAGCCCTCCCCCAAATGCGGCCGATGCCGCCTGGTTCGGCATCGGAAATCCGCGATTCCCCATGGAAACGGGACCCGTCGCTAATCCGTGCCCCCGTGGCCCATGCTTGCGACCGCCCGATCTCAGGACCTCGCCTCTTGGGAGGCCGCGCCCGAGCGCCTCGGCCACGGGCCTCCCCCCGGAGACCCCGCGCAAAACCAGCAAAAAAAAGCTCGGCCGCCGTGCCCGATCGCGTGGACGGCGGCGGCCCGGGCCTTCGGAGTTTGACTGCCGACGCCGACCGACCGGGCCGACGGCGAAGCCAAAAAACCCGACCGGGACCGAGGGCGGCCTGCAAGGGCGCGGCGGCGCGGCAACGACACTGATGGGCCTGTTTTCCACCACCACCACCATGAGTTGGAGGGGGGAGGGAGGTGGAGGACGAGGAGGAGGAGGAGGAGGACGAGGAGGAGGAGGAGGAGGACCCCCTCCCCATCCAGCTTATGGTGGTGGTGATGGAAAACAAGCCCATCAGACACAGCAGCCGACGGAAGCGACCGAACGCAACCAACCACAAGCCACATGGCCATTTTTCGGGCCGCAAGCTCGGGCTTTTCGCGGCCGTGCCGAAGCTCGGGGAGCCCTAGGAACGCTCTCTCGACGAGGCGCGCACCCGCTGGCAGCCCTCCCGAGGCGAGGAAAACCTTCTAGACCGGGCGAACACTCCCGAAGATTTTTGGGGTCTGGGTCGCCGCCCTCCGATCAGACCCTGACATCTGCCGGTCTGATGTGTTTAAGGTCCAGACCCCTTCGCCCCGGGCCAAATTTTCGCCGCGGATCCAATGTTGATGGCCCCGGGGCCCGATGGCGGGCCCTGGAGGCCAGACTCCAGGAACAACGCATGGAATGGCAGGGCTGAGACGAGCATCCGAAGGACGCGTGGGCAGAAGAGTGCACGATTGGTATCTCTCCGCGGCAGTGCGAGGAACGCCTTGCTGAGCGACTGCGTGCGCATCACGAGAGGCTCGACACCGTGAAGCAGAGGAAAAGGAGCCCGCCCCGACTGCGAAGAAGGGCAAGCCGCCTGGATTGAAACATCATGTCGCTGGAGATCCGGGCCGTCGTCCTCCGAACGAAACCGCGGGCCCCGTCGACCTGGCCGTGCTCGGAGGCAGCGCCCGCGGCGCCGACCCTGCACGCGGCGCATCCCGCGGGGCCAGCGGCTGGCCTGGCGGCGGCCTTCCGGGGAAAGGCGCTCCCGTCGCACTGGGTCGCGCGTGCGCGCGCCGGTGCGAGGGGAGGAGGAGGAGGAGGAGGAGGAGGAGGAGGAGGAGGAGGAGGAGGAGGAGGCGGAGGCGGAGGCGGAGGCGGAGGAGGAGGAGGAGGAGGAGGAGGAGGAGGAGGAGGAGGAGGAGGAAAAGGGCGACCGCACCGCGCCGCAGGGCCTCCTCGGGCATGGCCTCCCGGCCAGGCACAACGCGCGCAGAGGCGCCTCGGCGAGAGCGAGACCGAGGCCCTATTCGGAGGCGGGGCGCCTCCGCGACGGCCTCCTTGGCGTCCGCGCGGTCCACCTGCGCTTGCTTCAGCGCCTCCTCCAGCTGCGCCTTTGGCGAGGGGGGCGGCGCGCCTCGGAGGCGCGAGGTGGGGTCGGCGGTTGACAAACCTCCCTTTAGTGAAAACGGCCTGTGACTGAAACCGACGGACCTGGACACGCAAAAATGACGGCCGCGACGCCCTCTCGCGAACAGAAAACGGCCAATTCGCTAATCGGCGTGGCAGGGTAGGAGGTCTATCAACCTCCGATGGGGTGAGGGTGCGGAAGGGGGAGGGGGGGGGCGGGAGAGGGCGGAGGGGCAAGTAAGTATTGCTCGCCGGCGCGGCCCGACGGGCGGGGGGCGCGGCAGAGGGAGGGAGGAGGCGAGCGCGGGAGGTGGAGGCGTGGGTAGAGCTGAGGGAGAGCTCGTCCTCCTCATCCTCCTTACCATCGCTCGGACGTTCATTCCTCGTGCAATGTTTGGTCTCGTGCGTGTTGCTTTTTCTCCAAGTCCTTCGGGGGCTGGCTGCACCGAGAAACTGCGCACGCGCTCGAGCGATGCCGAGGAGTGCTCCCTCAGGCCTCTCGATCGAGAGGGCGGGAGCCGCGCGACCCGAGGCCGCCGCTGCCCCACTGTGCCCCGCAGCCCAGTGCGGGGCCGGGCTGCTGGCTGCAGGGGGCAGTGCACGGCACATCCTGGCAGCGCCACCGGGAGGCGCGCCGCCAGGGGACGGGCGGAGCTTTTTGACGCTGCGCGGAGCTAGATCCGATGATCGCGGCGTCTGTCGGGCGGACCTCCTTCCTCCTCATCTTTCTCCTCCGCCCTTCGCGGGGACGCGCCCCTGGAGCCTGGAGCCGCGATGACGCCAAGTGAGGATGCCGTCCCGTCGCTGCAGAGGCCAAGCTTGTAGGCACGTTCCTGGCAGGATCAGTCTCTCGCCGGTCCAGAAGCAATTCGGCTTTCAACTCGTTGTGCAGCCCAGTGATGACTCTGCATCGCTGACGTACACAGCGCACCTCAGCTCAATCGCGAGATATGAGATGGACCTGACGGCGACCGCTGGCTCGCTCGCCCTCCTCCTCATGCGCAACTCCTCCATGTCGCACCGCCACACGCGTCGGCAGGGCGTCCTTACCACATATGGCCCCGAGGATTGAAACCCCCAACAGTGACGTGGATGGAGAACGTGTGGCTCTCAACAATTGGCTCCTGCTGAAGCACCGCGCATGTTCGTCTTAAGATGTTCGAGTGTGCAAAAGGATGGATGGTGGATAGATGTCAAGGCGTAAAGATACTCTCTCACACTAGCTACCAGTGTGTAGGGTAAGGTCAATTTCGAATTTCGGTTTTCTCGTCGTAGTTCCAGGCGCATTTGTCCGAGACCTTCCCGCCGATTGCAACAACAGAGGGCGTCCCGTTTTCGAAAGGCAGCCGCGCACATGCGTCTCACAAGCTTCCATCAATTACAGTGCGGACGCGGCCGCAAGAAACCCTCGCAAGAAACACAGCCCTGAACATCCGCGCGCGAGATGCACACGGGTGAGAACCCAGAGCACCCCGAGCGCAACAACTTCTTCAACGGCCGAAGGAAGTCATCGCGCAGCACTCGAAGCGAAGGAACCTAGGGTACTCTGACGAAAAGCATATGAGCGACGAAAACTAATGTATCTTACGCACGATGACATAGTGACCTGACGCGGTGGCTTACGCGGGCCGCCAGCCTGGCACGCTACATTGTAACCGAGGGCGCTTACGCGCAAATGTCGGTGAATACGACCCTGTTGTTTGCGTCGCCCATCTGGTTCCTTGATGCGCGTCCCCAATGTAAGTCAATAGGTGGAAAACGACTCCCCGTCAAAATGAGGCAGTCGTTGAACCGTGCACCGTTATTTGAACGACAGGTCCACGGGTCTCGCGTTCTCCACGGGGGGGGCCTTCCAAAAGGAAACCACACAATTGCAAGTTTCGACTTCTTACAAGTGCGCATGTGACGGGATGGGTGTGTTCAGATTACACGGCGGTCATTATCATCATCCCTGTCCTTCCACTCCTACACTCTGTCTCTCTGGTAGTCCCTGCCTCCGGCCCCATGTCTGCCACGCCATTAATGGTGGCACCACAATCGAAAACCGCCCGAACCGACAACGAAGCCGAGACCGACCAATCCCGAACCGGTCGGAAATTCGCCGGCCCAACGGGCCAGGGCGTGCTAAGATCTCCGGTAACTGGTTAACAGTATTAACAGTATTTCTAGTTCGCGCGCGCGGGGCGGCCCCTGGGGGTCCCCCGGCGAAAAGTACCCCGACCAACGCCCGGTCGCCGCCCGACCAAGTCTACTCAGAGATGGTTTTCCTTCTGGGTGCGGCCTCTCAGGCTCCCCAGAGCGCGCTCAGAGTGCCCCAAGAGGCCCCCAAGACTGCCCAAGAGGCCCCCGAGACGCCCAAAGAGCGCTCGAAGACGCCGAAGATGACCCCAAGACGGCCCAAAAGGCCCCCAAGACAGCCCAAGAGGCCTCCAAGACGCCCCAAGAGCCTTCCAAGAGGCCTCCGAAGAGAGCCCCAAGAGGCCAAAATCGTTGATTTTCATTGGTTTTTTGTGTTTTTTGTGTTCTGGCTTTTTCGGCTTCCGGACGCTCCAAGACGGCCCAAGAGGCCCCCAAGACCGCTCCAAGACGGCCCACGAAGCTCCCAAGACGGCGCCGAAACGACCCAAGAGAGCCCTCAAGACGGCCCAAGTGCCGCCCAAGACGGACCAAGAGGCCCCAAGACGGGCCCAAGAGGGACTCAGGAGGGATACCGAGAACTCAATTATCCCGGCAAAGCAACCTAACAGCGATGTGTAGAAGCATATCTGAAAGCATTCCCCTTAAGATTCAGATGAAAATCCAGTTGTCGAATTCTGCTGTTCTCGCAGTCGTAGTCGCATTCGCGATGACAGTCGCAGCGGCAACGGCAGTCGCAGTCACAGCCTCAGCCTCAGCCTGCCTCCTCCTCCTCTTTCTCCTGCTCCTCCTCCTCCTCCTCCTCCTCCTCTTCCTCCTGCTCGTCCTCGTTCTCGTCCTCCTCGTCTTGCTCGTCCTCCTCCTCCTGGTGCTCTCTCCTCCTCCTCCTCCTCCTCCTCCTCCTCCTCCTCCTCCTCCTCCTCCTCCTGGTGGTCCTCGTTCTCCTCCTCCTGGTGCTCTCCCCCCCCCTCCTCCTCCTCGTCCTCCTCCTCCTCCTCCTCCTCGTCCTCCTCCTCCTCCTCCTCCTCCTCCTCCTCCTCCTCCTCCTCCTCCTGGTAGTCCTCCCCCTCCCCTCCTCCTCCTCCTCCTCCTCTTCCTGGTCGTCCTCGTTCTCGTCCTCCTCGTCTTGCTCGTCCTCCTCCTCCTGGTGTTCTCTCCTCCTCCTCCTCCTCCTCCTCCTCCTCCTCCTCCTCCTGGTGGTCCTCGTTCTCCTCCTCCTGGTACTCTCCCCCCCCCTCCTCCTCCTCCTCCTCGTCCTCGTCCTCCTCCTCCTCCTCCTCCTCTTCCTCCTCCTCCTCCTCCTCCTCCTCCTCCTCCTGGTACTCCTCCCCCTCCCCTCCTCCTCCTCCTCCTCTTCCTGGTCGTCCTCCTCCTCCTGGTCGTCCTCCTCCTCCTGCTCGTCCTCCTCCTCCTCCTGCTCGTCCTTCTTCTCCTGCTCCTCCTGCTCCTCGTCCTGCTCCTGCTCGTCCTCGTCCTCCTGGTCTTGCTCGTCCTCCTCCTCGTCGTGCTCTTGCCCCTGCTGAAAATGTGGCCCAGGAATGGGAGTTCTGGGAAGTCGAAGAGCACGAAGTTGCCTACAGTTGGCTACGGGCATTCAAAATGTGGCCCGGGAATGGAGTTCTGGGAACTCGAAGAGCACGAAGTGGCCTACAGTTGGCTCCGGGCATTCAAAATGTGGCCCGGGAATGGAGTTCTGGGAACTCGAAGAGCACGAAGTGGCCTACAGTTGGCTCCGGGCATTCAAAATGTGGCCCGGGAATGGAGTTCTGGGAACTCGAAGAGCACGAAGTGTGTGACTGTTGCATCCGGGCATCCAAAATGTAGCCCGGGAATGGCGTTCTGGGATGTCGAAGAGCACGAAGTGTGTGACTGTTGCATCCGGTTATTCTAAATGTGGCCCGGGAATGGCGTTCTGGGATCTCGAAGAGCACGAAGTGTGTGACTGTTGCATCCGGGTATTCAGAATGTGGCCTGGGAATGGAGTTCTGGGAAGTCGAAGAGCACGAAGTGTGTGACTGTTGGTGAAAAACGAGCCCGGCACCCTGCCGCCCGGCAACTCCCCAACACCTGCCCGGACCCCCCTGTGGAGTGATCTGTGAGCTCTTTTGAGTCAACTAGAAACCTATCAGTCTTCGCTGTTAGGTAAAAATGGAGCCCTCCGTCCCAGAAGGCGCCCAGGAGGTCCCAAAGAGGCCCCAAGAGGCCTCCAAGAGGCCCCAAGATGTCGCCAAGAGGCCCCAGGAGACTCCCAGGAGGCCCAAAAGAAGCCCCAGAAGGCTTCAAACATGTCTCCCAGGCGCCCCCGAACGGCCTCTCAACAGACCCCAAGAGGCCCCCCAAAGAAGCATCTTGACGACGACTCTATTTCGCCCCATCGAGAGACGACCCCCAGGGAACTGCTTCACCATCAAAACTCCCCACGCAACGCGTCCGAACGACACCCGCCCCCAAGAGCGCAACATGGGCAACGAACACACAGACAATTATCCCGGCAAAGCAACCTAACAGCGATGTGTAGAAGCATATATGGAAGCATTCCCCTTAAGATTCAGATGAGAATCCAGTTGTAGAGTTCTGCTGTTCTCGCAGTCGCAGTCGCATTCGCGATGACAGTCGCAGTGGCAGCGGCAGTCGCAGTCACAGCCTCAGCCTGCCTCAGTATCAGCCTGCCTCAGCCTCAGCCTCAGCCTGCCTCAGCCTCAGCCTCAGCCTCAGCCTCAGCCTTCAGCCTCAGCCTCAGCCAGCCTCAGCCTCAGCCTCAGCCTGCCTCAGCCTCAGCCTCAGCCTGCCTCAGCCTCAGCCTCAGCCTGCTTCAGCCTCAGCCTCAGTGCCTTCAGCCTCAGCCTCAGCCTCAGCCTGCCTCAGCCTCAGCCTCAGCCTCAGCCTCAGCCTCAGCCTCAGCCTCAGCCTGCCTCAGCCTCAGCCTCAGCCTCAGCCTCAGCCTCAGCCTGCCTTCAGCCTCGGCCTCAGCCTCAGCCTGCCTCAGCCTCATCAGCCTCAGCCTGCCTGCCTCAGCCTCAGCCTCAGCATCAGCATCACCATTCTCAGCCTCTGCATCAGCATCAAAATGCGGCCCGGGAATGGAGTTCTGGGAACTCGAAGAGCACGAAGTGGCCTACAGTTGGCTCCGGGCATTCAAAATGTGGCCCAGGAATGGAGTTCTGGGCACTCGAAGAGCACGAAGTGGCCTACTGTTGGCTCCGGGCATTCAAAATGTGGCCCGGGAATGGAGTTCCGGGAAATCGAAGAGCACGAAGTGGCCTACAATTGGCTCCGGGCATTCAAAATGTGGCCCGGGAATGGAGTTCTGGGAACTCGAAGAACACGAAGTGGCCTACAGTTGGCTCCGGGCATTGAAAATGTGGCCCAGGAATGGAGTTCTGGGCACTCGAAGAGCACGAAATGGCCTACAGTTGGCTCCGGGCATTCAAAATGTGGCCGGGAATGGAGTTCTGGGAACTCGAAGAGCACGAAGTGTGTGACTGTTGCATCCGGTTATTCAGAATGTGGCCTGGGAATGGCGTTCTGAGAGGTCGACGAGCACGAAGTGTGTGACTGTTGGTGAAAAACGAGCCCGGCACAGGCCCGGCCGGCAACTCCCAACGCCTGCCCGGACCCCCCTGTGGAGTGATCTGTGAGCTCTTTTGGGTCAACTAGAAACCTATCAGTCTACGCTGTTAGGTAAAAACCAGCGATGCCATATCACGGGCCGGCGGAATGAGCGAAGCGATTCAATAACAGAGAAGGATGCAACGACGCGTCAACAGCGCAGTTCTCGACCAAGTAACATAAAACGGCAGA
>CAUYUJ010021860.1:326130-343630 GCA_963575745.1 Prorocentrum cordatum | reverse complement strand
GAAGAGAAGGGGACGACGAACAGCAGGTGCAGCAGCAGCCACACGAGGCGCCGCGGACCGATCGCCAACGGACCAGGGCCCCCCTTTGTGCCTGGATGGGGAACCACTCGGTTGCCCCTCGCGAGAGCAGCAGGAAGGGCAGGGACAGGAGGAGGAACGAAAGAGAGAGGAGGAGAAAAAGGAGGAATATGCAGAGGAAGGTGAGGAGGGGGGGCGGCTGGGGGAGGAGGGGGAGGAGGAGGAAAAGGAGGAGGAACATGAGGAGGAGGAGGAGGAGGGAGAGTTCGATGAATTGGTGGTGGCGGCAGTCCTGAAACACGGGGGCCGTCAATACCGCGCGGGGGCCCGATTCACCGAGCCTCCAGTATCTGTGCTCACCCCAACTTCTCCCATTTCCCCCCCGGCAGAATTCACGAAGCCCCTGGTTTCCCCATTCTCTGCTCTCTCACCCCATGTGCCTCACAAAATTGCAGGAAAAAACATGGCCCAATATCAGATCCTAGATTGTCTGGGCCTTCCAACACTCTGTCCAACACACCTATGAACGCATCTTTATGACATATCATCCACATCATGAATATGGCTCGCACGCTTTACCTGTTTCGTTGACTCTGGCTACGGGTGATTTCAGCATCGCCTCCATGGCTGTCTTCAGGAAAGAGAGGGCAGCGAAACTGGTTTTGCAAATTGTGTCGCATGCGTTGCCTGCAATGCCAGAACCTGGCGTCGCCTCAGGTGCCACAG
Source organism: Prorocentrum cordatum (assembly GCA_963575745.1). Classification (NCBI taxonomy): domain Eukaryota; class Dinophyceae; order Prorocentrales; family Prorocentraceae; genus Prorocentrum; species Prorocentrum cordatum. The sequence goes on along the minus strand of CAUYUJ010021860.1, from coordinate 342,886 downwards.
AGCACAGCACCGTAAACGCGAAAATTGAGGCAGCGATGCGAACAATCTGTCCACACTTCCCACAGCCGTCGTCGCAGAGCATGCGTTTGCTCTGGTGGCATGGCCCAACTGGTCCCTCATGGGGTCCAGAAACAACCACCTCTTGCGGCACAATCGACAGGTCGCAACGGCAGGTCTTGCGGGTCAATCGTTAATGCTGCTCGCGCACCCAAAATACAACGTCATTTCTTCATTGCCGCGCGCATCGTTTCGCGCGCAAGTCTGGCAGGCATGAGCGGTGCAACGTTCTCCACGTAGGTCTCGATCCATCGCTCGAGTCGAGATGGGGCTGGCCACCTCGAGATCGGTCGTCGGCCTCCTAGTCCGCATTGGCACGGTGGCCCACGCCATGGCGCAGTCAGGGCAGCAGAAAATTCGCGCGCGCGAGCAGCCAAGTGTGGAGGGCAGGCGCGGCTGGCAATCACCGATAGCTTGATTCCCGAGTCGATCGGCCACCCGATTGAATGAGCAACGGACATGACGCATGCGAGCTCGACCGAGCTGAACGGTGCATAACAGGGCCGCAGAACGATAATACCACGCACGAGAAAAATCGCATCGTGCCATTCGGCATCTTTGAGCGAGGCCTCAGGGATGAGCCCCTTCGAGATGGAGAATAGCTCAGCCACTGACAGATCATGAAATGCAGAATTTACTGCAGCATTCACTTCCCCCCTCCTCGAACCATCGGATTGCCCAAACCAGGCCCTCCAACAAGCCCCCGATCCTATATCCTCGGCGCCCCCGGATCCTCACTTCGCGCCCACCCATGGCCAGAGACTGGGGCATCCTCCAGCCGCCATCTTCCGTGCGTCGCGGCTTGCGGGGCACTGGCTTCATGGCGCCATCGGGGAGATGGTCCGCAGCGAAGGCGTCGTCGAGCTGGGAGGGAGACGTGAATCCAGATAGGTTAAGGCCATGAGCTTCGGCCTAGTTTTAGGAAGCAAGCTCGCGTGGAACGCCTGACCTATCTGGGCGACGATTGACGGTGCGACGATGGGCTCGTGGTCTTGTCCCTGGGCCGCGCGGCGCGATGCAGCCTGTAGCGGCAGCGCGTTTTCCACCCCCGCCGCCGCCGCGAGGATTCTCATGGATCGCCTCGGGGCGCGCGTGCTGCCGCAGGCAGCGGAGACGCCGGCGTTCCCCCCCCGCGCCTGCCCCGCCGCCTGGATCCATGGCGCCTGGGTTGAAGGCCCGTCGCCTATCGCATTCGAGCTGGCGCAATGGGCGCTGATCAACCTCGATGGCATCTCGCGCGCTAAGACATGTGCCAGTCGGTCTCGTCGCTTCGCCGATGGCAGATGAGATTTCGCCCCGGCGCACCTCGTTGCTCCCTGGGCTGGGGGTCGCTGCATCGCATTCAGGAAGATGTACTTCCCAACGAGAGACTCTCTTTGCCGCCCGTGCTCTGCCAGGGTAGCAATCCAAAGTGCGCCAGGGCATTCTTTGATCGGTAGCCGCGCGCGCTGCAACCGCAACGCGCGCGATAAATGCGGATTGCGAAAAGCCTGGAAATCATCGAACCGCCGAAAGAGCCGCCCGCGCTGGGAGGACCTCAGCACCGAGAGCATAACGCGCAGGGCCATTGGCCTCAGCACAGATTGCGGGTGGAAAGCATCACCTCAGCCTGTGGGCTTGCATCGGGAGCCATTCGCCACGTTCGGCGCGCGCTCCCCTGGAATGTACCTTAGTGTGCCATCCTCAACGCCGGACGCATTGAATTGCGTTGCAGCTGCATCCGCCGTGCTCCCCAGCCCCTGCCCATCTGCGCGCAGCTTTGCGTTGCATCGAACGAAGCACCAAGTATAACGATATCATTCGGCATCTGTGAGCCCCGGACTTGTTTGCAGACATCCGCCGTTTTCAGTATCAAAAGATAATCTGAACTGGCTTGCGAAAGGTAACAGGGAACGGCGAATAATGTCTCGTCGCGCGCTGCCGCACAAGCGCACGCGACCCAGCGGGCAAAATGAAACTTCATGGCGCCGGATACTCTGCGCGTGTCAACGGTGCATGACCACTGCACAGCCCCGTAGATGAACATTCTAAGACGCGGCCGCCACAAAGCGACCAGCATGGTGACTACGAGCAGGAACTTTGACTCCAAAGACGCCCTGCATCAGAAGATGTTCCATGTTAACTCCGTCGCTCACGCAATCTCGAAGCGCGTCAAATTCTCGTGGCTGACCGCGCAACAACTGAGAACTGCCAGGCTCGCCGTAGGAATGTGTTTCTTTCCCCACTCACAAGTCGTTGGATCAGGCTCGAGTTGCTTGAAATCGTTTCGCGACTTTGTCAGAGGGCAGAAAGTCCAACCCCAGAATCACCGCCGCGACAAGCGAAGCCGTTTAGTAAAGGCATCCAGGGAAGCGGTCGAATAGGGCAGGGCTAGTGTGTAAACGCCCAGGGCCGTTCAGCAAGCGCCAATTGTCGGGGTCTGGGTGGTCTTCCCCCTGATTTCGCTACGATATCAGCGAAGTTCAGGTCGTCTGTGTTCTGAAGGTTGCACCGCTGCAGCTCACCATTGAAGATATCTTTGATCCGAACTGTAACTCCCAAGGCGTTAAGGCTTGCCACAACGGACCGATGCTCAACAGGCCCAGGGAATCGCACTTCACGCTGATGAGAAACACGATCATGAACTTTCGATTGAATTGCTCCGCTTGCGCTAACCAACTTCACCAATATAGAAGTTGCAGCTCCCTGCTCCATCGGCTGGTGCTTCCTGACGCACAATTTCAAGTTTGTGGCGGGGGCGGGACATGGGGTACAGCAGACATAAACCGTGCACGCCCCCGGCGAGCCCCTACAAATGCATCCCGCTCAACTTTCTCACGATGTTTAGTTCGAAGAGCCCACACCGCACGATCATCACGCACAATTGGAGCAGCATGGTTGCCAGGGTTTACACCAAAAAGGCTTGCCACGGCACCATATCCTACCAGTGCTTCGAACGCATCCCAACACGATGCCATATCATCCTTCTCCGAAACATCGGGGAAGCCTCAGATCAGGATCTTCAAGGCATCATCACCTTGGGGTCCAAACGGTGCTTTCGCAGTTACAGCCGTTTGGCATTCGAGATTGGTCTCGGTCCCGCTGCGGCATCCCGAGTGGGCCGAATGACCTCTGCAGAAGTATCAGCCCTTGTGGAGGCCGCCATAGCCTGGTCAGCCTCGCCGTCCACCTTTTCAGGTCGTCTTTGATTCATGCCATCTCCCTCTTGATGTTTCCATCCGTACCCTTCATGAAGCTCTAGAGCGCAGCATTGGAAGACTCTCCAACTTCAGCAGCAACAGCAGCACCAGGCTCACCTTCACGAAGGTCACCATCTGTCCTTATTAAGTCATCCATATAGCCCTCCGAGGCTCTCGAGCGAGACCTGCGAATATCCTCGGCAGCGCGTATGCCTGCCATTGCTCGAATGAAGCGGTCTGCCCAGGGAAGGCAAGGCAGCTAGCGCGCCAGCATGTTGTGCCTCAAGTTGGTTTCGATGAGGACGGGGAAGTGAGGAGGAGGAGGAGGAGGAGGAGGAGGAGGACCCATCCTCATACGCCAACTTCATAATGACGAGGCAGTGCCGCTTGCGTAGTTTCTTGCTGCCCCGAGCCCGGGAGTGGCGGCGCAGCGCGCGGCAGCGCGGCCGGATACAGCTCCTTCTCCCGCTCGCCCTCCTCCGTGACCTGGGCGGCGATGGCCCGAAGCCCGAGGAAGTGGGGGAAAGCGGTGGACTCCTACGAAGAAGTCGGGGCGAGGATAACATCAAGTGAAGATGAATCGAGAATCTCTGAGATCCGGCGGCACTGAAGGATGTCTCGGGCGCCGCAGCCTTCGCACAGCGTTCCGAGACGCTCCGAGAGCGTTCGTCAACGCTCTGAAACAGATTTATTCTCGCCCTCCCCCCGTCCGACCCGCTCCCTCTCCTGACACCCTCGAGTCGTGAAAGAAAGGCGACGAGAAATTCTTATACGTTCTGGGCCTCATGAGGCCCTCGCAGAGCCTGTGGACCGTCAACAAACGACTCGGGATGAAGAGCTGGTCCCCAGGAAGCGGTCCCAACGCCGGGAGAAAATCAAGACGACGGGGGTCTGGTTCCTCCTCCTCCCATGCTGGGGGGAAGGGAGGGGGAAGGTGGGGGGAGATGGGGGAAGGTCGGGGGAGGGGGAGGGCGAGGGGCGGGGGGGGGGGAGGGAGAGGGGGGAAGTGCAAGCGGGCTTCTCTCGCGCCATATCTGACTCCCATGCCTTCCCATTGGGCTGTGTTTCCCTATTCGCCGACGCGTGTCATAGTGGACCTAGAACTCCAAAGGGGCCCTCATCGTGTTGTGCACAATGGAAGAACGGGAGCTGCGTACATTGGAGGAGGAGGAAGAGGAGCTGGCGGATGAGCAGGTGGATCAGCAGGATGAGAAGGAGAAGGAAGGATCAGGAGGAGGGAGGACGAGGAAGAGCACCAGCAGCAGGAGCTGGAATGAAATGAGGGGAGCGACAGCGAAGGAAAAGAAACGGCTTCCAGGAGAGTGGCCCGAGCTGGGGCGAGAGCGCCAGTATGAACGACGGGAGCAAAGCGCGGATCCGAAAATGACGCCCGCACTGAAGCAGGAACACCATTGTGACACACCGAAACAATCGGATCGTGACAGCCATACGGCAAAAACAAGTTGTCCAATCCTGTGCGCAACCACAAAACCAATGCGTGGAGAGGGCGGGACATCTTTCGGACGGAGTCAGGGAAGAGAGGAGAGTCGTATTCAGATTGAGGAACTGTGGAAAGAAAGTGGAGGAGGGAGAGGACGGATGGAGGGAACGAGCGGCGCGGGGGGCGCGCGAGGGAGGGCAGCAGAAAAACATCGCACTGGGTGCAAGGCCCGGCCCCGGGAGGGGCGGGGGACCCGGGGAGCGCAGGAGAAGCCCGCACTGGGCGGGCGAGCCGCACCCTCGATCCTCTGGTGCGCCGCGCTGGTGCGGCCTGCGGTGGGCCGGCCTGTCGGGGACCTGCTGACCTGGGTCAGTCCAGGCCCGGGTCGGTCCGGCCTCGCAGGCTCCTGCGAGATGCTGCAGGGTCCGTGCAGCCCTGGCTCAGGATGCTGCAGGATCCGGCGCTCTGACGGACCCCCGCTTGCGTTGACCCCCGTCCCCTGAGCCCCGGGCGGGCTCCGCCCCCGGCCTCCTGGCGGGGGGGGGACGAGGAGGTTCCCGCTCCCCCCTTCACTCTCCTCCAACTCCTCCCTGCCACGTGGTTCACCCCCTTCCCCTCCTGTCTCGTCCTCACTTCCCCCTGCTTCATTCCTCCCCCTCCCTCTCTCTCCTCCCACCTGTCCCCCCTCGCTCCCAGCTGTCTCCCTCCCATCTGTCTAAGTTTGTTCCCCGTTGGTCCCATTTGCTCCCCCATTTGTCCCTTCCCATTTGCTCGGCCTCCTTCTTGTCGCTTCCCTCCTGCACCCTCTTCCTTCCTGCTCCCCCTCCCGCTCCCCACTCACTCTTCTTAACTTCTCTCCCTCCTCCTTCTCATCCCGCTCTCATTCCCCCTGTTCTTCCTCCTCCTTATCGCCCCTTTCCCAGTGGCTCTCGCTTCACTCTCCCAATCTCTGACCGAAAGAGCATCCCCCTCCTCCTCTTCCATCATCGTCCTCCTCAGCAGCATCACCCTTCTCCTCCTGTACCCTGCTAGGAGGAGCCATGGGATGAGGGGACGTGGAGGAGGAATAGGATACTTCAGACGCTGCGAGGGCTTGAGCTGGGGCCGCGCAAAACAGGAAGCATCAATGATGATGCCCCCACCCGTCCCAAGTCCCTTTCTCAGACGTCCCCGAATGCATTCCCTTTCACCACACCGCATACCATCTCGCCACAAGAAGGGCCACCGTGAAAGACGCGCACCACGTGGGCGTGCCATTCAGGCGAGCGCTCCTCTTTGCAAACGGCATGCACGGCATCACGCGAGATGCAAGGAATGCGAGCAGCCAGAATCATGACAATCAACGGTGTGTTCAGCAAGAGCTCCGTCTGGAACAGACGGAAATGCTTCAGGCTACTGAATATGAGAGGTACAAAGCAAGACCCCACAGTTGCAGCAAACAAGCCACCCTCCATCCGAACACGTCTTCCATACCGACCCCACTCTCCATCCGTGCAATTGCTGCAGATGTTGATGCGAGTGTGCGCGGTGCAGAACCGAGAACCCCACTCTGAGCTTGAACCGCGCCCCATCCTTGCAACTGCTGCCACGTATCAAGACGCATACTCTGAACTTCTGATGAATCAACTGGGGGGTGACAAACGTGAAAACGCGGCGCGGCCAAATTCTCCCGGCACCACCCCCACGCCGGGATCGAACCCCAGACCCCCCCTGGCACCCCCGCGGACCCGCCGCGGCCAACCCCCCCGGGCACGCCAAGGGGGGGGCGATAATTGAGCGATCCAGAGTATGCGCGGCGCTAACGCGGCAGCCCCATGTCGACGACGAGCTCCGAGCCCTCTCCCTCCCAGCGGCGAGGAAGACTCCAGCGAAACGCCCCCGGGCCGCCCTGCCGACGCCCGGGGGGGCGGGCGCAGGCTCGGGCGACGTGTGCAGGGAACACACGGAAGAGGCCCAGGGGCACACAGAGAAATAGGCACGGATGGCAGGATGCCGCACATCTTCCCACATGTGCTGGGTTCTTGTCTTCCCCCCCTCCTTCCTACAGAATGCCGTTCGGCCCAAATCACGGTCAGGAGCTCCCCCCATCTTTCCCATATCTTCCCATGTGCTCCGGGTTATTGTCTTCCCCCCTCTTCCCATAATTATGTTCCCAAATATTATCTGGGGAATCGGCGATTCCTTCTGTCTCTGTGTGTTTTGTTCCCCCTCCCGATAAACGCAAGGTGGGTAGTTAAGGGCTGGGACGGTGGCCTGCCTCCTCCGAAGAGGCGCAGGTCCAGGAAGAAAAAAGGCAGGGCACGAGAGAATCGGCGGTGGACAAACCTCCCTTTCGTAAACCTCCCCTTAAGTGGAAACGGCCTAGGACAGAAGCTGACGGACCTGGACCCGCAAAAATGACGGCCGCGACGCCCCCTCGCGAATCGGAAACGGCCAGTTCCTTAATCGACGTGTCGGGGTAGGAGGTCTGACAACCTCCGAGAGAACAGGGGGCGACCGCGCTCGGCGCGAGTCGCACTCCTCAGAGTGCACAGGGGGCGTCGGCGCGCCAGGAATGCCCGGACAAAATCGTGGGACAGCGCTCGCCCCAGAGCATTCCTGCTACATACAAAAGCTGCTGTCCCGCTGAATGGGACAGATGGTTGAGCAGAAGGTGCGGAGGAGGAGGCTGAACAGGGACCTTCTTCTGCATGGCCTGCAGCATGGAGACCACTTTGCGAACCGGGTTGGCCTCGCGCTGGCTGGCGGGTCGGGGCGTGGGTGCCCCGCCCCCCCCCAGTGAGCAGCTGCTCTCCCCTCCCCCCACGTCCTAATTCTAAATTGAAGCAAGAACGAGGATAATATCGTGTGCGGATGAATCGAGAATCTCTGAGATCCGGCGGCTCTGGACGATGTCTCGGGCGCCGCGGCCTTCTCAAAGCGTTCCTGAATGCTCAGAGAGCGTTCCAGAACGCTCTGGAACGGATTTACCTCGTGCTAGCCCCGTCCGAAATCCCCCCTCCAAGACAGGATCAGTCATCATCGAATCAGAAAAGCGGATGGGATCGGAACGAGCGTCGAATCGGGCTGCACCGGCCCAAGATCGAACTCGAATCGGGCAGGTCGCGCCGGGATGCACAACTGCGCTGAACAGACATGGGGCCACATCAAATCGTCGCGGAATTGCAATTGAACCAGATTGGGCCAACCGCACCCGATATCGAAATTCAAATTGGACACCCGATCGGATCGAAGTGGACACTGCCACGGAGCAACTCCTCTCGTGTCCCTCTCCTCCCCTGGCACCAACGCCCGCGCGCGCGCGCCCGCCCAGGCTCCCGCGCGCGCTCGGGAGTGGGGGCTCGAACGGGAAGGCAGGGGGAAGCTTGACAGCAGCCAGAGCTCAGACTCCTCCTACCCAGAACTCCCCCACGATGGAGCAGAACGCCGGGAAGAAGGATTAGCAACGCAGATCGAAGCACCAGCCCCGTATTGGCGTGCGGCGAACACACCCACGATTATTAGCAATGATATCCATGAGCAAAAACTAAGAGAAAACAACCGATGGAACCACCGCGCAATATACTGGTCCAACGAAGAGTTGCCACCGCGAGCCCATGACCAGGAAGTGCGATGCAAGCCGCGCGTGTACAACTCTGCCACGAAGAAGAGTTTGCATCGACACGGTGCCAATGATTACCCGGCCAAGATCGTCGGCGCTCTAGGCGAACGAACTTGTTGAACAACGAAGAAGATCAGAGCGCATACCTTTATCTGCCCGCACGTCCTAGCACAAGATGCGCGGCGTACTTGACCGTATTTTGCTACGTTGCACGACAACGTAATATGGGTGGACCGTCAGCAAGTTGTCACCATTACTGTGGCAGCGCGTTTAGCGGAGCGCATCTGGGGCCCGTTTGGCGTGCTTTCTCTATCAGCTCCCTCCCTATTCCTTCGTCGTCTTCATTCTCTTCCCCTGCTCTTCTCCTTTTGCCCCGGCGTTGCCTTGTCGCGAATAATGCAACGACGAAGATGCTAAAAGTGCATCCTTCTGCCTGTCCGCGCGTGCGGGATGCACGGCTTCCTTGCCTTGAACTGGGCGGTTAGCGGGGCGGGGGTCCCGCGTGGACGGTACGATGCTTCGGCGCATGTTCGGGCAGAGTGTCAGTGCAGCAGCAGGCAGCACTCCTCGCCCTCGCTCTCTGACCACCAAATCGCGAATCACACCGAAACGCGGGTGCTGCGGGAAACGGGCCCTGGACCCCAGGGCCTCTCGGGGGCGCGCAAACATGGATTAGCGATCGATGGACTTTGCGCGCCGTCGCCAGATCCATTGATCGGGGGGGGGGCTCTCCACGGAATGCAGCCGGTGCTGCCTCGCTCGGCGGCGGACATCTGCGATTCCCCACGGAAACGGGACCCGCCGCTAATCCACGCCCCCCTTGATCCACGTTTGCGACGGCCTGGGCCCCTCTCCGAGACCAGTTTTCTATGAGGAGCCGCACTCGGACGGCCCCAGGGCCCAGGGAGGGCCCAAGGGCCCTAACAAAATTGCGATGAGCGTCGGGCCCCGCTTCCCTCGAGACTCTCTGCCAAACACCACCCGGCACGATTCGACCCATCCGAGGCCCCTGAACTCCCGACCCCTTCCCCTGGAGTAGTTCTGCGCCCCGGATATATTTTCTTGATGGAGGCCCCATTCGAGGACAAGCGCTGGGATTCAACCACAATAGGTCACCGGAGACCTGGACAACACACGTACTTTTAGGTCGGTCTGCCTCCCTACATGGGGGTCTTGGGCGACAACTAAAAGGATACTCAAAAAACACCCCCACAATGCTCGACAATAATCCAAACATCGTCCCCAAACTATTTTTTGTATGTTTGAATTTCCCCCTGTAGAGGGACAGGCCCGACTTAACCGTACTTTGAACGAGCGATGGATATGGGAACAAACCAAACAACAACAATACATAAAAATAATTGCTCGTCCGCGCGGATCCCGTGGATCGGCGCTGGAAACGCCGCCGGAGGCGCCGCCAGAGGGCGTCCAGCGCGATCCTGTGCATCCTCGCGCCGCTCCAAAAGCGCATGCATATGCTAGTGGCTCTTCTTCGATTCATGGAGAGTTAATGGTAAGTCGGGCCTGTCAGGAAGTCAACAAAAATAGTCGGGGGACGATTTGTTGGACTATTCTTGATCATTTGGGAATATTTGTGTGTATATGTTTTATGTTTTGTCCCCAGCAGGGGAACATGCCCGACTTAAAGTCAATGAGACGAGAAGGGTGCCAAGACGGTGTTGGCTCAAGGTTCGGCCCAGGATCCAAGGTTCGGCCCAGGATCCCAGGACAGTCTGGCGACCCCCGCTCCTGCAGCTCGGGCGGACACCAGGAGACGTCTGGGATATCCTGGGAAAATCGGGGAACGCGCCATCATCATTGAGTCGGGCCTGTCCCTCTACAGGAGGAATATTCAAAAATAGACCGACAATAATATGAGGACGACTTGTTGAGTAGTTGTTTTGATATTTGGGGGTACTATTTGGTATTTTTTTATTTGTCGTTCAAAGTCCCCCTGTAGGAGGACAGGCCCGACTTAACATCATCATGACCTCCTGCTCCCGCCCTGGCCTTCGCACGCAACCAGGGGCAGGGGGGCGGGAGGATGCCTCTCAGAAGGAGGCTGCCTCTTGGAAGGCGACGGCCCTACATGTTTGAGTCGGGCCTGTCCTCCTACCGGGGGATTTTGGATGAAAGATAACAAATAAGCAAACAATACCCCCACATACCAAAAAACAACTCAACACATCGTCCCCATACGATGTTGTTTTGATAAGTTTGAAGATTCCTCATGTAGAGGAACAGGCCCGACTTAACCCTACATCTACAGACAAGGCCTGCGCCTTCGAAGAGGCAGGGTGTTTCTAAAGATCCCTCCATGGGAAAACCAAGACGTACGTACCCCTACCGATACTCCCATGACCTCTCCCGGGGTGCGTTCTGACCAGAATCCCACCAGCCCTCTGGGCATAGATGGTTTAGGGAATTTCCTCTTCCACCCCTCCTTCTTCCCCTTCGGGGAAGGGTTTACCCCTCCCCCTCCCCCCTCCCCTGGACCTGGACAGGGGGGTTCGCGAGTCGTCGGAGCGTCCAAAACGGCCTCGGCGAGGAAGCCGCAATAATGTGTTTTACTACGGTGCTGGCCCCATTTTTGGCATCCTGAGGGGGGGGGCCTAATTCATGCCGCCCTCTTGTTTGATCGATCTCCTCCAAGACGGCCCCGAGAAGCGCCCAGGAGACCCCAAGAGGTCCCAAGATGGCCCCAAGATGGCCCCAAGAGGCCCCCAAGAGACCCCCAGGAGGCCCCCAAGAGGATCCCAAGCGGCCTAAAAGGGCCCCCGAGGCACCCAAAATGCCGAAGAGCCCCCCACGACCGCCAAGAGATCCCCACGACGTCCCAAGACGCCCAAGAGATACCCCAAAAGGCTCCGAGAAGCATCCAGTAGACCTCTGGCCCTTTTGTTTGCTCTCCTCTTCCTCTTCCTCCTCCCATCCGTTCTCACCTTCCTCCCCCTCCGCCTCTCTCCTCCTCCTCCTCCTCCTCCTCCTCCTCCTCCTCCTCCTCCTCCCCTCTCATCCTCTTCATCCTCCTTCTTCCCGCTCCCTCATCCATCCATCCAATCATCTCCTTCGCCCCCTGTTTCCTTCACACGGTTCGGCCGTCCCCCCCTTTGCTCCCACACTTCCCTGATCACCTCTCAACTCGCCTGGACATCGTTTCTGGATGGGCTGGTGGGGATACGTTTTGGTCAACAGGCTCGCGAGGCGGGTCGAAAGCCGTCCGAACACTAGTCGGGCCGCGACTAGGCAGCAGGAGAAGAAGCGAAGCGAGCGGGCAGCCACTCAGAAGGAGGGCCAGAACAGATACTCCCAAACCCGGTGGCGAGGAAATTTTGTTGGCGACCAGCAAGTAAACGCAGCCAAAATGGCGCGGCGGCGCGACCATGAACACGCAGAGGTCGATCGCTCGGTGTAACTCAGACAGACAACACCGTCAGAGACGAACCGGACCGACGGGCACACCCAGACGACATCCGTGCCGTAGGCGACACAAATCGTGCCGGCGCAAGAGTGAAGAGGGGCAACCTCATCACCGACAAGACTGCAAACGGCAGTAAAACCAGTGGCACTCATCGAAAGCGAAGTCCATGCAGGAGAACGTCGGCCAACGAGCGTACAGAGCCACGCTTGCCGAACCCGAGGTCCAAATACCGTAAGGTAGGCAGTGGAGCGAGAGGCCAACTGGAACCTTCCGGCCATCAGTAGGGCCCGACACCAGCCAGGAGCAGGCCAGGGGGCACCTGAACTCAGCGAATGCGGCGCAGCATTCCCTGTGTGAATCCTTGCATGAATTCCAGCCCACCTGGACGCCATCAGGAAGAAGCCTTGGGCAGCAAACCCCAACCGCCAGGGAAAAACACTGTGAAACAGGAGGGAGAGCACCCCGGTGCAACAGCTGCCGCTGCGGCACAAGGAAGCAGGAGGAGAGGAGGGGAAGTGCTCGCCAGGCACGGTAGGCACCCCGGTGTGGCAGCTGTCCGCTGCACCATTAGGATGCAGGAGGGGATGGAAGTGCCGCTGGTGGGGATACGAGAAGCGTCTATCCTCCGCCTCCTCTTCCTCCTCCTCCTCCTCCTCCATCTCCTCCTCCTCTTCCTCCTCTACCCTTTTGCTTGCTCTCCTCCTCCTCCTCCTCCTCCTCCTCCTTCCTCCTCATATCCCTTCTCATCCTTCCTTCTCCTCCCCCTCCGTCTCCTCTTCCTCCTCTTCCTCCTCCTCCACCTCCTCCTCCTCCTCCTCATCCTCTTCATCCTCCTGCTCCCCACTCCCTCATCCATCCATCCAATATTCTCCTTCGCCCCCTCTCTCCTTCACACGGTTCGGCCGTCCCCTTCTTTGCTTCTGCACTTCCCTGATCACCTCTCAACTCGTCTGGACATCGTTCTGGATGGGCTGGTGGGGATACTTTTTTTGGTCGCGGCCGCGCAGCAGAGGGCAGGCGGCGAAAGGGGGTCCGGGGCACGGGCCTACCTAATTAGCTACTAGGCGCAACGCGGCTGGTGGGGATACGCGAAGCGTCTAGAATTTCGGAGCGGATCCAACGGTGGCGACGAGGGCCTCCCAGGAGGCCCAAGGAGAGGAAAAACGAGGCCTGCTGGGGAGCGGTGTGGGTACCATTTCCTCCTCTGCCTCCCCCCTACCCCATACCCCCTTGAAAAAGAAAAACAAGAAGAAGAAGAAAACGCCATAAACATAAACTTTTGGCACTCCGCGCGGATTTCTTGCATCTGCGCTGGACCCACCTCCCTGACGCGCGGAGCGCGCTGGGGGCGGCGCCAGAGGCGCCGCCCGGGGGGGGGCAGAACGCGGAGCCGAGAAATCTGCGCGGAGCGCCACAAGTTCATGTATTATGTAGCGCTTCTTCTCCTCCGATGCTCCTTCTCTGCGCGTGGCCGACCTTCGAAGGTGGCCGACCTTCGACGGTGGACAAACCTCCCCTTAACGAAAACGGCCTGGGACCAAAACCGACGGATCTGGACCCGCAAAAATCGCGAACCGAAAACGGCCAATTCCTCAACCGACGTGTCGGGGTAGGAGGTCTGTCAACCTCCGAGACCTCCTCTGCACGACGGGCGGCCCGCCCTGGCCTGGCTGGCCTCGGCGGCGCGGGCGAGCCGCGCGGCCTGCCGGGGGGCACCGCGGCCGCCGCCCCGCCCAGGCTCGCACCCCCCACCGCAGAGGTGGGCGGCTGCTGGGCGCACGCCCCGCCCCGCGCCGACGGATGGCAAGATCGGTCATTATCGCATCGGGAAGTCTGCTCCTCCTCCTCCTCTCTCCTCCTCCTCCTCTCCTCCTCCTCCTCCTCCTCCTCCTCCTCCTCCTCTCCTCCTCCTCCCTCCTCCTCCTCCTCTCCTCCTCCTCTCCTCCTCTCCTCCTCCTCCTCTCCTCCTCCCCCCCTCCCCCTCCTCCTCCTCCTCCTCCACCTCCTCCTCCTCCCCTTCCTCCTGCTGACCCCCGTCTCCTGAGCCCCGAGGGGCCCTCTCGAGGGCATCTCCGGGGCCTTTGGAGAGGGCTCCTGCCTTCCGAGGCGCCCCCCTGCCTCCGCAAGAGGCCCCCCACGCGCCACCCCCTCCTGCGCGCCGCCAGGAGGGTTCGTCGGGCCGCATCATGGAGGAGGAGGAGGAGGAGGAGGAGGAGGAGGAGGAGGAGGAGGAGGAGGAGGAGGAGGAGGAGGAGGAGGAGGAGGAGGAGGAGGAGGAGAGGGAGGAACAGGGGAGGAGGAGGACGGGGAGGAGGTGGAGGAGGAGGAGGAGGAGGAGGAGAAGAAGGAAGAGGAGGAGGAGGCGGCGGGAGGAGGAGGAGGCGGAGGAGGAAGATGAGGAGGAGGGGGAGACGGAAAAGGAAGGGGAAGGAGGAGGAGGAGGAGGAGGAGGAGGAGGAGGAGGGGAAGGGGCGCGAGAGCAGCTCTTCCAGACGCGAAAGTCGATAGAACAAGTTCAGAAGCTCGACTTTCTTCTCCAGTCTGCCCATCCTCCTCCATCCCACCATTCCTCAATGCCTCCCTCATCGAAGTCCGATCATGATCCGTTCAAAGCCGGTACCCAGACCCCTCTGTGGTCCACAGCGGCTCGCTCTTCGAGAGGCAGCTTTTTGATCGTCCTGAAGCCCGGACGATGGTCCCCAGAGGCCGAAATCTAAGAAAAACCGTCAGCGCATTTTCCTCCAGAGGTCTGACGCTGTATGCGCACCAAAGAAGACACACTAGAAGCGAATAGGCCGAGAAGGAGATCGTTAAAGCGCCGACTGCAGCAGTAAAAGGACAACGCCGAATCCAGCACCACGAGGCGGGAAGTACAACCTAAACGTCGTACGCTGCGGGCGGACGCTGCAGAGATCTGACGTACTGCTGTCTGCCATCCAGGGCCCCCCAAAGTCCAGAACGTTGCCCCAGGCCAGCTCTTTATCCCGAGTCGCTTCTGTTGACGACCCCAGGGCCCGGCGAGAGCCCCAACAGGCCGAAACCCGTGAACAACAAAAACCGCCATGCTGATTTTGTTCCGTGCGCTGGAGGTCTGGCGGCCCCCAGGCCGACCTCGGGCAAAACCCGGGGGGGGCCCGAAGCACTGCGGGGCGACAGGCCGTGCGGTGACCTCGGACCCCCCCTGACACCTCACCGCGCGGCCCGCCACCGTACGGTTGTGGGCCTTCGGAGGCCCCAGCCACCCGAGGCGTTCCCTGGAGAGCAACCCCTCCGAGAGCCCAGACGCCCTAACACCCATAATCCCAGCCAGAAAACAATCCGAAAATGTGGTCACTGCACAGGTGTTGGCCCCCGTGGGCAAATAAACACCGTCTTCAGCAGGAACAGACCGTCCCGGCATTCCGATAAGCCTACCACGACATGTCGACATGACCCTAGAACCCAGACGTGTTCTAATAGCAGAAACAATGTTCTTAAAACATTAACCCCTGTGTCAAAACAAGACAGTCTCAACTAGACATGTTCTAAGAACATTCCGTGCAGACCACAAAAGGTTCTCAGAACAATATTTTGGGGGACCTATAGGCGAGCCAGGACGCTTCGCCACTGCTTGAAAAAACACCATCTCCAGTCTGCCCTCCCTGCTCCAGGAGCTCTCCTGCACGGCCGTGGCCAGCACCGCCGCGAGGGCCAGGCGCAGCAGAGACACCATCGCCTGCGCGTCGCAGCGCCGCGCGCGCAGGCCCTGGGCGGCCTGACGGCTTCGATCGCTGCGCCTCTTTCTCCCGCCACGTCGGTTTGGAGCCCCTGCAGGCCCCGCCCCAACGCGGTACGGACTATATAGTGTTTTCGAGGGTGGGTGCGAAATCCTCTTCGACCGTGGTTTATTATCTAGGAATGGTAAACCTATGTCATTACGTTCAGATGGTACCCCCATTGGATTATTGGCATGTGGACGGATCGGGGACCCCCCCTCCCCGGATCATCTCCATTCTGGAATACTGCATCCGGGGTCGACATTCCGACATAATGAACCAGGGTTGATCCCGGTCAAATCTCCTTCTCAGGCGCCCACCCTCCTCCACTGGATCGCTATCATGCAGGAATAATAAACCAAAGTTAAACATTCCCAGAACATTACGAACCTCAGTTTATGATGTTCTAGAGATAACGGGCTACGGTCAATTTTCTAATATAGAGAACCCCAATTTGGAAGTGCGGGGTTGGGGGAACATAAGAATGATACTCATTCCGGAATCATGAATCCGGATCCACAATATCCGCCTATGGCTCAGGCGACGCCCCGCAGCCTCCACTCGTATCATTCCAGAATAATAATTCAGGGTTCGTTATTCGCGAGACATTATTAGCCCCGACGAATGTTCCCAGAACGTTACGAACCCAAATTAATATCTTTGTGGGGTCGATGTGCCCAAGAAATTATAAACCAACATTTATCATGTTCTGTAGGGAACATTGTGATACCCAACCAATATGTCCCGGAACATGAAATAACAGGTTCATAATGAACGCAGTTGAAGGGGCCCTGGGACACACAAAAATAAGTAGACACAACTAATTAGCGAGATTCTCCATCTGTTCCTAAATTTTCTGAGTTTCTGTCCCCCCCCCCCTTCCCAGATTTTCCTATAATTTTTAAGGAATCGACGGTTACTTGTGTCTGTGTGGTTTTCCCCCTCCTGACCAGAATGGGGCACCCACGTCGTCCGCGTGGAAGGGGGTCGCGGCCTGCGGAGGCCTCCGCGGAGGTCCCCGCGAGAAACCTTCCTGCAGAAGCCTCCCCCCCCGAGGTCCTACCAGCAAGCCTCGGCGGGGCCACCCAGAGGCTTGTAGGAAAAGGCCTCGGAACACCAAAAGCGCCGCCTGGCTCTTCTGGGACGCACAGAGACATACCACTACTACTACTACTACTACTACTACTACTACTACTACCACTACTACTACTACTACTACTACTACTACTACTACTACTACTACTACTACTACTACTACTACTACTACGATTACGACTACGACTACGACTACGACTACGACTA
>CAUYUJ010021860.1:314437-326030 GCA_963575745.1 Prorocentrum cordatum | reverse complement strand
ACTAGTACTAGTACTAGTACTAGTACTAGTACTAGTATTACTACTACTACTACTACTACTACTACTACTACTACTACTACTACTACATGTCCTCCTCGGAGGCGCGCGTCCGACCCGAACATGTAGTCTACACATCTTGCAGTATATAGTTTTCCGAGCCATGTGGCCAGAAAGCGCCCGCCGCGACGCATATACTACAATATTTCTTGGTGCGCGCGTCGCCCCTGGGAGCGCGACGCACGTATAATATAAGCATGTTGGGGTGGCGCCGATCTTGGCTCCGTGCTAAGAGTAGCCTACCCGCTCTGGCCCGATGGCGCTCTCGGAGACGTGACGTTTTCTGCCCAGAGCGCCGTGTGCGGCCCACGCGACATGAGGCGCACCGAAGACTGATGGCGTGTCGCCCCCGAGGATGCGCTCGAAGCGGAAAAGCGCATCGAGCTGCAGGTCCGAAGACATCCCAAATGCTGAAGCAGCGTGCGGCGCCGAAGTGTGGCGTAGGCCAGGGCTGCCGGCGCGACGTGTCGAGCAAATTTCGTTGCCGTAGGGCGGCGGCGGCGGCGGCGGGCGGCGGGGCGCTTCAATGAGGGCAGATGCGCTCACCCCTGCACGGAGTAGTCAAAGTTTGAGGCAAAATGGCTGCCAACCATGCGGAGGAGGTGAGCGACCGGGCGGAGGAGGTCAGGAGGGGCGGGGGGGCATGGGGGAGGGAGGGAGGATGGTGGGTCGAGGGAAGACAAGAGGCAGGGAAGAACGGAGGACCTGGTGAAGACAAAAGGCTTCTGGGTGCCAACGCCCTTCAAAGGGGCGGTGCATTGGCTACCCACCCGTAGCACGGAGGGGGGCAGGCCCACCGTGGGATTAAGGAAGATCTGTCGATTGCTCGATGTTGAGTTGGTTCTTCCTGTCCATAACAATTTGGCTGCAGACCCTCAGCGGGGCCAGAGGAGCCCCAGGGTAAAGAGTTACCCCCTTGCCTTCCCCACTCTTACCAAGTGAACACAAATACCTGCTTTCCTTACCACATCCCTCTTCTTACTCTCATAGCTCCCCGAATGCTGGTACGTGCTGCATGTGGTGTCTTGAGGGCACTAGCGAGGTGGGGCCCCGAGGACCTGGCCACGGGCGGTGGAAAAAGGAGTGCACTGTGGGAAGCTGCGCTTTACTGGAGCCCCCGTTCGAGCCTTCCGAGAAGGCCCTCCCCTCGTCACTTCCCCCTGGACTCGCCGCCGAGACGACATGGTCACCCAGAACATATGGGGAAAACGCCCAGAGGAGACTATCATGGGAATGCGCCCCACGCCTTTTCCCAGACAGAGGCCGCCCAACTGCCGTTGGAGGAAACATGTTCGTATCCACGGCCTCGCGGGCCAGGCCATGGGGCCGCGACAGCGTGGATGCTAGGCCTTTCTTCGCATATGCCCCGCGCGGAACGCGTAAGGAACCGCGCCGCGCAATTCGGATCCCAAGGGCGTGGACCTGGATACGCTCGCCGCACGGGCCAGGATAGACGGGGCTGGAGAATTGCAGCGTATCGCCGGCGCACCTGCGACGATGGGACGGGGAAAGGCGGAGTCCGCATCGCGCCGCATCGCCGATCTATCGGCAATGCGCAGCGATCTCCAACCCCATCTAACTGCTCTGGCCACAACGTCTATACTGTTCTCCGCTGTCCCAGGCCTGGCCGAGCCTGGGCCCAAGACTGGTGCACATTTTGCCTCCCTGGCCAAGCCAGGAGGGCGTACACACCACTCCTGGGCCCAGGATGGGCCAGGCCTGGGGCAGTGGGTAGTAATAGATCACTTCGCCCGATCTGAACCAGACTCACCCCCCCTCTGGGGCAGTGGATAAAAGATCTAGTCGCCCGATCTGAACCAGATTCCCCCCTTCTGGGGCAGTGGGTACTAGATCTTGTCGCCCGATCTAGACCAGACTCCCACCCCCTTCGTCCGAGCCGCAAATTCACATTTCCTACGTCGCGTGCAGCCCCGACCGCAACAACAACACACACGCACACGCAAGCCGCGAATTCGGCTGGCTCCCGTTCGGGAGCCGCCGCTTCGGAGGCCCCCGGCCGCTGGGGAAGGGATCTCTTGCCCGCCCGCGGCCGCGTGCCTCCGTGGGACGACCACCTGGGGCCGTGAACTACCACGTGCCCTCTGGCCGAGGGGAGAGGCGGGGACGAGGTCGATGGAGGAGGAGGAGGAGGAGGAGGAGGAGGAGGAGGAGGAGGGGGAGGAGGAGGAGAAGGAGGGAAGAGGAGGAGGGAGGAGGAGGAGGAGGAGGGGGAGGAGGAGGAGGAGGAGGAGGAGGAGGAGGAGGAGGAGGAGGAGGAGGAGGAGGGAGGAGTTGGAGAAAGGAGGAGAAAGAAGAGGCGAGGACGCGGAAGTGTTTCTGGCATGGCCCCCGCCGACTTCCCCGCCGGGAGACGGGGATTTGTCCACGCCCCCCGTCCGTCCGGGGACCCCGGCGGGCGGTGGACGTGGATGCATCCTGGCCCCACGCGTGGCCCGAGGTTAAACGTGTGCAGGGCTCGACCTAAACAGTGGTTATCGTTTTCGTTTTGTGCTCGTTTTCCCTCGTTCTGTGCTGCAGAACGAAATCAGAACGAAAACCGGCCGACAACATGGCCAAAATGCCGCTCAGGTCGAGGATTCCAGACGGAGGTGACGAGTAATATGGCGGCGCGAACACGGGGGTAGGGGGAAAGGGGAAGGCATCGTAGAAGGAGCCAGCGCTACATCTACAGACAAGGCCCGCGCCTTCCAAGAAGCAGCCTCCCTCTAAGAAGTCTTCACCCCCCTTCCCCCAAACCACCATGTGCCCCTGTGCGCGCCGCCAAGACTTGGGGGGTGGGACGAAGGGCTGAGCAGGGACCAACCGTCCCGGAATTTCTACAGGCCTACCACGACATGTTCTTAGAACCCAGACATGTTCTGAAAACAAACACAATGTTCTTAGAACATACACCCAATGTGTTGAAACAAGACAGTCCCAGCAAGAAATGTGATGAGACAATGTCGTGGAAACCACAGAAATATTGCTTAGAACATTGTTTGGTAGTCCTATAGGCACGCCAGGACGCATCGCCACTGCTTGAGAGGGAGGGAGGGCGTCAGAGGAGGAAGAGGGTGCCGATGCAGTGAGTCGCCCTTCCCTCGTGTGCGTCGTCATTGGGCCCTGGGTGGGGGGGGGGGGGGGGCGGTTCGCCACGGCGGGGCTCTCCTCGGAGTCCTAGCCCGAGAGCGGACCAAGGCGCGTGGCTGAGGATACGGTGCCGGCGCGGCCGCAAGAAACCCTCGCAAGAAGCCCAACCCTGAAAACCCGCGCGCGAAGTGCACCAGAGGGGAAACCTGGAGCACCCTGAGCGCAGCAGCTCCTTCAACGGGCGGAGCGAAGAAACCCAGGATTCCTTGACGAAAACTAGATGGCTTCTTGATGCGCGCCCACACAATACCGCGGGTTTGCGTCGTGTCAACCCCGGCTTTGGTTCCTGACACCGCGGGGATCGTTCACCTTGAACGATCGGCAATTTCCAAAACATCCGATCGTTCAACCTCGTCCGAATGAGGGTCGCTGGCGGCGTTCCATGCTGAACGCCGGCAACGGGGTCGCCGCTGGTCGACACGACGCGAACCTACCGGAATTGCCAGCCTCGGAGCCCGAGCACCGGCGGGCGCAGAGGGGCCCTCACTCTCCGCCCAGCGCGGCGCCAGAGGCCTCGGCGGAGCAGCCGCGGCCGCCGCGGCCGCCGATCGCCGCTCGCCGCGACCGCCGCTCGCCGCTCGCCGCGGCCGCTGCTCGCCGGCCGCCGGTCTCTGGTCGCCGGTCGCCGGCGTCGTCGTCGTGGCGGCGTCGTCGTCGGCGTCGTCGTCGATCGAAGTCGTCGCGACTCAGGCTCGCGCCAAACCAGATCGGCACAGACCCGTATCGGCCAAGGCCCTCTCAAGCTGCCGAGCCCCGTTGGGCCGCCTGCAGTCGCTCCCGAAGGCAGGGTCAGCGGTGGGCGGAACTGGGGTGTCGGCTCCACGTGAACGAATGAACGAAACGGCTCTTATGCGAGACAGCATAATGAACTTCCGCTGCTGCTTACGTGTGCGGCCAGCGCGGCACGCCACATTGGAAACGAGGGCGTTTACGCGCGATCTTACGCAGCGACGGCAGCGGGGAGGACGAGGGCGACGAGGAGGGCGGCGGCGGCGAGGACCCTCGCGCCAGGGGGGAGGCGGCGGAGGGGCGGGGAGCGGGCGAGGGGGCGGAGCGGAGGGGGGATGGAAGGGGGGGCGGGGGAGGCGTGGAAGAGGGGGGGTGAAGAGATCGAGGAAGAGATCGAGGGAGAACACCGGGACGGGCCGAGATCGAGACCGCCGGGATTGCTGAGATCCCGTCCTCGGAGACCTGGGCACGTCGGCCCCGAGCGATCTCGCCTCGCGCCGCGGTGCCCGGCCGAGGCCCCGGGCCGTGGCTGAGCCCGCGGTGGCGCGAGCTCCGGAGCGAGCCCGGGGTGGCCCGCCACGGCGACACGGAGCGCGGGAGCTCGTGCCGGTGCGGGCCCGATCGACGCTCTGAGGGGTACCCTGCCGATCAGCGTCCTGCCTCCGGCCTCGGGGAAGGGCTCGGTAGTAGATCCGAGGGAGGACGAGGGCGAGAAATGCCGATGCGTCGTCCGCCTCTGCCTCCTCGGAGTGCGTTCCTTTCCCGGGGCGCCGGCCAGCGGGCAGATGGCTGCGGTTCCAACTGCCCGTGCTCTCGATGCTGAGCGTGCGGTTTGCCCTTGTCCTCCCTCCGGGCCAACCTGTCCAGCCATTTTACCCCGCTCGCAGGAGCTCCTCTCGTGCCGCGGTGGCAGTCTAGGGGCAGCTTCGGGTCCCATTATTGCAACGTTCCTGCAAGCCTCAACCCGCTCCCGCGTATATTGCACCCCCGTTGCCGCCCGCCCGATCCTTCTCCTCCTCCTCCTCCTCCTCCTCGTCCTCGTCCTCGTCCTCGTCCTCCTCCTGTCAGGTCATCGCGCCCTTCCGAAGTCTGGGTCGTCCCGCATGTGCTCAGGCGTTTGTTGTTCTACGCTCGCCTCTGGCCACCCGAAAATGGTAGAGTACCGAGGTGAGCCCTCGCGGTGTCCCCCAAAGCAGGTCTCGCCTGAGGCCTGAGGCACAACGGACCCTCGTGCCCCGAAGAGGCTCACGAGCGCCTGGTCCGCAGTCTTCCAGCTTCGGGGCCCTCGGCCGATTCCTCGAGGCTGAGGCACTGCATCGGACCATTGGTGCCCTTCTGCGCTGCGCTCCCTCCAGCCAGACCCGCGCGGCGCCCCGTCGGCAGCGGTCGCGGCCCACTCGCCGCGGAGGAGCCCGCGCGGGCCCCGTGCGGTGGCCTGCACGGCAGCAGCGTGGCGGCGCCGCGCGGGAACGAGGGCGCTGCACCCGCAGCCTCACGCGACGCGGGCAGCTCGTTGCTGCAGATTCGAACGTGGACCCCTTGTGACCCATCGGCCTTGGCCCGAGGTCGGGCCTGTCCCCCTACAGGCGGATGTTGGACGAGAACTTAAAAAGAGTCAACTAATATTAAAAAAAACAAAATTAGTAAAACAACGCCCCCATCCTATTTTTTTTCTACATATTTTTGAATTTTCCCCATGTAGGGGATAGGCCCGACTTCGGCACTTAGGCCTTGGCCGTCCTCGGCGGGCTTCGGCGCTCTTCTGACGCTCTTCGGCAATTGTTCGGTCGTCTTCGGCAGCGGCTTCCAAGCGCAAACGCCAGAGGGCTGCGTCCAATAGAAAGTGCAGGATCGAACACCTCATAGGACGAAGACAGGACGAAGGTAAGATCGGGTGAGCATAAATCGAGAATCTCTGAAATCCGGCGGATCTGGAGGATGTATCGAGCGCCCCGGGCTTTTCAGAGCGTTTCGGAACGCTCTGAAACCGTTCCGGAACGCTCTGGAACGGAGTTATCCTCATCCTAGCCCCGTCCGAGGGGGCTTGGTAAACGAAGGTTCGAGTGAGGCTCACGCGGCCAGAGGTCCCCGACGTCTCCCGCCGCAGGACGTGCCAGTATATCGAGCGGCAGGGCTGAGACCAGCTGCATGCAGCAGACTTCGTAGCCACCCCCTTTATCCCCGAACTCCCCTCCTTTCGTCCGCCGCGAAAGGTGTCCCTGAGGTGTCCCTGGCCCAAGGTGTCCTCAGTTTTTCGTCCCCTTTTGCAGCCCCGGGGGCCCTCTGGGCCTCCTGATGGGGTGCTCTGGAGGCCGCAGGGGCGTCCCTGGATGTTCCGGGATCCTTTTGGGCCACGGACATCTCTAATTAAACGAAACTGTCCGCGTACGCGATCGCATGTCCCTGCGTCGCTCAAGCGGCTACGGAAGATGCGGGACAAATACGCGCTCGATTAGCTCTCTTGCCCATCGATCTGGAACGGGCTGGCACCGTCGAAGGAGAAGAAGAAGCTTTGGAGGGGGGCTTTTATCATTCAGGATGAGTTCATAACTGCGCACTGAGCCTCTTCAATCCACGCATTGCAAATTCAATGGCAACGGGCCGCGCAGAAGATCTGCCACAAGCAGTTCATCATCAAACTATTCATACTGAAATCTGTGCAACACAACGAAAATGACATCAGCGAGCCATCATGCGCCATGAGCGCGCCACGGCGGCGCCGAACGTGATCCCAGTGGGCGTCCAGCACCGACCCAAGAACTCCGCGCAGACCGAACAATTACGGCAAGTTCGTGTCGCGACGACCCCAGCTGTGACGTCTGACACCACGTGGATCCTTCAAACTCAAACGGTTGGCGGCTCTTCGATCGCCAAGTCCTTCCATAATGGCCGATTCTAGGTCACTGGCGTCGTTAAACCTTCAAAGCCCGTGCTGGGGCCGCAGCAGCATGCTTTTGCCGTCTGTTGCTCCTCGAGGTGCGTTCTAACAACCAAGGGTGGCAACCCAGCTGGCCTGCGAAACCTGGGCTGCATGCGAGTGAGGGGCAACGATTAGGGGGGACCAGCTTAGGCGGGAAAACACCGACTCAGAAACGGCGGTTCATCGCCGATACGTAGATCAGCGCAATATGAGCCCCCGATACCGACTCGGCGATGAGTGGGCGATTCGGGGTCATTGCGTTCCACACTGAGCCTGTCCCCGGAGCTTCCGAGCCACAACTCGGGCCTCTGGCGGCCGTGCGGGACGATCTGGGCACCCTGGAGCGCCCTCGGCGAGGCGCAGCCGTTGGAAGGCACCCCGAGGCTGCAAAACACCACCGAGAACCCCCGAAAACGTCGAATCCGAGAAAGTTGTCCCCCCTGAGCCTGTCCCCCCTCCAACGTTGCCCCCCGGAAGGAGGTGACCTGGCCTGCGCAGCCTGGGCTGCATGCCAGGCTGCCAGGGCTGGCAGCGCCCGCAGGCGGGGCGACCCAGCCGCTTCGGGTTGGGCCGCCCTGCCGAAGCGCACGACAGAGAGCTCCTCCTCCTCCTCCTCCTCCTCCTCCTCCTCCTCCTCCTCCGTCGCAAGCGGGGACTTCTTGATAGGCCAAAACAATTAGTTGAGCAGGGACCAAACGACCTGCCAGTCCTGTAGGCTTACCACGACATGCTCGTAGAACGAAGGATGCACTACTAACAAAACCCATGCTCTAAGACCATAGAGCCAACGTGTCCAAACAAACAACACGGTTTTGATGGACCTGCGACCCCATCTGGGAGGCCTGGGACACGAGGCACGGCCGAGAGAGCTGCGGCCGCGGGCCGAGACGTTTCCGCGCTTCGCTCTCTCCCGCTCGATCTGGTAAGGCTTGAGCCAACCGTTGCCTTTCTTCGCGGCAACGCCCGTTACCAGCGCCTGCCTCCCCCCTCCCCACTCCCCCCTGGTAACGTCACGATTGGCGCCATCGCCGTCTGGGCATTAACCCTTCCTGCTTGTTCCTGGACATTCTCAGGCGGCGCCGGCGCGAATCGTGACGTTACTCTCCCGCCCCGTAAACGCCCGTTAGCGACAGCGGAAACAACAAAAAGATGTCTCCTTCGGGTTGCGCACAGACGGACTCCTCAGGAAGCCCTGGCTGGCCTCAACAGGCCCCCCGAGAAGTCCAACACGGTCTCAGAACCTCGACCCTGGGGGGGCGCGGAGCGCCACATGGGGCACCGCCGGAGGCGGCGCCAGAATGCTGAGACCACCCCCTGGACGACTCGGGGAGCCTGCGGAGGCCAGGCGGGACTACCTGGGGGGGGGGATGCCTGTGCGCAGCCCGAAGCCTTCTCTCAGCTGGAACTGGCAAAGTCTGGGATCTGGCAGAAGCCCTGGTTGCCTGGGCCCTCACCCTCCCTCACAGGGAACCGATGCACTGATCTCTTCCATTGGGGACGCCCGAAATCCTATTCGATCTCGGGGATCTTCCGACCCGGGTCAATCCAGACCCAGGTCAGTCAGGACCCTGCAGGATCCCGCAGGATCCAGCAGGATCCTGCACCCAAACCTGGGCCAGTGCAGCCCTTGCTCTGCAGGATCCTGCGAGATCCGACGCTCTGACTGACCCTCGTTTGCATTGGCCCCTGTCTCTGAGGAGGAGGGGGAGGAGGAGGAGGAGGAGGAGGAGGAGGAGGAGGAGGAGGAGGACGAGGACGAGGAGGAGGAGGAGAATGGGTCGATCGGTGCCCCAGGCCTCGGAAAAAATGGCGATCACGCATGCCACATTCATCGGTCCACGCCTCCCCCTTCCCCCCATTGTTCAAAGCTGGCGGTGGGTCTGATGAGTCCCTCTTCGACCGCAGTCTCCCCCGCGCGTGCCAATTTTGAGTTGTGGCAGCGGGGGAGCGTCCACTAATTGTTTTCCCCTACCGTGTGGCAGGACACCGTTTCTTCGGCCACAGCGTGGCGGGTCGCAGTCAGCAAGTACTGCGCATCAACACGATAATGGCGATGTGCTCATATGCGTTGCGTCCTCAGCATTTTGCTTGCCTGCTACGTTGTAGGAATGGGTCGATCGTCACCTGCGAGTTGTGCAACGCGTGGGCCTTCCATCTGGCTCTCACATCGAGTCGCGCCGCGCGGCAGCTTCTGTAACAATTTTTGCTGGCTGCCATGGCCACGTATTTCAGATGGGTTGGGGATATCGCCAGGATAACTACTGTCAATACGTTGGGAATCTGGGTCGATCAGCTCCTCCTCCTCCTCCTTCTCTGGCTCGGAAAGGAATGACAACGAGGACCACGACCAAGAATGAATGCGGATACGTGGGTGTCGGCCTTCGTCATCGTCCATCTTGGTCATCCTCGAACCGTAGACTTTCTTCGCGAAGCGGCGACGACCGGCATGGACCGTGTTCAGGATTGAAGTCCACAAGACCGAACGACATCTTGGTCGTGGTTACCGTGCTTCTTCCCTCGAGTTGGAAGCGGCCAGGGGTCTGAACTGGATGGACCCCGAGAAAATCTGCCAAAGAGTGGGGAGGAAACCAGACCCGCTGAAAACCGGTCCCTGGTCCCATCCCGGGGGCTGGGCCAGGGTCCGTCCGCTGCCCACGGCAGACAGGGAGGCCAGGGAGGAAGGAGGGGGGGCGCCCGCTGCACGAGGCAGGAGGGCGGCAGGGATGGTGAGGCACCTGCTGCCCAAGGCAAGAGGGCTGCAAGAAGGGAATGGGAAGGCACCTGCTGCAGAAGACAGCAGGCAAGAAGGCACCCACTACCATCACAGCTGGGCCATCTCGACGGCCCGTTCTGGTGATAAATCGTTCCCCCCCCTGGATCCGTTTTTGACGGCCAGGGTCGCCAGAGGCCGAAAACGGCAAAAACGACCTTCCCGAGCTCGGCACCTCGGCGCTCGCCCTCCCCTTCTCCTGTTGGCCAGAACCAGTGCTGGGCCACAGTCGGACCAAGGCCAGAAGGGCATCCCTCAAGAACATGAGACACTCCGTCGGCCAAAACAAACAGAACATCCAGGGGTACCCTCCACAGGATGCACAATAACATCCAACAACCACGAAGAACACCAGGGCATCCTCCCCGAACCGACCTCGATCTTATACCTCGGTCCGACTGCACCTCAAGCCCCCGGCCGGCTCCAACCCTCGACGCTCCTCCTCCCGGACATCCTCCGATCTGATTGTTCCCATCCGCGGCCCCAGAGGTCCTCACCTCTTCCCCGTAGGTGTCTTTCCATCCCGGATCCATTTTCGATGGTCCACGGGCCCGGGCCCCAGGGCCGACATCTGGTAAACAACAGCCAGACTGAAAAAAAACAGATCCTCGGAGATCTGGGCTCGGCTCACGCCGCCGCCTCGCCCCCGTGGCTATAGTCCCCCTTCCCCGCGCCGGCAGCGGGTCGCCTCTCGCGGGCCCGGGATCCGGCGGCGGGACAGGGGGGGGGCGGGAGGCTCGGCCGCAGACAGGAATGACCAGGAGAGGGACTCCCTCTCCTGGGGCGGAGGCGGACGGGTTGGATTGAGAGGAGAATAGCGCTGAGATCCTGGCTCTGTATGTTTTCGGGCGTAGCCCGAATTTGATTCTCGCGAGGTAAACTGGCCGAACTGGACTGAACTAGATTGAGCTGAACTGAACAGACTGGTCGCGCCGCGCAGGTTTTATTCCCGGCCGCCAGGGGCGCAACCCATGGCGCAACCGATCGGAGACGGTTTTGTTTTTAACCGCCGAGGGCGCAACCCATGGCGCAACCGAGGGTATCAGCCGCCGAGGGCGCATTCTGTGGCGCAACCGATAGGAGACGGTTTTATTCTCGGCCGCCTTGGGCGCAACCTATTGCGCAACCTATGTACATTCGAATGCGTGCGGGGCTAGGCCCGATTGATGCTCGCCGTTTGGGCTGGCGGTGGGGCCTAAGCGGCGAGCTGTCTTGTGATTTTTACAACGGGCGTTGTCGCTCGGTTTCGAAGCCTGGGACCCTCACAGATCGAGCCGGCTCGGAAAATTACGCAGGAAGGGGGGGTTCGGAGCTCCGGTTGTGAGTTCCTGCGATGCTGCAATTTGTTTGCAACCTTGGTTTTTAGGGAAGGGCGGGGAAGGCGGATTGGGAGGAGAGCAGCCGCAAAGGGTCTTAACAAAAAACAGTACTAGACAATCGTTATTTTTGGCGAGGGCTTACTGATGGACTGGGGCCCCCAACAATACTTGGAAGGTAGTGGTACTGATGATGGTGAGGACTACGGTGATGAAGGGAAGGACGAGTTGAATCGCCATCCGAGAGCTTGAGGGGGGGGGCGTGCAGCATTAAAGACCCTCTTTGGTTAAGTTAAGGGCGGGAGAGGGGGGGGAGGGACGACGGGAGGAGGAGGGGCTGGAGACGAGAGGAGGGAAGGAGGAGAGAGGCGAGGGGCGAGGCGTGAGCCAGAGGCAAGTTGGGTGCGCTCGCGGAGGCCTCGTACAGTGGAGGGGCAGCAGGAGGGTTCACGCAGCCGGCGGAAACACCTACCTGGCTCACCAGTTTGATCAACCCCCGCAGAGCCGACGGGTCCAAGGGAGGGGGGGGATGGCAACGTAGGATGACATGTCTGCCGTCTGGGTCTGAGGACGACGACGACGATGGGAGCCAGAGGGGAGAGGGGGACGGCGGCGGCGAGGGCAGAATCTACATCATCCGATCCAAAAGTT
>CAUYUJ010021860.1:306937-309437 GCA_963575745.1 Prorocentrum cordatum | reverse complement strand
GCTGGTACCCGCCCTGCGTGCTGAGCAGCGTTGCGCCTCCGCCTGGCCGCGCCAGGCACACGGCGCCCCTCCGCCCGGTAGCGCAGCGCCGGCCGGGAGGCAACCTCCCGATCGCGCCACGACCCTGGGGGTTGCCTGCGCCCACGGCCGCCCGAAGGGCCGCCTCACAGGCCGCGCGAGCACGCGCCCGCGCCGCGCGGCGTGCGGCGGTGGGCCCCAACGTCGCCGCCTCGGCCACCCGCCTCGCCGCAGGCCGCCATCGCCTCGCGACGGGCGGCCCCCCGCAGCCATCCCCTTCAGCTCGCCTGCCAGCCCGCGCAGCCACCATGCCCCGCGACGGACGGAGAGGGAAGGAACCAGCTTGAGCCAAAATGGCTACGTAGAGAGGCCCCAAGAGGCCCCCAAGAGGCAAGAGGCCCCAAGAGGCCCCAAGAGGCCCCCAAGAGGCCCCCAAGAGGCCCCCAAGAGGCCCCAAGAGGCTCCAAGAGGCCCCCAAGAGGCCCCACGAGGAGCCCGAACGACTCACACCAGGACGAGGGGCCCGAACGACTCACACCACGAAGAGCCCGAACGACTCACACCACAAGGAGGGGCCCGAACGACTCACACCAGGACGAGGCGCCCGAACGACTCACACCACGAGGAGCCCGAACGACTCACACCAGGACGAGGGCCCCGAACGACTCACACCACGAGGAGCCCGAACGACTCACACCAGGAGGAGGAGCCCGAACGACTCACACCAGGACGAAGGGCCCGAACAACTCACACCACGAGAAGCCCGAACGACTCACGCCAGGACGAAGAGCCCGAACGACTCAAACCACGACGAAGAGCCCGAACGACTCACACCAGGAAGAAGGGCCCGAACGACTCACACCAGGACGAGAGGCCCGGAGATATGCGGGGGCAGGCGGAAACACGCCTGAAAAACACGACTGTCGGCATGCTTCGCAAGAGTTGCTGTTTTGAGATGGGCTGGTGGGGATACGCGAAGCGTGAAGAATTTGTTCCGAAACCTGCGGGTGCGTTGCCCGGCGCGTGGCTGCCCTCGAACTGCTTGGGGCGCAAACATACAGGAAGAGTTACACGGGGGAATGTTCGAGGGGAGGACCGGGGAAGAATCATCTCAATCACTGCGAAAATCAAACCGTCAACCGCGGACTTACCCCGGACTGAATCAGACAGGGGTAAATGGAACTTGACACTTTGCTTTTCGACTTTTACGACGGACCACGGCGGCGGCCGACTGACAACGACGACGACGCCCGGGCGCCAAGCAAGAAACGGCATCAGCGGCTGCATGTTGCTATGTCTCGCGCCTCTCCAACGGCCCCGGGCCCCCCACCGGAGGCGCCTCGCGCATCCCATTCGATGTTTCACGTATTACTCGCATCACTCGTCCCATCACTCCTTATTTTTCCACAAATTTCTCGAATCACTCGTAGAAAGAGAATAATGTTCTTGAGCGTTTTTCTTTTTCTTACGTGGAAAAAGAAAAGGAGCGATGGGACGAGTGATACGAGTATGAGTAATACGTGAAAAACGAGGCGCGAGACGACTCGGGAGCCAGAACACTGGAAAATATGATATACACATATGGTTGTATGTATGTATGTATGTATGTATGTATGTATGTATATATATATACATGTGTATATATATACATATATGTACACATCTGTGATTATATATAGTTATGTATACATACATATGTGTATATATATGTATATATATATATCACCGTCGTCTCGCAGACACCCTTACCCGTAGAATCGCTCGGCCAACTCGGGACGACTTGGGCGCCAAAACATTGGAAAAACTGTGATATACATACATCTATAGATATGCATGCATACATATATTTGTGCGTATGTGCACACATGTATATACACATATGTATATACCCATGCATCTGCATATGCATATGTTTATGTATACATGTATATATGTGTGTATATATGTATCATCCTGATATCGCAACAATCCTTACCCGCAGAATCGCTCGGCCAACTCGCAAATGACGGGGTAAACAAAAAATGAGACGGTAGAGGGAAACAATTACTGAACACTCCCCCTCCCCCCCAAACTCAATGTTGGCACGCGCGGGGGAGACTGCGGTCGAAGTGCATTTCATCAGACCCACCGCCAACTTTGAACATTGGGGGGGAGGGGGAGGCGTTCACGGATGAATGTGGCATGTGTCCGCTAATTTGTTCCGAGGCCTGTAAGACTGCTGAACACTTTAACGCGTTTCGTGCTTCCACCAAGATACGTTTTAGGCGTGAGCGCCACTGCGAATTCAAGCTGAAGTGCTGACCTCTATGTTCGAGGAAGTATTGGGCGGGAGCGCCACCTCGAAATCGATCCAGAAGGTGTCGAATTCCAGTTTTAAGGAAGTCCTGGGAGGGGGTGTCATATCCTGGTTTTCAGGACGTCCTTGGCGGGAGCGCCACTCCGAAATCGAACCGTATTGGTTTCGACTTCTAGTTTAGAGGAA
>CAUYUJ010021860.1:201937-301937 GCA_963575745.1 Prorocentrum cordatum | reverse complement strand
GGGGTCCGCGGGGAGGGGGGGAGAGGGGGGCACGAGCTCCTCGGCGCACCCCTGGGGCCTCCGGAGCCTCCGAAATCCAGCCTCCCTCGCATCCAAGAGGACGCCCAGTGACTTCCAATAATGCGCAAAAAGGGCACCAAAACACGCCCTGATGGCTTCAAAAGCATTCAAGATGGCATCAAGACAGCCCAAGACGCCGAAAGAGGGCCCCAAGAAGACCCCCAAGAGGGCCCCACGAGGCATAAATCGATGATTTGCTAAAAAGATGGTACACTGATTTTCGCATGCTCGCCGTTTCGGGCGTCTGCGAACCCAAAACTGCGCGAGAAGACCCCCCGACTGGCTCGAGACGGCCCAAGAGGCAGAGGGCTCGGAGACGGCCCAAGAGGGACCCAAGACGACCCAAGGGGCCCCCAGGACGATACCAAACCCTCGAGAATCCCCAAAGATAGGCCCAAGAGAGGCTTAACAGGGGGACTCCGCAGGGACGAAAGCCCTCATTCATAAGATAGGCGGCAAGACCCCCAGCATGACTTCAAAGAGGCCCCGAAGAAGCCCACATCAGGCCCAAAGTCAAGCTCCTTGAAAGTGCCAAGACGCCGCCCAATGGGCCTCCAAAAGGCTCCAAGGAAAGAAAAGGAAGGCGAAACAGCAAGAACCACACGCAGGCCGCAAGACGGGAAATTGCAACCAACACACGACTCGGAAATCGCATATATGCTCGAGGCCGTCTTTTATGTTTCGGCGGTGCCCAGGGTTATCTGGTGGGGGGGGGAAGGTAACGGGCGCCGAATCTGGCTTTTTGGTCTTCGCCCTAAGGCAGCCCCACGTGTGCACGCGCGCGCACCAATACTGCGCACGGACCTGCGCAGCCGACGAGGTCAGAGTTTCCGGGGGGGAGCAGAGGGGGGCGGGCCTGCCCTCTGACCCGGGTTATGGCCGGACCCTAACTGATGTAGCATCTTGAGGGGACCTCGTCTGTCCCATCGCGCCAACCATCCTGGTCGCATCCGTGTCAAATCCGCGTCGAACGCGTCGAATGCGCGTCGAATCCACGTCGTGTCCGTGTCGAATCCATGTCTGGTCCGTGCCGAATCTATGTCGAGTCCACGTCGAATCCGCGTGGGAGTGCAAGAGAAGACTGCCATGCACAGAACACGAAATTTCCCCCGAAGTTGCAAAGTACAGTCGGACCTGAGCGAAAAGAGCATCCCTCAAGAACATGAGACCCTCCGCCGACCCACACAAACAGAACATCCAAGGCTACCCTCCCCCAGGTTGCACAAAAACACCCAACAAACACGAAGAAAACTAGGGTACCCTCCCCGAACCGACCTCGATCCCATACCTCGGTCCGACAGGAAGGTAACAAGCGGTCTCTTCTCTTTTGTACGTAGCAATAAAAGGTCCCCTGACCCTTTCGGAGGGGAACAAAGTCAGGAGGGCCAAGGGCATCAGGATAAAGGGGTTCTTTTCTGCAGATGCATCACACAAACCGACCAGTCATATGATCATAATGCGAAGACTGGGACCTAAGTGAGGCCACGTCTTCTTTGGACGCCCGAAATGGGTACTGGAAAAATGTGCACAATGCCCAACAACAAATGTTGCCCCAAACCAACAGCGACCGCTGTTGGGCAGGCGGCCCTCTGTCTCAAATGGACACAGGCCGAGGCGGCGCGATTAGCGAGTCATGATTAAAATGAACAAGAACTGCTGTTTGGGCATCGTGCCCTCTCTTCCCGTACCCATCTCGTTCGTGCCGAGCTGTGCTTCTGGGGGCCGGCAGACTGGCGCACGCCTCCCAAGTATAGAACGCTCGACTGGAGGCCGGCTCCCACGAGGCGGCGCGCCGAGAGAGGGCAAGAGCCGAAGGGGGGGGGGGGCCTCCGGACAAAAGGAGTATCGTTCAACCGATCCCCATCCCAAGCGGCGTGGCCTGGGCCCCACTGGCCGATTTCCTCTCCTAGATGGGGATATAAGCCGTTTCCGTCGGATTTCGAGGGGTGTATCCCCAACTGGGGAGGTAAATTGGTGGGGGGTGGGGGTCTCGAAGGGGATGGATATGGGGATGGGGATCGGGTAAGGCTAAGCGATACTGACCTTAAAGGCGCCCCCGCCGTCTCAACGAGAAGGGCTCGAGCACGAAAACGGTGTGTTCCGTGTTCGGTGTGTTTTTGTTCCGTTGCCCCTCGATGCGGAAGGCTCGGGGGGAACAACAAACAAACGTTTGTTCCCGTGCTCGTTCTGTGTTTGCTCGTTGTCCCTCGTTTCTGTTTGCGCTCCGCCCTTACCGCAAGGTGGGACCGAAACGAGCACAGGCCACGACCTTGTCACAACACCGCTTGGTTTTCCGTGCTCGTTTTGTGGTCGCTACCCCTCGTGCAGACAGCGTTCCGCCCTCGCCGCAAAACGGAGCCAGAACGAACGCGGGCTACGAAAAATCGCCAAACACCGCCCGGCTCGCGACCTTCTCGGGCGCCCTGTCCAGCTCCCAAGGAGGCCTGCTGGGAGCTCCCCAGGAGAGAAGGGCGGCCGATGCCCTCTCCGAGGCGCGGGGGGGCCTTCTGCCAAGGAGATCGGCCCCCTCCCTTGGGAGCTGGCATCCATCCCTTGGGATCGGCCCCCTCTCCCCCCGCCTCCTCCCCTCCTCCTCCTCCTCCCCTCCTCCTCCTCCTCCTCCTCCTCCTCCCCCTCCCCCTCCTCCCCCTCCTCCTCCTCCGCCTCCTCCTCCCTCCTCTCCTCCTCCTCCTCCTCCTCCCTCCTCCTCCTCCTCCTCCTCCTCCTCCTCCTCCTCCTCCTCCTCCTCCTCCTCCTCCTCCTCCTCCTCCTCCTCCTCCTCCTCCTCCTCCTCCTCCTCCTCTCAGGAGCCAGAATCGGCCCCTCTCGTGGGAGCTGGGGAGGGCTCCCGCAGGAGGCGGGCGTCCTCTCAGGAGGCGACCCCCCTCGGCCTGTCCTCGATCTGGCGCGCCGCCGATCCACGGGCTGCACATATGAACAAAAGGTGACATGGTCAGGTCCGAAGCGCGAAGAAATTGCAGTGGCGAATTCCCGTGCAGGCGATGCATTACCTTCCTGATGCTCGTGCCAGTGCTCTTACCTTCTGGCATCAGCAGTCGTGCGCCTCCCCCCGAGACTTCCTGAGGCAAGGGGCCAACCCGCGCCAAGCTGCAGCGCGGGGTGGAAAAAGACGTTGGCAAAGACGCTGGGCATTCCAAGCTCTGCACGTCGGTTGGAAGAAGTAGGTGAACACATGAAGTAGGAAGGCGGACAACATAGATTGGGTTCAGGCCCTCCCAGAAAATCACAGGACACAGCAAAAACATATCGGCTCTTGAAATAGGAAGGCGCGTAAAATAACTTGGGATCTGGGAATCCAGAAATACCTACTTCCAACGACCGGAGTGCACTGTTTGTTATGCTTACGGCAAGTTCGTGCTATGTCGACGCGCACGCTGGTTTCAGACACGCGTGGATCGTTCAGCCATGACTCATCACGGATTTCTGATAGCACAGATCGGTATCGGCCTGTTTCAGGCCACAGACGTGTGGCAGCGATAAGGGGGGGCACCTCAAGGGGGGACATCGAGCTGGAATCCGCGATACATCACCGATAGATCGGCAACAGGGCCCCGACAGCAGAACTCCACGGTCCTGGGCGGGGTGGGCTATCGTGCCCCTGCATCGGCGATGAGTGGGGGATTAGGTGTCGATGCATCCCCCCTGGAGCCTATCCCCCCATAACGCTGCCCCCATTGTTGCCGGACCTCAGCTCGGCTCTCCAGCGGCCGTTCGGGAAGATATGGGCACCCCAGAAACCTCCTCGGCATGGGGAAGCCGCTGGAATGCGCCCCGAGGCCGAGAGCCAAGGAAGACCTCCGAAAACATCGAACCTCGATTCCGAGAAAGTCGTCCGAAAGGTATCAACCCTGAGAGCCCGCGCCCGGGTCGCCGCTGCGCCGAGGCGAGGAACGCGGGCCTGCGGCACCGACGGCGCAAGAGAGGCCTCTGAGAGGCGCCCTCCGCGGATCACGCCGCGACGAGGCCCATACTGGCCGTGCGGTTGACGGCGCCGGCCAGCGGCCCCGGGCGGACGGCGGCCACCTTGGGGATGCGGGCCTGCAGGATCGTAAAAACTGCATTTGATGACCTACCAAACCACCCCAACCAGACCCGAAGACCCAAATTTCGGGTTGGGAGGGTACGGGTTCCACATGTGCTTCTTCACTGTTCCCCGACGCCCCCCCCCCGCTGGAAGTGCAGGGCAACTTGGGGCCTTCGGCTTCGGTTGGGGTGGTTTGGCGGGTGGTGAGCATTGCCACAGCCGCTCGGAGCTCCGCGCGCAGCGGGCGCCCGCGTCGATCCGAGAACGCCGCGCGGAGCTCCCAGAGCCTGTGGCCCCATGCCGCGTTCTTTTCCCGCGCCGAGGGCCGAGAGCAGCTTGGCGAACTGCCTGCCCCAGTGCGCCCCGACGGGCCCCTCGGGCCGGATCCAGTGCCCCCGCGCCTTGCCGTCGGCCCCCGCCTGCGTCACGAGGCGGCGCCAGGAGGCGTGGTCCCGCTCGACCAGCTGCGTGGCCCAGTCGGCGTCGTGTATCTTCATGTGCAGCGTGGCGGTGTCCTTGCCCGTGCTGTGCTTGAAGTCCTCCCAGGGGGGCGTCGGCCACACGCCCGCGCTGGTTCTGAAGGGGCTTAGGGCCACACACATGAATACACACAGATCCCAGGATCCCCCATATTTCCCCATATTTTCTGAGTTGTTGTCTTCCCCCCACCTCCCATATTTTCTTATATTTTCCTGGGGGTCGACGATTCAGTGTGTCTGTGTGTTTCTTTCCCTCCTGAAATTCCCGCCGGGCCAACAAAGGGGCCCCAAAACGGTGCCCAAGAGACCCCGCCGACTCTGCAGCAGAGGCGCCGGAGGCGCCGCCAGGGGGGCCCCGCGCCGATCCAAGAAGTCCGCGCGGGGGCTCCGAAAGTACATGTTGATGTAGATGTTCCTCGTCTGCAGCATGTAGCGTGTACACACCTTTTGATGGGCCCAGGATGGGCCTGAGCAGGATCGGTGTCGGTGTCCCCCGGTGTGTGCTGGCGCCCCCGAGCTATGGACGTCCACGGCAGGCGCAACACCGGAAGCCGTCCGAACCGGCTGCGAACGCGGAGCCGACCCCACCCGACAGACCAAGAGCAGCCGAGAAGGACGCAGTGACGCAAGAGCCGACCGTCCATTCTTGAATGTTCTTCTCGACGGCGTCAAACCCTGAATGCCCACCTGCACCGACACCGCAGCCGGCCGAAGGCGGCCGTCTGCGATGCAACCGTCCGAACTGGTTCGCGGGTGCCCAGAGACCCGACGTAGGGTTCAGTCGGGCGTGCATGCCTGATACGGGAGGAATATTCCAAATAGTCGAAAATAGTCTGGGGACGATTTGTTCTAGTATTTGGACATAGTTTGACTATTTGTTATTTTCCCTCCAGAACCCGCCTGTAGGAAGACATGCCCGACCTGAACCTGCTGCCTTTTTCAAAACGGGGTCTCCAAGAGTCACTCGCGGACGCGCCAACCGCGTCAAGACACACCCGGGTCCGCCAGGGCCCTGTCACGAAGCCTGACCTGGCGCTTGGCAGCCCCAAAACCCAGGTCCGCGGAGGGCCGACAAACCGCCGAGAGCCCGAGCCCGAACCGATTCGCGCGCGTCCCCACTCGGAGTCCTCCATCCACCCGAGCATCTCCTGGATGCGCCCGGGCACCACTGCCTCGACGTCCTCGACGGACCTCGCGTGGGCGAGGGGCCCCGCCCTGGTGTTGACGACGAACACCTTCCAGTCGGCCTGCGCAGGGGGCAGCAAGGGGGGAGGGTCAGCAGGGGGGGGAGGGGGGGCGAGCACAGTCGAGATGTGGCCACGAAAACGCGAGCCGAGAACACGAGCCCCATCTACTCGGACCCTACACTTGAAACGCTCCGAGACGGGGTCCTCGGAAGACCCAACCCTGTCCTCAGGGCTAACGCTTCGTCCCGAATAGCTTTTGCACGGCCCTAGGGTCCAACACGGGCCCCCCGAGACCGAACACGGCAAAGTCGTCTTCCCTTGTTCAAGACGCTGGAAGTCTGGAACCTTTCTGCGAGGCCTGGATCCCAGGCCGCTCAAAATCTGCCCCAGGACCCCTCACGGGGTCCATCCTGACCCGTTCTTCGAGGGGCAGAGCAGCCGTGGCGGCGAGCCCCCAAAAAGGACGAGACACGCCAGGGAGGGTCGCCGTTGTCGCGACTGGCCATTGTCCGAATTTGGGAGGCCTGGATCTAGGGCCCGGCAAAGAGGGGGAACGCGAGGGGGGGACCGGCTCAGGGTGGAAACATCGAGCCTGAGTCGGCGATACATCGCCGATAGATCGGCGATAACCCCCCGATAGCGAAACCGCACGGTCCTGGGAGTGGTGGGCTGTTGGGCCCCTATCGGCGATGACACGGCGACTCGGGGCCGATGCATCCCCCAGAGTATGTCCCCGCACCTGGTAGTGATCGGCCCATACCTCGGGCCCCCTGCGGCCGTTCGGGACGACCCGGGCACCCCTGGAACGCCCACATCGAAGCGCAGCCGCCGGAAAGCACCCCGAGGATAGAAAACCGCAAGGAAACGACGCGACTGCCCGAAAACCTGGGTCCGCCAGCATCGGCGATGACTGGGCGATTGGGGGTTGACGCATTCCCCACTGAGCCTATCCCACCCCTGTCGCTGCCCCTGAAGAAACGAGGGGAGGAGGGGGAGGAGGAAGAGGAGGAGGAGGAGGGGGAGGAGGAGGAGGAGGAAAAGGATCAGGAGGAGAAGGAAAAGAAGGAGGAGGAGGAGGGAGAGGAGGAGAAGAAGGAGGAGCAGGAGGAAGAGGAGGAGAGAGAGGA
Source organism: Prorocentrum cordatum (assembly GCA_963575745.1). Lineage (NCBI taxonomy): Eukaryota > Dinophyceae > Prorocentrales > Prorocentraceae > Prorocentrum > Prorocentrum cordatum. Next base: position 295,039 of record CAUYUJ010021860.1, on the reverse strand, counting down.
GGAAGAGGAGGAGGAGGAGGAGGAGGAGGAGGCGAGGAGGAGGGGGAGGAGGAGGAGGAGGCGAGGGAGGAGGATGAGGAGGCGGAGGAGCAGGATGAGGAGGAGGAGGAGGAGGAGGAGAGGGATGCGGAGGAGGAGGAGGACGAGGAGGGGGAGGAGCAGCAGGAGAGGGGCACGTTTGGGGTGCGCCTCGCCCTCGTCCACGAGGCACACGGCTCCCAGGATGCGGCACTCGACGATGTCCCCGACGCCCACCGAGTGGCCGCTCACGTCGAGTACGTCGAGCGGGTCGTCGTCCCCGGGGGCCTCGCGGGGTGGAGGTTCGAAGGACGTCCGCCTCTTTCTACCTGCTCTCTCCTCCCTCCTTCAAAACCCCTTTTCTCTCCTCCTCCTCCTCCTCCTCCTACTCCTCCTCCTCCTCCTCCTCCTCCTCCTCCTCCTCCTCCTCCTCCCTCCTCCTCCTCGCTCCTCGCTCCTCGCTGCTCGCTCCTCCCTCCTCCTCCTCCTCCTCCTTCTCCTCCTCCTCCTCCTGCCTCCAACCGCCTCCTCCTCCATCCTCCTCGGCCTCCTCCCTCCTCAGCCCCCCTCCTCGGCCTCCTCCCTCATCCCCCTCCTCAAACGGGGTGCCCACTCCGAGGCAGCTTTTCGGGCCGGACGAAGGGCAACATCACTCAACATCGAGTCGGGAAATCGGACCGAATCAGAATAGGCGTCAGCTCGGCCCGCATCGACACGGAGACAGAGCCGAACCGAGCCGTACCGACCGCGCCATGATGCACGTAGGCGCCATGCGAGCATCAGGCCACATTGGATCGTCTGAACATCGTAATCGAATCGGATCGGGCCCGCCGGGATCGATATGGAAGTAGATCGATCGGATCGAATCGGATCGGGGGATAGCAAAGAAGGGGGTAGCGAATCAGCTCACGTAGCTGGTATCTCCGACGCGTCCTGGCGCTCCAGAAGCGTTCCTGCATCGAGGAGACCGCACGGTGGCGGGGAGGCACCTCCTGGGATTCCTCCGCGCTAGCAGTGAATGGCTGCCGCGCGTAGAGGAGCCCAGAATTCACTACTGAGACCGACCAAGCCAGATTGCGCAACATTACCAGGCACTTTCCCGACATAAACGGGATTGGGCCGGTCCTCGACCATGGCGGCTATACCGGCGCCGACCCTTCATCAAAACTGCGAGGAATTGCGACTGAACGAGGCGGGGGACATGTCGTCGAGCCCGTGAGCAAGATCAGCCAACACCGAATCGCAAAATCGGGTAGGATCGGACTGTGCATCGAGTTGGGCTGATCGGCAAAGCGTCGGACAATTTGAATATCACCTGCCCCACGCAGGCAAGGGCGATGCAAGCATCGGGCATCACACGATCGTCGACACGTCGAAACCGAATCGGACCGAGTCGGCCAAATTCGACAGCGAATCGGATCGGATCTACTCGACACGGGACGCAAAGAGACATACTAGTACTATCTGTCCGCCTTGGGACGCGCGCTCGACCCGAACATATAGTATACCCATGTTGTAGTATATGATTTCCCGAACGGCGCGGCCAAAAAACGCCCACCACGAAACATATACTATAAAATTGTTCGGCGCGCGCGTCGCCCCTGCAGGGGCGACGCACATATAGTATAAGTATGTTGGGGTGACGCCGACAACGTGGAACCTGCTGCGCCGGCCAAGAAACGGAATCTGCATCGAAGCGGCCGCGCCGCGGTGTCCCAACACCATTAACAGGTCTGCTCGCATTGGATCTGCGCCTTCCGTGGGTGCGCCTCTCTTGCGCCGGGCGCGATGCAGACGTATACCAAGCGGGCACAGAGAAGACTGAATTGCGCATCGAACTCGACTGCGCGCACGAGTGGCGTTCGGCAACAGCGAGCTTCGGTCCTCGGCTTTATTCGAAGGCAAAAATTCTACTCCCATAGTGCCCACCCCGACAAGCGAGGCCGTTTAGTAAACGCACCCCAACAAGGAATCGAGCAGGCCAGGGCTGTTTAGTAAACGCCCAGGGCCGTTTAGTAAACGCCAAGTGTCCGGTCCGGGTGGCTTTTCCTCCCTTGATATACGCGGGCCAATACAGGACACGAAGAGGCCGCGCCTAGACGGCGCATCGGCACAAATTGGATTGAAAACGAAGGCCAGAAAAATATGCAGAAAAGTATGCGGAATGCACGCGCGCCGGGTCGCACCCACTGCCCATTGACCAGCGCTGGGCGGCGAGCGCAACTACACTCGCACATCGCACGCTGAACATGCAAGGGGGCAGGGGGGGAGGGGGCGGGCGAGGGGGGGCGGCGGAGGGAACACGGAACAGGCGGGAACACGATTACATACAGTAGTATCCACGGCTTGGTGCCATTCTGCTGGAGAGCCTTGCGGCAGGTCGCGCAGCGCAAATTGTCATTGTCGCCCCCTGCTGCCTCCATGGCCCAAGCGCGCACGCATGCAGCCCATTGCAAGCGCGGGCGCCCACGAGAACGCAAAATGTTGCATCTTCTCGGCTGGCAGCTCCCACTCTCGAGCAGCCTTGCTCTCGGAAGGCTTCTCGGCGAAGCCCTTGCCAACTTATCATATAAACGCAGCTGTCGCCTCGATGACTGCGATGATAAGCGCGCGGCGTTGGCGGCTGCTCTGACTTCGACGTCGCTGACACGGAGAAACTGGCAGGTTGGATGTCGCGTATTCTTCGAAGGCATACCGCTTGGAAAGTGACGCGGCAGTCTCCGCCGGCTTGCAGCAGCATGCATAGAGCAGCGTTGAGAATACAGCAGCATCCAACACACGGATGTTGCACTGTCTGGTCATGTTGGCGTGGCTGCACACAGCGCTGATATGTTCGAATGCCCCTTTTGCTTCGCCATGCCTGCGCGGGAATTCTGCTCGTGGCTTCCCGTCGAAACTCAGCAGCCTGTCCAGGGATGCAGCCTCTTCTTTGCATGTAATCAGATCCTCTTCCGGCCTGCCAACGCTTGCTTCCGATCGCGCTCTCAATGATATAGTGTTGGAGACGTCTGTTTCGAGAGCAAAGAGATTTTCGATTTCCACCAGCGCGCCCAGATGCCGTTGAGTAGCGCCCTGAGTCGTAGCCACCAGCATTGCGTCGCCTGCGCGCAGCAGGTCATCCGTTACCACGTGCGGTTTGGACATGATGTTCGCACGGCGTTACGTCTTCTGTCCACGGCCCACGTAATTACTGACACAAGTCAAACAAGCACGGCGACAATGGGCAGCCCCCAGCTACGCCAGCCGCTCGAGGCCTCGGGGACGTTGTATCTGCACAATATTTGACGACAAACTCTTTCAAAGGCTAGATTACCTGCGCCATGTCTACCATGGCTGGCGGCGCATGGAAGTGCTGGAGCGCAATTGACAAGTCCTCTGGCGTTATTTTGCCGGAAGCTTTGTTCCAGCCAAGACATGAAACAAGTAAAGGGCCGCCCTCGTCTTCCAACGGTGCGTCAATCGACCAGCGAACCAGAAGCAGCGCGTCTGAGATGCCCAGTCCTGGGCGGAAACCACATTGAAATTCGCGCAGCGCCCCCCCCCCCCCCCCCCCCCACCCCCCCCCCCCCCCCCCCCCCCCCCAGTCTTCAAGCGATGCAACAATGCATGCGCCAGTGCGTCATAGCCGACTTGTAGTAACGATATAGGCCTCTGTGCTAAGCAATGATGCGTCTCCTTATTAAACAAATATAAGCACAACTGAAGATCTCCGCCATTCGGCCGGCCAAAGTTTGCATCGCCAGCGCGCGCTACACAGGTCCAAAAGAACGCCCGGCGCGCTGCCTGACAACCACAATGCCTCCAGAAGGTCTGGCGGTGCGCCGTCGCTGACAGCAGCTCCCTGCTTTTTCAATGCCTTTGCTGCTCGTCGAAATTCTGCCATGCTGATGTCCCCACGTCGATGCTTAAATATTCCCCGACTCGGTTGAATAGAGGGAGCTCTGCTGGTCCATCATAGAATCTCCATTGCCCTTTTTCAAGATAATCAACCATTGCTTCTGCTTTGTCTTCCGCTCCACACAGTGCCCAGATCAACGTTGCAATCCCCCGTGCTGTGGCGGCCGACTTTTGTTTAAGGGGCGCCTCCAACTACCTGCCCGCCAGCCCTGGCAACTGAATTCGTTCACGGAATGCTTTGACTTCCTCGTTGGATCCCCATGCGCTGTCTGCAACAGTTTCTCTGTTGCATGAAATGCAACGCCCACTGCGCGATGCAAGCCCTGCGCGGGGTAGCGGGCGAGAGAGGTGCAGATTCTTTCGCCGATTCCAGCATGCACAACAAGCACCTGGCGCCGCTGCCCCGTTGACGGGGTCGCCCGTGGGCGTTCCCATCTCCCCGCGAAGCCAGACGTATAACTAGTTTCCGACATTCTGCGGTTGATGAAAAGATGCCCAATCGCACTGCGGTCGTCGTTGAGGAGGCCCCTGCGGAGGGATGTTGACTGCCAATGCCACGATGCCCACAAAGTGATTCGCGCGCAGAGCCCTGGGCCCATCGCCCCACATGCACCGCGCGTTCGCCAACCAGGCCCGCTCGACGGTGACGTGGTCAAGTTGCTCGAACCTTCCGGGTTGCATCTCGTCCTTGGGTCGCGCAAATGAGTCGCAGCGCGCCACCTTCGACTCCGTTCCTACATCGAAGAAAGCACCGGCAATGTAATATTCCAAGCTTGTGAATAATTATGCCAACACTTCTCTGTTTGAGAGAGCACCCCCTTTACCGCGGATGATCTCGGAGACGAGCTCCCCCACGATACCTACTTCTCAAGCGCGCCTCTGCAACGGCCGCGCGCTGCAATCGCAGCGCATGGCCGCCGGCCCACGCGAGCGGCACTTCCCGGTGAAATTCCCGAGCTCGGAAAAGAAATCGTGCCCGATATCGCGTGCGTATTCGTTTGTGTCTGCGCATGCTGTCACCAATGTTCATGCACCTCCAGTTACTCGTATCCTTGAGCTCGCCATTCTGTTGTAATGTTGCAAGTAGCCTTCTCCTGAACGCGTTGCCCATGGTGCTGCAACGAAGCCCACTCCAGAATGCTCCCAGGCGTCGTCCTCGCCCCCTGACACGATGAAGAAGTGGCCTTGGAATTCACAGACCGGGGAACCGCGGCAGCGCGTCTCTTGGAGACATGCCACTGCGATGTCCAGGTCTCTCATGCCTTTGATCGCATCGCGCCGATTGCGCGGCCGATCCTGCGGAATGCCTCCGACACTCCGGGATGCAACTTCGCTGCGAGATATGGGCCAACGTGGGAATGTTACTCATGCGCCAAGCGAGGCTGCTCTCTCGTGGCCGATGCGCCGTGCAGGCCCCTAGTCTGGACCCTGCCCGCCCTTCTTGCCCGTCCCATCTCCCTTGGCAGATCGGCCCAAAGCGTCATTCGCCCGAGTGGCAAGGTGATCCACTTCTGGACTTTTCGTGATCTCGTCACAGTTCCCCCAGGCCCCCTCCCATTTGGTGCTGATAGTGCTGTTGGCAACGCGCGCAGATACCGCTGGATGCTTCGCTGCTATGAGTACCAAGTTGTCTGTATCAGCGCGAACCTCGTTTTTCGAATCGCCCCGCCCCATAAACTGTTTGCGCAAACCAAACAGAAAGCTCCCCGGCAACCGCTTCTCGATTGGTTGGTTGGATTGGGCCCGCGCAGTTTTGCCATTGTGCGTGGTCTGAGCTTTGCTGAATACGTAGACGAACCTGTCGCGCGTGTCAGCGGAGCCAAACTTCACGAAGACTACGCTGTTGAAAGCGCCCGCGGTGAAGATGTCGACGCACCCCGGCACGCGGGCGCGCGCAAACTTAGGAGCTAAAAAAACGCGAATTAATTGCACACAAAGGGTTTCGGCACCACCAACGGCGCGACGCATGTGCACCCATGCCACTGGATCCCCGGCGATCCGGCCCAGGGTTGATGCACGGCCGTGCGCTGAGACGCAATTGAAAGGCATGGCGCGGCAGCGCTGTCGGCGGCAACAAGAACCCAAGCTCCGCAACCAACAGACATCACATGGTGGTTTGGCACAGCCAAACCACCATGCAACGTCAGTTTGTTCCTCCGTTGACAGCAGCACGCGTCGCGGCAGCAGAACGCAGTGGCGCGCGAGGCCATGCGTGGCCGGCGACGTGGCTGGCCAGCTGCCAGCGCGATTCCGGCATAAGGGCCGGGGCCCGCGCAGGATCGCTTTCGGCGTGGCCTTGCGAAGCGCGCACTGCCAAGCGCCGCGGCCTTGCGCAGCTGCATCGCACTGCCAAGCGCCGCGGCCTTGCGCGTGTAGCGCAAGGCCCCGCGCGCCCCTCGAGGCGGGAAAACAAGCTCTACTCGAAGGAATCGCGTGGGGCCGGCGAAAACGATAGCACGCAAAGGAAATCCCGTCGCGCGCCCCCCGCGCGGGAAGTGTAACCAGACCGCGCACAATGGAATTGCACGAGACTTCGCGGCGCGCAAGGGGACTGCAGCAACTCCCTTTGGGTTGCGCATTTCGCGCGCGGCGGCGGCTCCGAGCTGGAAAAGAAGGGGGGGCGGGGCAAGGCAGAGCAGGGGAAGAGGGAAAGGATGCGGAGAGCGAGAAAGAAGCGAAAGAAGCAACGGAACAAAAACCAGGATGCGCGCAAGCGAAGCTAACTCTGCGCGCCGAAACAGTTGTTCATTCGTTCGCTCGGCCGTGGGGCATGCGAACAGAAAAAGAATCGTTTGCTGCCTATCGAAAAGATTTTTGGGGAAGGAGACTCGCGCTTTCTTTTCAGCCCCCTCTCCCGCGCCCCGTTGCGAGCGCGCGACGAGATATTCTAGCACGCGGGCAGAAGACTGCCAATTGCCGGCAAGCGGCCTTTCCACCCGTCGCGCGTTCCAAACAAATGCGGCCAACCAAACGCACTTGCCACGCAAACCGCCAGCTCCAAACACCGACGCCACCCAGATCCCCGTATCCGTGCCAGGCACACTCTCAACGACGCCCCTTTCTGGCGTAAAACCAATAGAACTCATTGTGTTTATGTGTTCTTTCCTGTTCTGAGAACTGGCCTTTCAGGAAGTCCACCGCTGTCCATATCCGGGAAACTACCCAAGCCCCTGACAACCGCACCGCATTCTCGGTCCCAGCCTGCCGTCAGCTCAGAGAGCATTGTTCCAGGTCGAACATATTGTGTTCGATGTGTGACGTAATGCTTGGCGCTGCTCCTGAAGTTGCCGATGCCGACCGGGATCCCGATCGCTCCAGGAAGTCGACGCCTTCTGTGAGTTTGTTCATTACCGCCTGGACAGGTCCCAGATCTTGCTGTAACTCATCCCTGGATACCCCATGTAGTTGAATAGTTGCAACGTCCTGCTGTAGAGGCTGCAGGTACTGCTAAAACATGCCCTCGATCGCACTCATGGTGATCTCACCCGTCGACGCCCCAGCTCTTCCTGTTCCTTCACCTTGAGCTGCAATGTCCTTATCCAGCCCGTCCATTTCATGAAGCGGGCTATGGAATCGATGCTGTTTGAAAAGCTGCCTGACGGGGGTACCTGGGAGTCGCGTGCCGCCATCACTGAATAAGCCATCGGTGTGGGACCGGAGTGCGAAGATGGTGAGTAGACTGAGAAAATATATGCGAGAGCCAGAACACTTGAGCCTTGAGTCCCTAACGCCTTGAGCCAACACAAACACGCGAATGCGAGGGAGAACCGTGTCCAGATGTTTGTTCTGGGGTCGTCCGTATGCAGGCCCGTGCGAGAAGTCACCCTGGTGATAATAGAATGAAGCAAATCTGCAAAACAAAAAAGATTGCGAAGGTCCGTCCGGACTTCTTGGGATCGGCGCTGGACCCACTTCTTTGGCGCGCGGAGCTCGTCACGGGCGGCGCGCCAGAGACGCCGCCACTGGGAGTCCGCGCCGATCTGACACATCCGCGTGGAAGGATGGACATGTATGATTATGTAAGTGTTTCAGCGGTGGACAAGCCTCCAGCTAAAAAACCTCCCTTCAATGAAAACAGCCTAGGACCAAAACCAACGGACCGGGACCCGCAAAAATGACGGCCGCGACGCCATCTCGCGAACCGAAGACGGCCAATTCCTTAATCGACGTGTCATGGTAGGAGGTTTATCAACCTCCGAGACATGTATGTCTATGCAATTGCTTGCAAGGGTTACTGACACGCGTACTCGGCAAACGCACTCAGCACACTCCGAGCCCCAAGCCCCGTGGAGCTCGTCGATCTCGTCTGGGTCGCGGTAGGTCTGCGGGAAGCAGCCGTAGTTGAACGGCACCGGCTGCCCGAAGGCCTTGAGCCGCGCGGAGCCCACGGGGTCCTCCACGATCCTGCTTGTGTGCAAAGGGACCCTGTGCACTACGACACTGCCTGGCCAAGGACACTCGGGCCCTGGCATGGTGCAGAAAGGCAGACGAAACAGAGATTCGCACGCCCGAGCTGGGTACGGAACAGGCGACGGTGCCCAAAACTAAATCTCTTCCAAACCCCACGGTGGCCGCTGTTGGGCGGGCGACTTTGCTGCATCGAAGTGACAACGTCCACGGCAACACCGACATCGAGTCCTGTTCAAAATTGGCAGGAACTGATGTCGGTTTTCTTCCCCGCAAGCTTTCCGTACCCACTTTGATCGTTCTGGGATCAGCTGCATGCAGCCAGCTTCCTAGATGCATCCCCACGCCGAGAGCGACCGTTTAGCGAGGAATGTGAACAGCGACGGGGCCGAAACCAAGGAGAGCATTGTTCATTCGCAGCGTTACGGGTATTACTTATGAGGGGAGGAAGGAAGAGAGGAAAAGGGGCCGAACAAGATGTGGTGCCGGACGCACTGCGGCCGTGTGCCGGACACACTGCGGCAGTGCCAGAGACGAACTGGGGTGGGGGGGTGGGGGGGGGGCGTTCTGTGATGGGGGAGGGGGGGGGCATAACGTGACTTCTGGCCCCGAGGGTAGCGAACACACTCCAGCTGCACTCAGCGGATCCCGTTCCCCCCCTCCTGGGGAAACCAGAAGGCACCGATACTGCTACTCCTGGGACATCTCCCAGGGTGCATTCTGACCAGGATTTCGAAGCAAATCCAGCGGTGGCGACGAGGGCCTCCCAGGAGGCCCAAACACAGAAGAAACCGAGGGAAATGCAGCGGTATGGGTACCTCTTCCTCCTCCGACCTCCCCTCCGTCCGGCCCGACTGGCCAGGGACATCCTGGGCCCTGGCACGGTGCACACGCCCTTCTGTCCGAGGCCAGGGGCACCGCCCTGAGGCCCAAGACGGCCCTGGAGGGGCGTGGCGGTGGTGCACAGATGCCCTCCGCGGGTGCCTGTTGTAGGGCTCCCCTGGCTGCACCTCGTGCTTGTCCAACGTGCCAAGGGGGATCTCGTTCACGTAGCGGAAGAGCCCAGTGTCCTCGTCGAGCCACGACTTCACGTGCAGGTCAACGTCGTGCCACAGCGAGACATCCGCCGTCGGCGCAGCGGGCATGCTCTGACGCCTCCAGGAGAACACAAACAGAGCACACATAAGCTTGCAGAGGTCAGCGAGTATTTCTCGGATCTATGCTGCACACCAGACTACCTACCAGACCGCCCCAACCCAACCCGAAGACCCGAATTTCGGGTTGGGGGGGTACGGGCTTCATACGTGTTTTTCCAATGTTTCCCGACCCGCCCCCAGGAAATGGAGGGCAAATCGGGGCCTCCGGGTTGGGGGGGCGGTTTGGTGGGCGGTCAACACCCTCTATCTCTCGCGAGGCGCGCCAAGGGCGGTACCAGAGGCGCCGCGGGGGGGGGGGGGGGGGGCGAAAAATAATGTGCGCGGACCTCCGAAAGGTTTTATGCTTGTCTGCATCTCGTTCCTCGAATGTGGGCCCCCCGAACCCTTCACGAGGTCCGTCCTGACTCGTGGCGACGAGAGGCCTCCAGAAGGCCCTAGGAAAGAACTGCAAGATGCCAAGGCGAGCCGTCGTTGTCTCGACTGGCCCTCCTCCGTCTGTGTCGCCTACGATGAACGGTATAAAATGACTGTTTTCAGTCTCTGGGGACGCCTGCCCCACGGCGGCTGGAAAGCTTATACCCCGACGTGCCACCGTGAATGTAGAACCTTTCCAGCCGTCGCGGAATAGGCGTCCCTGGCGGCGGAAATAACTGTTATTATCGTTCTCCATCGGCAAATTTGAGCCGTGCTTCGGGCATCTTCTGACCCGGGTCAATCCACACCCGGGTCAGTCAGGCCTTGCAGGATCCTGCAGGATCCTGCAGGATCCTGCAACCAAACCCGGGTCAGTGCGACCCTGGCCCTGCAGGATTCTGCAAGATCGGGCGCCCTGGCTGACCCCCGTTTGCACTGACCCCCGTCTCAAGGCTCCCGAAATACTTTCTCCCTCGAGCCTCCCAGTGCGGCCCACTCGCCCGTGGCCCTGGCCGGGGGGGCCGCACACGAAGGCGCCGAGGGCGCCCACGGACACGGCCGCGGCGAGGCACGCAAGGGCGAGCGCGAGCACGCGGCCGAAGACGGCGCTGCGCGCCTTCGTTCTCTGCCTCCCGTCCCGGTAGGCCTTCTTAGTCACCTCCTCCTTGCCGACACCTGCGTCCTTAGGATATGTCGTCAAGACCTTTGTAGTGTGTGTACCACACCCTCCCCGCCCCAGTCAGAGTCCACCGCCCAGGGGCAGTCTCGGTACCAAAACCACGCCCGAGGGAGGGGAATTTGTATACCAGGCCCACGATCAGGACCCTCGCTCGCCCCCCAGGGCGTTCAGGTATAGTGTGTGTATATATAGCTATATGTACATATATATATATATTGTCTCGCGCGGAATACTTGTCATCATAATCGCAAAAGTTAGGGGTCCACGCGGACCTACCAAAGTAATTATGCGTTCGCGCCGCATTTTGTTACTCGGGTCCTGTGAGAGGTCGACTACGCTGGCCTTGGTCTGTAATCGCGCAGCAGATCGACCCTCGAACACGGTCCAGATGAAGAGCGCCACGGGGTAGAGCGCAAACATGCAGAGGCTCAAAGGGAACGCCACTGCCTTTGCACTTTCGAGCGCATGCTGTGCTGCTTCCATCAGAAAAGAAAGCCCGGACGGTCAGGACGGTAAGCAACGCCTAGAAAATTTCTAGATATTGGAGATTGCGCGTTGCGGACCTTGCGCCAAAATGGCTAACAAAGGGGCAGCGTCGCTTCCCCTCCCTCCTCTCCATCCCTCGAAACGGATGGTAAGCAGGATAAACAGCCATGGAGGCGCCATCAAGTCTCCCGACGAAGAGGGAAGGAGGAGAGGAGGAGGATGAGGATGGGAAGGAGGAGAATGAGGGGAGGAGGGGGGGGAGGAGGACGAGGAGGATGGGGCAGAAGGCGAAGAAGGAGGGAATGAAGTGGAGACGAGGGAGGAGGAGAGGTGGGGGTCGAGGTACGGGATTTTTTTTCGCCGGTGCTCTCTGAAGAGGTGGGCGTCAAAATGCAGGATTCATGTTCACTGCTAATCTCTCTCTCTCTCTCTCTTTCTCTCTCATTCTCCTACTACGCGCTGCAAATCTGACGACGCAGACCTCGAACACCTGCTCGAAACTGGCCCCCACCCCCCATGAGAATACATCCTGGCTGCTCCAACCGTGGCAACGAGAAACCTCCGCGGAGGGCCAGGAGGGTCCGAAAGCCCGCTCCTCCATCCCAGGAGGCTGGCGTGAAGGAAGGACGCCGAGATCAAGAGGCTTCAAAACTTCACCCAAGAGGTCTCAAAACTTCCCCCAACCCAAGGGGCCCCGAGAGGCATACCAGCGGACATCCTCGAAGCACATGGCCCAGAACCCAGGCACGGAAGCGGGATGGGCCGAAAGCCATGAAGCACAAGATTGCATCTATGCGCCACCAACGCGTCCAGGCCGCAAATCATTGCAAGTACTCATGTACCGGCTCAAGTCCCCCGCCATCCTGTGCTACCGCCACTGCACGTCGGGTCGGAAGAGGTCGGCAAAGACGTTAAGTCGAGGAAGGCGGATCAAGCGGATTGGGCCCAGGCCCTCCCAGAGAGTCATTGACAAAACACGTCCAGGCCATGCTGACTCTTGAAACAGGCAAGCGCTAGGAATCGATTGGAATCTGGGAATCAAGGAGTCCCTGCGTACTTGCAACGACCGACGGGTACTCCAGCCCAGCGATGAGCAGGGACCGACCGTCCAGGCATTTCTATAGACCTACCATGGGATTTTCTCAGAACCCGAAATTGTTCTAGGAACAAAAACAACGTTCTTAGAACAGATGCCCGATGTGTTAAAACAAGACAGCCCCGGCCAGAACTGTTCTAAGAACATTTTCGGGAGCGGCCAAGAGGGGGGTGTCAAAGAGGGGGGGGTGCAAATCATGACCGGCGGCATGTGCGCGGCCCAGTGGGGGGGCCAGGGACGTAATGAAATAAGAAGAGGCGCCATGAGATCTGGGGAAATATCATGCTCCCCGCCATGATATCCCCCCCCCCCTAGTCATCACCCCCCTCTTTTCCGCCCCCGACATTTCGTGCAGACCACAAAAAGTTCTTAGAACATTGTTTGGCAGGCCTATAGGCGTGCCAGGACGCTTCGCCACTGCTTGACAGCGCTGCGCCCTTCGCCGGGGGCCGCCGCTGCTCGCCGCGCGCCCCGCCAGCAGGGCCGGCGTCCGGCGCGCCCCCCCCCCCGCTCGACGGGGGCCGCCCGCCGCGCGGACCGTGCCCGGGGCCCGTGCCGAGGCAGCCGCGCCGCAGGGGGGCCGCGGCGGCCGGCGGCCAGGGTGCTCACCTGCCGAGGCTCGCTGGCGGCGGCCGAGGCGTGCGGGCGGCACCGCGAGCAGTCTCGAGTCGAGGCGGCCGCTGCAGGGGCGGTGGCGGCCAGTGCAGAGCGCCTGCTGGGTCCTCGACCCTCCACCCATCCTCGGTCCTCGACCCTCGATCCTCGCCCTCGACCCCCTCCTCCTCCTGCTCCTCCTCCTCCTCCCTCCTCCGGCTCCGGCTCGGGCTCCATCATCTCTTCTCATCTCATCCTCCTCCTGCTCCTCCTCCTCCCCTCGATCCGTATCATTCTCCTCGGCCTTCTCCTCAGCCTCCTCCTCCATCCTCCTCCTTGACCTCCTCGTCCTCGAGGGGGCGAGAGAGGGGGGGCGGGGATGGCGGGAGAGAGGGGAACGGTGTGACACGGTGGCTCTTCGGCGAGGGGAGTGGGGGAGGGAGCAGGGGGGAAAGGAGGGGCGAGGGGGAGAAGCGGAGAAGGAAGGGGAGGTGGAATCAGGAACGAGGGGGAGCAGTGGGAGTAAGGGATGAGGAATGAGGGTGGACGGGGGAGGAGGGGGGGGGGTCGGAATGGGGGGGGCGAGGAGGGATGCTCTGCGGAGGGGAGGAGAGGGGAGGAGAGGGGAGGAAGGACGAGGAGGGAGGACGAGACGGGCGGGAGGGCCATCCCTCCTAGCGCAAATCATTCGATGTGGGCCGATCCCGCGGCGTTCCACCTTGAACGCCCGCGCTGAGGTCGCCGCCGCGTCAACGCGGCGCGAAAGTTCACCATGCGGATGAACGGTAAGGATGAGAGGGCCCACTGGGCGTCAAGTTGAGACCGCTTGAGCGGTGCACGGCCAACACCCAGGAGTCACACACACCAGAATATATAAGCCGACAAGGCAAGGCCGCAAAGGCATCCTGGAATATATACTCATCCTTGGTATCAGCTTTTGATTGTACCTCCTCCCGCACTTCTCATCGGTCAGGAGCTCTCGGGAAGGTGTGGATAGAATAAGAGAGGCTCAACGGAACCGAATCCTGTCAGGGAAAAGGGTCCTGGAACCTCGATGGTTGTTCCTGGAATCAGTTGACCATGGGCTCCTTTCTCACGGCCCTGGGGCAAATGGAGTGAGATCCGACACTGCGACAAGAATTTTTAGAGTCCCGGAACGGTGCGGTGACAGACCGTGCGGTGACCTCGAAATCCCCCAAGACCTCACCGCACGGTCCGTCAACGCACGTTTTCGGGACCTCGGATGCCCCAGTCGCCCGAGACGTCCTCGGAGAACGACCCGAGTCCCAAAACCGTGCGGTGGCCCCGAATCCCCACCGACTCACCGCACGGTGTGGTCACCACCCCGTCTGGAGACCCCCGAGAATTACAGCATCGCGCGGAACACCCCCAGGGAGGCCTGGACCCCCGCTGTCCTGAGGCATCTCTCGCGCTCGGTCCTCTGTGGCGCTCGGTCCTCTGTGACGGTCACCGGGCCCGACGCTGGGCAGAAGTCGTCGGTCGTGCAAGGACTGCAGCGCCACGATCTCCCGGGCTGCTCGTGGAGACACCGGCAACTTCAACATCGGACCCCATGGGCTCCTCCCGGGGTCCGAAGCGCACAAGTTGCCCTGCCCGAGCTGCGTCCAGCCGTTGCGACGAGGGGGCCCCGTTGCCTCGCCTCGCCCTCCTCTGAGCTTTGGAGGCGCCTCGAGTTCTTCAGGACCCGTTTCCCTCGGGCCCCGGAGCTGCCGACCCCTTCCTCTCATGGGTGATGAGATGCTCGTCCCGCATCCATTTGAATCCCAGAGCCCGATGACAACCCCAAAGGCCGAAAGCTAAGAAAAACGCCTGGATTGAAAAACACGTCGTCGGAGATCTTGAGGGGCGCCTCGCAATGTTCGAGGCGCAGGATGCGTAGGGTAGAGCAGGCACCGACCGTCCTAGCCCACGTAAAGCCAACTGACGACAGCAAGACTGTCTCATCCAGACACGTTCGAAAAACATTTCGCGCAAACAACACTCAACAACTGACAAAAACAACACAACGAGGATACATCTGGGCTTGCGCATGCCCAAGATTGTCGGAACACCGAAACCAGCTTCGTACTGGTTGTAATCGATATGTGGCGCCCCAGGACGGCCAAATCCACCGCAACCGCAACCAAAGTGCTCATGTCGAGATCGCTGGGTTCTCCCCCGAGGGGCCCCCCCGAAAAATCCGCTTCGCTGTGGCTGTGGCTCCTTCTTGCGCCCCGACCACGTATACGGGCCAGCCCCGACGCCTCGCCCCTGCTTTGACGGGGTGCTCTCCGCTGGCCGTCACGGGCCGGCGCGGCGCACCGCCGTGGGTGCGCCGCCGCTTCGGCCGCACGGCGCCCCCGGCGGGCGCGGCGGCCTCCCCGCGGGGGCGGTTACGCGACGGCGCGCGCGCGAGCTGCAGCTCTCCAAGAGGAGGGTCCGTTTGGGCGCCCAGGACGGGCACGGAGGGCACAAGAGGGCCCCAAGACGGCCCCCAAGAGGAGCCCAAGAGGGGAAGCACACACCTGAACCCACCAGCCGAGCTTTTTTCGCCCCAGGAGCCCCCAGGAAGCCCCAATGGGCCCCACAGAGCCCCAAAAAGGTTTCCAAACGGTCCCAATAGGCCGCAAGATGGGTACAGAAAAAAATGGGTACGATGCCCAGCAGGGAAACTTGTCCAAAACCGACAGCGGCCGCTCTCCTCCTCCTCCTCCTCCTCCTCCTCCTCCTCCTCCTCCTCCTCCTCCTCCTCCCCCTCCTCCACCACCTCCTCCTCCTCATCCTCCTCCTCCTCCTCCTCCTCCTCCTCCTCCCTCCCGTAGCCATTTTGGCTCAAGCCATTTTGGCTCAAGACGGAGTTTACCTCCCGTCCCGACTCCAGAGGCTCGAGGACCGAGGTGGAACGGCAGCCCGCCTCAGGCCAGGCTGCCTCGGTCCCAGCTTTCCAGCAACGCACAACCTCAGTTTCTTTCTTCTGCTGGTCGCCGCGGCGAACGGCCAGCACCCAGTCTCCCCGCAGCCATGGGAGGCTACAAGCAGTGAAATGCTACTGCCAGACGCCCAGCTGCTGGGGCTGGACCTGGCAAGGGCATGGTGGTCACAAGCATTGTTCAGAATGCGGACGCAGTTTCAAGCCTCAGTCTCATCATTCCCGTCCAGCAGGTAACAAATCGGCAGGACACGATGATGGTGGCAGCACCCAGCAGGCCCCACGCAACAGGTGGTCTCGCAGCCGTGGTGCATCCCGTGGTCATGAGGCCCAACAGCAGCAGGATCATGGACCCAAGACGTCCCTCGCTCCAGAGGGCACTGACCCAGCCAAGGACGACGTGGCCATCTGCATTCAGGCTGTCAACTTTTGGAAGAAAACGGTCGGCCAGGAGGGGAAGCAGTACATCCAGGCCTGCGAGGACCTCCGCCTGGCCAAGACCAAGGCGCTCGAGGGCAAGTCGCTGGACGCCAAGACCCAGTCGCTGGCCGACCAGCTCCAGCGGCAGAAGCGCAGGCTCGAGTCGAAGAAGGGCGAAGTTGAAAAGAACCTCATCAGCCTGGACAAGGCAGCCGAGGTGTATGACAAGTCCGTGGAATCGTACAAGGAGCTGCTCGCCGAGGTCTCCCAGCTGGAGGCTCAGCACAGCGTGGCAGCGAAGGCAGCAGTGGCGGAGGCGGCTGCTCGCCTCAATGGCCCTGACAACAAAGAAGACACGACCTTGCTCAACTTTGTGGACAGCAGGTTCCCGCAGGGCCTGCCAGCCCACATCAAGCAGGAGCTCGTGGAGGTCAACAAGAAGCTGGAGCAGGAGTGGCAGCAACACCAGCAGCAGCAGCAGCAGCAGCAGCCGCCGCAAGTGCTTCAACCTGGGGCGCCTGATGGTGGTGCTCAACCTGTTGCAGTCCAGACGCCCACTCCGCCTGATCGACCTGGAGAAGGGCTTGGGCCTGCTGCAGCCGCCATGGAGGATGACAGCCACCGTGGCGTCATTCGCAAGCACGCGGGGAACGGCGAGCACCTGGTCCTCTCCACCGCCATGGGCATCCAGTGCCTCAGCGCGGAGGCCCAGGGGGCGCAGGACCGCCTCGCCAAGCGCCAGGCCCGTCTTGCCGCTGTTGCACCTGGCGGCACAGGCTCGGGCGAGGCTAAGCCGTTGGATGGGTAACAACCTCAGAACATGCACGTTCAATTGTAGCAGTTGGTCTGGAGTCCGTAAGTTCATGGTTTCCAAGGAGGCCAAGGAAATCCAGATTATCTGTTGCCAGGAGACGCGTATTCGGGAATATGATCTGGTCAAAGAAACGGAGTGGTGTGCTAACAGGGGATGGTTAGCAAGTTTGTCGCCAGCTGTTTTGAGTACCAAGGGTTTTCCGTGTCAGGGTACTGGAGTACTAGTACGTTCTGGCCTAGATCTTGGAATTACCAAGCTACCTCTTCCTGAAGGTTTCCAGAAGTCTCGGGCTACTGTCGTCAGCATTGAGGCTCCAGGTCACCAACCTTTCTGTTCAGGATCGCTGTATCTGGCCGACTCCGTCGGCTTGAATGAGGAGAACCTCACAGTGCTGACCAGTGTTGTGCAGGCCGCCTCCGACCTTCTTTTGCCGCTCTTGCTAGCAGGTGATTTCAACGTGTGCCCGTCCAAAGTGATCGAAACGGAGTTCCCGACCAGGGCTGGGGTCCAGGTGATCGTTCCAGACACGCACACCTTGTACACTAAGAAGTCAAAGACAATTATAGATTATTTCATGGGGTCGTACTGTTTCGAGCACTTCTTGATGCAACCTAAAGTTCTAGTTGACTACCCGAGTAGTCCACATAGGCCAGTCGTGTTGGATATGGTGATTGGGGCCCCATATCTCATCCCCGTCCTGGAGCAGCCTCAGTTCATCCCAGTGGTCGCCCCTGTGGGTCCTCGCAACATGGTCCCACCGTGGTCTCGAAGTCTTGGGGCTCTGGAGTGTCTGGAGGGACTTCTTGAGGAACGTGATCAATATGCCGTGTTTGGGGACACGGGGCAGTGTTTTCCTCTTCAGCCAGTTTCGCTTGATGCCTTAGTAGCTGCCGTGGACGCGGCGTATGGCTACCTAGTGGACGACATGTCCACCACGCTCAGTATCGTTACCGACACGCCGCTCAAAAGTAAGAGGCGCCGAGCTCAGGTGCCAACGATAAGATGGATACCCGCCAAGGCTGTCGAGGCCAAGGATAGGAGGAGTTGGAGGAATGCAGCAGCTGCCTTTAGATGGTTAAGGAACAAAGTTACCAACATCAGGAGGGGAGTGGAGGAACAGGACCTCGAGGAGCTCCACCAGGCTCAGCTCGACCTCGCCTCACCTCCTGCAGATTTGGAAGTAGTCGCAGAGCTTGAAGCTTTAAGAACCAGTGTACGCACGTGTATTCAGGCTACGCTTTTGGATGCCACCCACAGCGAGCCCAATTTCGAGCTCATCGCCACCGTTTTCGAAGATCTGGACTCGGAGATTTCAGAAGCTTTGGACCGTGAAATCGCCAGGGACCGTTCCGACGACCGTCAATCCTGGAAACTCTGGGTCACAGAAGCCATGGGGAAAGGTGTTGGGTGGGCCCACAGATGGAGTAGTAGACTGACGGCTTGGCAACCCTCAAGAGTCTGGAGTTCTGCTAAAGCCCGCTGGTCTGGTCGTCCGATCGATATGTTGGAGGCGGAACAGCAACGTTTAAGTAAGCTGTGGCGAGCTCGACCTGAGGAGCCTGCCCTTCTTCAAGCCGAATTGCGAGGTGAAGACCTTGCAGACATTTCAGCAGATCAGTTGCGCGCAGCCAGTCGCAAATTCAGTAGTACCACTGCTAGGGCCTGGGACGGGATCCACCCTAGACACTTCAGCCTCCTCGAGGACGCCCAGCTGGCTATTGTGTGTAGGCTCCTTAGGTCCATCGAGAAGATAGGGGCCTTTCCGACGCAGATAAGAGCCATCGTGACGGTTCTGATCGAAAAGCACAAACCAGGTCCTAACCCAGGTCCTAGCTACAGGGGTATAGGTATGATGCCTGGTCTTTGGAGAGTTTGGGGCAAGCATCGTCAGCTTGAGTTTCGTGCCTGGGAACGCGCTCACCCTCGTAGATATCTAGCTCATCAAGCTGGCAAAGGTGTTTTGGAAGTAGTTTTCGAGCAAGCAATGCAAGCAGAAGGGCAATTCTTGGGAGATAAGAAAGTTTTCACAGCTGCTGTTCTTTGGGATTTATCCAATTATTATGAATATGTGGATAGGGGGCTCTGGAGGGACAGAGCTCAGGATACCAATTTCTCGGATTCCCTGGTAGTCATTATTAGCAATCAGTACCAGGCGCCCAGGACAGTAGCCACGAGATCCTCAGCCTTACCTGCAGGTTGCCCAGAGAGAGGTATAGCTGCAGGCTGCTGGGCCGCCACTTTTGCTGTGCAGCAGTACTGCTTGCCGCCCATCGACATCTGGGTGGTTCAGAACCCCAGAGTGCAGCCTACCATTTTCATTGACGATTTCCTGCTTGCCAGCCACAACAGCAAGCCGAACAAATTGATAGCAGATCTAGTCACGGCCTCAGCCAGTATGCATCAGTCGATCGTCGTCGATCTTAAGTGTGATATCGCTAAGCACAAGGCTGCTGTTGTGGCTTCGACGCCGAGGATCAAGGCCGATCTTGCGGCCAAGCTTGGCCAGTGGGCTGGCCCTCAGGCTGGTCTGGCCGAGACGGCAGCCACTAACTTAGGAGTCGACTTCACTGCAGGAGCCAGACTAAGGAGCAAGGGAAGGAAAGCTTTGAAAGGAAGAGCCTGCAAGTTGAAGTTGAGACTTCGTCGCCTGCGCGCCCTTCGTGCTGCTGGAGCTGACACTCGTAAGGTTTGGAATACGGGGCTCCAGCAAGCTGGTTATTTTGGGACTGAAATTATTGGGATGTCTGTGCAGGAGCTCCAGGAGGCTCAATCGCTGTTCTTGAAGGTTGCTGGGCCCAAGTGTGCTACGCGTTCTCGGGCCTTGTCGCTCGCTATCCTTGAGGACCCTACCTGGAGATCCGCCCTGGGGCCATGCATGTACTGGAGCATCATAGTCTTCCGAGCCGCCCAAGACCCAAGGAAATCAGAATTCACCCTGCCTGAACTCCGACAACTGGCTGCCAATATCCTGGACAAGCCACCCTCGGGATGGGGAAACATACGAGGTCCTCTTGGGGCGGTGTATTTAAGTCTACCTAGAGTTGGCTGGTCATGGACCAGCCCCATGGAGTTCATGAGTGGGGAGGGCGAGGTCTACCCGCTCACCACAAGTTCGCCAGCGCTCATTCGTCAGATGCTGGAGGCAGCTTGGCACGACAGGCAGGCGGAGCAGGCGGCCATCAAGATAGGAGTGCCAGCAATTGATTTGTCACACGCCAAAGCAGCAGTTGCAGATAAAAGATTATCCAAGCAAGATCGAAGTGTTCTCGTCTCGTACCTGACCCAGTCGATATGGACCAAGTGTAGACTCAAGTAAGCAGGTTACGACATTGACACCACGTGCATATGCGGGGCCCCCCAGGACCACATATTCCACCGCCTTCTGGAGTGCCCCAACTGTGCTCAGCTTAGGGAGGAGTTTCTTGAGGAAGGAGATGTGGAAGCCCTGAAGGACCCAGCAGCCTTTGCCACGTGTGCGGGTTTTCCCGGGCCGCCCCCTTTCAAGGTCCCGCGGCCCGTAGGATTAGGTTTGAATGAAGCTGTGTTTTGGTCCCGTGATGGCCGTCAACCCGCGGAAGTTTTCGTTAGCGAGGTTTACGTCGACGGCAGCGTGGCCAAAACGGGCCACGCTTGGTTTCACGCCCCAGGCTGGGCTACGGTTAAATGTGACCCCCATGGGGAAATAGAAGCCTACCTGTGTGGGCCAGTAGGCAGCGCGCTACCACCCACATCCCCAGCGGCCGAATTCCTAGCGTACTTAGCCAGCAGCCAGTTTAGAGGAGTAACTAAGATCTACTCCGACTTTAAGGGAGTCGCGGCCTGCCACAATTCGGGACTCCCTGCCAGTAGGAAGAATATGTATGACGGGATTGGTGCTATGGCCAAGCTTGGAGAAGCCAGCCGCGACGGGGGTTTCGAAGTTGCCAAGGTCAAAGCCCATCAAGATGTAGATTCCCTCGAGCGCTACTCTGAAGAGTGGCGCCACGCCTTGGGAAACGATGCAGCCGACAGAATTGCCAAATTAGCTGCCTCTCGCCTCCCCCAGCCCTCGGCCAACGAGCGTGACGCCCAGCAGCTGCTCGACCAGAGAGTTCGAAGGTTCCTTCGGTTTGTGCCGAAGGCCCTCGTGTTGTGGCCTCCTATTGCGCCGAGGGTTGGGGGAAAGGCCCTGGAGGGGCCTGTGAAGGCTACCAACCCCGTTGTCGGAGCTGGCTCAATCGCGGAAGTGTGGCAAGGCGGAGCTAACTCAGGGGGCTCCTCGGGCTCTGGAGCTGCGGCGGCTCCTCCCCCTCCCCGCCCCCTTCGGGCCGCCCGTGCTCGCGTTGGGCACGTCTGGGCGTGGCAGAAGAATCGTTGGCTCTGCTGCGTATGCCACTCGCGTTGCCGCTCTGACAAAGTAAAGGTTTCACGTGATAAGGAAAGGTGCCCAGGCAATGCTGCTAGACTAGCTAAGCTTGGCATGCAGCCCAATGGACACAAGCTGTTTGTTTACGACAGCTGTGTTGACGACAGTTTTATTGTTGCATGTCACCTGTGCGGCAGTTATTCAGAGTGTACTGTGAAGAGCCTCCAGAAGAGTTGTCTCAGGAAATTCAAGTCACACTTTTCAGAAGGCGCCCATGCGCGCCTCCAGGAGGGGAGACATCCTCGGGCCTCTAAGACGAGTCCCATTGTCTTCATGCCTCCGATTTCAATCGATGCGGTTGCCACCCAGGCAGCCCAGGCGCTCGAGTCGCAGTAAGCGAAGTCGAACCCCTTCCGAAGCCGTGCGATGGTCCTCCTCCTCCCTCCTCCTCTCCAACTACGTCTTAATGTTACTTGTGGCGCCCTTTCGCGTATCGGCCGTTTATTTCAAGGCACTGCGAATCTCCGCGTGCTTTTCCTTTTTTCTGCCACGCCACAGACACCCCTGCAGATGACCCCACAAAACGCAGAATCGGATGAATTTAGGAACGCGAAACCCAAAATTCCAGGAGGCCCGAACCTGGAAATCGGGATCCTGGACCCCAGAATCGCAAGGCAAGACGCCCGGAACCGCAGCAACGAAGCAAGAACCCCGACAGCCCCTGGAGGAGGAGCAGGAGGATGAGGATGGAGGAAGGAGTTGGATGAGAAGGATGATAATGATAAAAGCAATAAGAACAGTGCGAAGAGAAAGTTGGGCAAAGAGGGAGGGAGGGAGCGAGAAAGAAGCAGAGACAGAGGCACAAAGAGAAGCACAAACGGAGAGAGAGAGAGAGAGAGAGAGAGAGAGTCGCAAGCGCTGCTGGAAAGGCTGAGACTTCTCGCTCGCTCCCTGGGGCGCCCATCCTGGCAGCGGGGAGGCTGGAGCATTTCCGACGACTTGGCTCTGTGCTCCTCCTCCTCCTCCTCCTCCTCCTCCTCCTCCTCAGCCTCCTGTCTCGTCCTTGCCGTCTCCTCCCACGTACCACCCCCCTCCCACTCCCCAACAGCGCGCTTCTGCAGCCTTTGGGTTCAGTTGTCCGCGTCGGTTGTTTGGGTTCCAAGGCTCGTGGCTGTGAAAGTCCTGGGTTCGTTCCTTTTGGTTCCGGGCGTTTGTGTCCCCGATTCCAGTGTTCAATGCGGATCCTTGCATTATAATTTCCCTCCCTGCAGATCTTCTCCTCGTCCTCCTCCTCCGCCTCCTCCTCCTCCTCCTCCTCGTCCTCCTCCTCCTCCTCCCGTCTCCTTCCTCCCACCTCATCCTCGCCCTGATTTGGTAGTGGCCGAAATGTGAATTTATTGTATCAGGAGCATCAAGAAGCGCAGGTAGGTGCAGAATCGAGTGAAGTGCCCGTAGGCAGAAAACTTGGTCCACAAAGAGTGGCGGAAACCTCACGTAAACGCACGAGCGCGAGTGAGTGACTCAATCGAGGAAATCGGCAATGACCATGCCTTGACAGCCGACCAAGACATGGAGCTGTACAAGTCAATTGGAGGAACCTCGCGGCTCGAATGATCCTGGAGGACACGCCCTTACACCAATACATGCTGCGTATGCGTCATCGGGCACCGGTTTGGGGACGTGCTGGCTGCCTCCCTCGAGTTCCAGTGCCCTGGTCTCCCATACAGCAAGCGCGACGAACAAGGCCGCAATGAAACCGATTCCGCTGTACAAAGCAAGCGCGCCGGATGTAGTCAGCCAATGAGAGAGCGTAAGGAATGTGGTGGAGATCACCGCTGACATGACCCTGCATATGGCCATCGCGAGTCCCAAGCCAACCGCTCGATACCGCTGCGGGTAGATCTCGGCATTGTACGTGTAGACTATGGGCCCGAAGCCAAACGAGAAGGCCACAACAAAGAGACACAGCGCCATCACCTGGACCGCTGGGACAACGCGTGCCAGTCCAGCTGCGCTCATCGTGCCCATACTGACAGCCATGCCCAAAGCAGAGGCGAACAACAGAGGTCGACGTCCTGCTCTGTCTACAAATGCTGCACTTGCGACGACCGCCGCTGTTTTCACAGTCCCCATGAGCACGGTAGCTCGCAACATGGACTCCCGCTGAAAACCAGCTTGCTGCAAGATTGGGCCAGTGTAATACACAATTGTTTCGCAACCAGTGGCCTGTGAAAAGAAGGCGACGCCAGCTCCGACCACTACAATCCTTCGCAAATCTGGTGTCACGACAAGATCCATGAAACCGCCACGGGCCTCAGATTCATTTGCAGCAAGACGTGTTAATTCGCCAAACGATCGATGAGCCTCGAGCGGCCCAAGGACATGGGAAAGAATGTCGCGTGCTTCCGCGAGCTTGCCCTTTGACGCCAGCCACCTGGGAGATTCAGGCATCACAAAACAAGCACCACATAGAAGCAGCGACGGCGGGAACAACCCAAGGGCAAACATGGTCCGCCAACTATTCAACCCAAGCAGCGAGTTGCAGATCCAGCCGACCAAGTACCCTAAGAGAATGCCGACGTTGCTCAACACTTCGAGAAACGCCGTGCAGCCTCCACGAAGCCGCGCTGGAGTTACCTCCGCCACGTACATCGGTGCGATCGGGTAGGTCAGTCCCATAGCGAAGCCAGCGGTGGCCCGACCGAGCATTACCACGAAAAACGATCGTCCGAAGGCCATGGCTGAATTTCCGACGAGGAAGACGAAAGCGGACAAGCGGATGCCAAACCGTCGTCCGTGGGAATCTGCAACGACGCTGCCGAGCAGCGTGCCGGGCAAAGCGCACCAGCTGAGCGACCCCACAAATAGTTCCAGCTGGCCACTGGTGAGGTCAAAGTGGGCTCGCAGGGCATCCTGTGCTGCGCTAGTGATACCCATATCGTATCCGAACATGATCCCGACGAGGCCAACCATCGCGACGAAGAGCATAGCGCTCCTTCTCAGAGGCTCCTGTCGTTGCAACTCGCTCGCCCCCATACCAGTGAACAGCGGCGTTGTGGCATCTTCCCAGACAACCATGGCAACAAACAAAATGCCTGAGCCAAATTGGTACAAGAAAATGGCAGAAGACCGTGACCCCTATGCTTGTGCGCGCACTACCGTGGTATTGCGTTCGAAACTGTAGCAGTTGGGCGCTACAGTTGATGCCCGGTCAGTAGAGATTCCACATGCGCAAACTCAATGTGCTCATGTCGTCGAGGGGCGCGAATTCAAACCCATGAACACACCGCAGGGACGTCAAAACAGGCTTGAAGCTGCCCATCTTTGCGTTGCACATCTCTACAACACGCCCCCCCTTCAAGACCACATACTGAAACCGAAACGGAAACCAGTCACGACCCGCGACAAGGCTTCCGCAGAACGCCTCGCAACTACTCATACGGGCTAAAACCACATGTCTAGAAAACAACATAAACATCAATTGAAACAGATCTAGCGCAAATCATGAAACAACACTCGTCACTAACTATGACAAGTGTTGGGCAGGAATGGGCGCAGCTTTCGGTTTGTGGACGGCGTCAGAGCGGACTCGCGATCTAAATGTGTGCATATGTATATATATATACATATCTATATATACAAGACTGCATTGGCGCTTCGCATCATGCACCGTGATCCTTGACGCTTGGCGTGCAGGCGGAGGTCGCGGCGGACGGGCAGGAATGTAACCTAGAACAAATCGAGGTAACTGCTCGTTGCCTTGTCCGACATCGTCGCCATATGATGCCATTCGTTATCCGTCCCTCATGCTTCCGCTTCCTCTTCCTCATTCTCGCCCTCCCTGCGAATTCGTCCCCATTCTCCTCTTCTCTTTTTGCGGAGGCTCCTCTTTGGAGAGCTTCTTGGGGAGCTCACGAACGCTTTACTTTGCTTTTTGGGCCTTCTGGACTCCTGGGCGCTTTCGGAGGGCCTCTGGGGGCTTCCTCGGGCCACCCTGCTTCCAACTGCGGTCACCCTGAAAGGCTGAGAAACGCTTTGGAATGCTTCGGGGGGCGTCTTGGGGTCATCTTGGGCCGTCATTTGGCATTATTCGGGCCATCTTGGGCCGTTTTGGGATTCTTTTGGACTGCCTCGAAGCCCTTTTCGGATAGTTTTAGCATGATTTCCGGGCCTATTGGGCGGCCTCGGACGCCTGGTAGACCGAAGAACAGAGCATTCCCACAGTCATGCAAACACTAGTGGAAATCATTGTTTTCTGCATTGCGAAAACTTCTTAGGGGTGCTCTTTGGGTTGTCATCGGGTGTCTCGTGGGTGGGGCCTCTTGGGGCCAGGGGGGGCTTTTCGGCCGCCCTTCTGACCGGTTTGGCCCCACTGCCTGGACCCAGCAGGGGCACCCAGAAGCTCCCAAAAGCCCGGGGAACCTTTTGCAAAGGCGTCCAAGGGGCCCCCGGGGCCAGGGATCCGGGCATATATATATATATATATATATATATACAAGACTGCATTGGCGCTTCGCGCCATGCACCTTGGTCCCTAAAGTTCGGCATGCAGGCGGGATGGCAAGAAGGTCAAGCTGGCAATTTAGCGATAAATCCTTGTTGCCTTTTCCGGCATCGTCGCTATCATAATTTAATAATGTTATTCGTTATCCTTCCTCCATGCTTCTGTTTCTTCATTCTCGCCATACCCTGCGCATTCTCCCCATCCTCCTCAGTCCTTTTTTGGAGAGCCTCTGGGGGCCTCACAACAGTTTTCAGGCTTTCTCAAGGCCGTTTGGAGGCCTCCTGGGCGTGTTCTGGGGTCTTCTGGGGGCTTCCTCGGGCCACCCTGCCTCCAACCGCGGTCTCCCTAAATGACTGGGTCACGATTTGGAATGCTTCAGAACGTGTCTTGGGGCCATCTTGGGCCGCCATGGGGCTCTCTTAGGGCCATCTTGGACCCCTGTTGTGACGCTGTGGAGCTGTTTTGGACTGCTTGGAAGCCCTTTCGGATAGTTGTGGAGCGATTTTGGAGCCTCCAAGGCGGCTTGGGACGCCCAGAAGACCGCCGTCTTGGAGCGTCGGGAAGCCGAAAAGAGGATAACCCCAAAATTCACTAAAAACTTATGGAAAATCACAGATGTTTGCCTCTTGGGTCCTTCTAGGGAGTGCTCTTGGAGGCCTCTTGGGACGTTTCGGAGCGATCTCTGGGGGTATGACGGCTTCGGGCGTCGTCGGGGACCGTATTGGGGCTCTCTGAGGTCGTTTCGGGAGCGCGCCGGAACGCCTGGAACCCGTCTGGGGCCGTCTTCGGGTGCTGGGAAGGCTTGGCGAAACGCCCTGCGAGGCCTGGGGGGCCGCTTCGAGGCCCGTCCGGAGGGTCCCAAAGCGCCAGTTCCCGCGAGTCCGTTTTTTTTTTGAGGGGGGGTGACGGGTTTTTCCCCCCGCCCGGGCTTATAAAAATATAGGAAGAGGAAACTACATACACATGCACACATCTATGTGTATACATGTATGTTTACAGATGTTACATCTGAGAAAACCCAATCAGTGGATGATTTGAGAATTAATAATATGGATCTTGAGATCGACTGTGAGATCAAAAATGAGATCGATAGTGGAATCGATAGTGAGGACGATTGTAAGGTCGATCGTGAGACCGAGTGAAATCGATTCAATGAGATCGAGAATGAGATGATCGCTCATGCGATCTCTAGTGAGATCGCTTGTGAGACCGAGAGTGAAATCGATTCAATGAGATCGAGAATGAGATGATCGCTCATGCGATCTCTAGTGAGATCGCTTGTGAGATCGATAGCGAGATCGATTGTGAGATCGATGGTGAGATCGATAGAAAACTGGGTAATGAGATCGATGGTGCGACCGATCGATAACAAGTTCGACCAAGAACCCAGGAACCCGGGAACCTCGCCGCACTCCGACGAAATCGGCCCGGAACCCGGAATCGGGAACCCGGGAACCCAGAACAGGGGACCCGGAAACCCAGCCAGCAACCAACATCGGCGGGACACTTTCGCCAAATCCTTCAACATCCGCGAGGACCCATTCAGTGCAAGCACTGATTGGGGAATATGTCTATATATACATATATACACATGTCAGCGACCTCTCTTTCTTTATCGATTTATTCGTTTTATCTCTCTCTCTCTCTCTCCCTCTGTCGATATCACCAGCGGTACATCTATAGATATCACGATTCGCCGATCTCACTATATCGGGAAAAACATCTCAACAACCATCGGGACAGAAATCGGGACAACCATCGGGGAGACCATCGGGGAGACCAAGGCAAACATCGTAACAACCAGCGGGAAACCATCGAAGTAACGGTCAAGACAACCATCGGAACAACCATCGGGACGACCATCGGAACAACCATCGGGACAACCATCGGGACAACAATCGGGACAACCACCAGTGCAACCATCGGGAAATCGTCGGGACAACGACGACCACGGGACAACCCCGGGACAACCCCTGGACAGCCGAGACATCCACGCGACAACCGGGAGCACTGGCTGGCCGCGGGGGAGAAGGAGTGGGAAACTCTGCTTTCTATCGCCCTTGCTCAGCTGCGATCTCTCTCGCCCTCGCGCAGCGTCGCCAGGCCCGCTCGCGGGTCACTCACAAAGGACCGAGACCGAAATCGAACTTCCGATTGGGCATCTCGGTGTCAATTCTCACAGTTGGGTATATCTGTTTTGTCTAGCGATTTATCATTCGACCCATCGATACCACACGACAGCCACACGACAACCACGAGACGACTGGGACAATCGAGACATCCACGAGGCAACCGACTGCGAACCAGAAGAGCACGGCACGTCACTCGCACGGGCTTCTCGGACTCTGGAAGCCGAGGGCGCGGCACGCGCGCGCGCACGGCACGAGCCCAGACGCGGCACGGCGTGCAGGCCGCACCTTTCTCGCCTTCTGGAAAGCAGGAACCGGTTCTCACAATGAGGAGGAGGAGGTGGAGGGGAAGGAGGAGGAGGGGAAGGAGGAGGAGGAGGAGGAGGAGGAAAACTCTCTCTGTTCAGGGAAAAGCTACATCATGCGGGCTCGATCCGCCCGCCGATTTGCTGCAGAGACCGTGGCTTCCCCGACTGGCACTGCCCGCCACCGACCGACGCGGGGGCCCTCAGAACGACCTCGGGGGCGTTCGCGGGGAAAGCCTTCACGATTGCCTTGGCTCTTCGCCCTCTCCGTGAAGATTTGCCGAAAACCTCGCGCTTCCCGACCTTGGTCGCCTTCTTCTGGCGGGTCTGGGCCATGACAACATCGGGAATGACAAACTTGCTGTTTTGCTGCGCCTCTCAGCTCTCCGCGAGCGCTGCGGTGAAGGCGCTCTTGGTCATGACCGTGTCCTCTGCATTCCTCTCCTGCTCTGCTGCCGCCGGCGCCTCCTCTTCCTCATCCGCCTCGTCCTCGTCCTCCTCCTCCTCCTCCTCCTCCTCCTCCTCCTCCTCCTCCTCCTCCTCCACGCTCGTCTTGCGCTGCCTCCTGCCTCCTTCCGGGGCCGGCTCGTCACCGTCGTCCTGGCCGCCTCCTCTGGACTTCCTCGGCGCCTCTTTGCTGCCTCCTCATGGTCTCGTCGTCGCTCTCCTCGACGCTCGTCTCGCGCTGCCTCCTGCCTCCTTCCGGGGCCGCCTCGTCGACGTCGTCCTGGCCTCCTCCTTTGGGCTTTTTCGGCGCCTCTTTCCTGCCTCCTCATGGTCTCGTCGTCGCTCTCCTGCCGCTCCTCCTCCTCCTCCGCCTCCTCCTCACCCTCCTCCTCCACGTCGGATCTCTTGGAAGGGGGAGCGGATCAGACCGACTCGGCTGGCGAGCACGTCTGGAAACACAGAGCCGCTGTGGGTGCCCCGCAGGATCTGCAAGCACAGCGCTTACTAGTCTCAAGAGACTCCACCTTGAGATCCGGGCGGCGCATCGCCTGTCGCCCATCGCGGGTCGATGCGACTCGACGTGCCGCGGAAAAAATTGGGGTCTGTGGCTCCAGCCGTGATGCTGCACGGTGCTGCTTTTCGGCATGGCGTCGTCGGATGCCAGGGACGAAGAGACCGAAGAAAATTCCTGGGGGCTGGGGCCCAGCGGGGCTGGGGCCCAGCGATCCAATGGAGTGTTCTCGTTTTTTCGATACAGATTCCAAAACAAATCCCCAACTTCCCCTGGGACGATGTTTCATCCTAGGTCGATTCCTGATGGTCACAGAAGAGCCCAGTAGGCGTCCCTGGAGGCCGAAACGGCGAAACACCTACGATGTTGGGTATGTATACTCGGTGGAGGTCTGGGAACCTCCTCTTCAAACCCCTGACCCTCCTCGAACCTCGACCTCTTTGGACCCCGCGTTACCTCCAGTGCAATCAGGCAGCCTCCCCCCAAAGGAGGGAGGAGGACGAGGTGGAGCAGGAGAAGGAATGAGGACAGGAAGATTTTGTTGATGCTAGGATCCAGCTGCTACGTCGATGAGCCCTGAACGCTGGGCTGCCCGGGGCGACCCTGGAGGCAGAGAGACTGGGCACCAGGCGCAGCGACTGACAGAGGGGGAGGAGGAGAGAGGCAGGAGAAGGGAGAAGAGAGGGAGGAGGGATGCAGGAGGATCTGGAACGACAAACAGGTACGTACCGATACTGCTACTCCCTGGAGGATATACTTCTAAAAAGAGGAGATGACAGGAGTAGGCAGGAGGAGGAGGAGGAGGAGAGAGGGAGGAGGAGGAGAGCGTGAGGAGGAGGAGGAGGAGGTGGAGGAGGAGGAGAGAGGGAGGAGGAGAGAGGGAGGGGGGGGGGGGGGGGAGGAGGAGGAGGAGGAGGAGGAGGGAGGAGGAGGAGGAGGAGGAGGAGGAGAGGAGGAGGAGGAGGAGGAGGAGGAATTAGGAGAAGGAGGAGAAGGAGAGGAGGAGGAGGAGGAGGAGGAGGAGGAGGAGGAGGAGGAGGAGGAGGAGGAGGAGAGGAGGAGGAGGAGAGGAGGAGGACGAGAGAGGGAGGAGGAGGAGGGAGGAGGAGGAGGAGGAGGAGGAGAGAGAGGAGGGAGGAGGAGGAGGAGGAGAGGAGGAGGAGGAGGAGGAGGAGGGAGAGGAGGAGGAGGAGGAGGAGGAGGAGGAGGAGGAGGAGGAGGCAGGAGGAGGAGGAGGAGGAAGAGCAATCCCCAAACACGCCCCCTCCCCCCCTGTGCCCGCAAACGGAGCCGCCCGTGAGCGGCAACGATGCAGGTGGACCGGCACAGGTGGACCGGCACAGGGGGGGAGCCGTCGGCGACGCATCGCCGACGGCTCGGTGGTAGGCCCCCGACCCAACTCGGCAACCCGCACGCTCCTGGGCGGGGTGCGGCCATCAGGCCCCCGCCGGCGATCCATGAGCGATGGGGGATCAGAATCCCCCCTCAGCCTATCCCCGTAACGGGCCGCGATGCGGACCTCCGGCGGCCGTTCGGGAAAATCTGGGCACCACCAGAACGTCCCCGGCGAGGCGCTGCGGCGCAGCCGCTGGAAGGCACCCCGAGGCCAGAAGACTGCCCAGAATTCTCGAGCACCGCCGGGAAACCCGCCGACGCGTCCTCCCCCCCCTCAGCCTATCCCCCCTTCCCTCAGCAGCTCCTGGAGAAGGGATCTGAGAGCACCTAGCTGGGTTCATTCCCCAACTCGGCGGCGAGCCCGGAGGGGAAGTGAGAAGGAGCGGGCCTCAACATGTTCTTCAACCCCAAACTGCTCCGATTACAAAGAACATGCTCTCAGAACGCAAACCCGATGTGTTTGAACGAGACGGTCTCGGCCAGGAATCGGGGGCGCGCAAACATGGATTAGCGATCCATGGATTTGGCGCGCGGTCGCCAAATCCATGGATCGGGGGAGGCGCCCTCCCCCAAATGCGGCCGGTGCCGCCTCGCTCGGCAGCGGAAACCCGCGATTTCGAATGGAAACGGGGCCCGTCCCCAATCCACGCACCCTTGGAGAGAGGCTCTAGGAGCACTTCGTGCCAGCCCCCCTGACGCGCACTTCGTGCCTCCTGGCCGGCCGGCCGAGGGTCCCGCCCGCAAGGGGGCAGCGGGGGCGGCGGGCCTCGGCGCCGGCCGCAGCCGCCGCGGCGGCGGCGCGCTTCGCGGGCGGGTCGGCGGCGGCAGCTGCCCCTGCCAAGCAACACAAACGCACACACACACACACACACACACACACACACACACACACACACACGCACGCACACACACACACATGCACACACGCACACTCACACACACACACACACACACACGCACACTCACACACACACGCACACACACACAACCACGAAACCACACACACAGACGCACACACACACACATACAAACGCACACACACACACACACGCACACGCACACACACACACACACCCACGCACGCACGCACGCACGCACGCACACACACACACACACACACACACACACACACACACACACACACGCTCGCACACGCAAACGCGCACACGCACACGCCCACTAGGGCTGGAGGTAAACGGTGTTTTGTCGCGTTCGTGCTGTTCTCGTGTTCCTTCGTTCTGTCGTCGCTCTGCCTTTGCTGCGAAGGAAATCCAAAACGACAACGGCCCACGAGATCGCCAAAACACCGCTTAGCTCGACCCCTTGCGCACACACGCACACACAGACACCCGCGCACTGACAACCACGCAATTCACGCACCCCTTCCCAGCCTGCTCAACGCCCTCCTCCCCCGCGCCCACCCGCCCCCCCTCTTGCCTGGGGGCAGCCGCCGTCGGTCGTCGGTCGTCGGTTTGCCGTCGACCGGTCCGTCGCCATTGGCCGTCCGTCCTCGTCCTCGTCGATCCTCCATCGTCGTCCGTCGTCGTCGTGGCCGTCGTCGTCCTCGTCACACCCCTTGTCGTCCGTCCTCGTCGTCGTTGTCGGCGGCTGTCCGTCGCTCGCCGTCGTACCGGAAGTCCATCGCCGTCCGCCGTCCCAGCCGATCGTCGTGGCCGCTCGCGCTTCGCCTCTCACCGTTCGCCGAGCACCGTCCGTCGCCGTCGTCGTCGTCGGCGGAGGGAGCAGGGAGCCGCGTGGAGGGCGGACGGCGGAGGGAGAAGGGGGAGGCGTCCTGGAGGCCGCAGTCTTCCAGTGGTCGCCCGCGCCGCCGTCGCAAAGGAAGGACAAAGAGAACTAGAGAGAAAGAGACAGTGAGAGAAACAAGGAAGATCAGCATCATAATAAACAGCATCACGAGCATCAGCAGCACCATCATCACCAAGACCAGCATGAGCATAACCATCATCATCAACATCAGCATCACCATCACTGTCATCATCACTATCACATCCTCATCATCATCACCATCATCATCATGATCATCATCATCATCATCATCATCATCATCATCATCACCATCATAACCATCAGCATCGATCATGATCATGGTCATGATCATGCTCATCATCATCATCACCATCACCATCACCATCACCATCATCATCATCATCATCATCAGCATCAGCATCATCATCATGAACACAAAACTATAATCAGTGCCATCAGAATCTTCATCATCATCACCATCATCATAGCACCACCACCAACCACATCAAAACAAGCAGCAACATCAGCGTCATCAGCATCAAAGTAATCATCACCAGCATCAACATATCCATCATCATCATCATCATCATCATCATCATCATCATCATCATCATCATCATCAAAATCAACATCCACATCAGCGTCACCGGCATCGTCAGTACCATCATAATCAACAGCATCATCACCATCAGCATCGTCATCAACATCATCATCCCATCATGATTATCATCACAATCACCATCACCATGACCACCATCACCATCACCAGCATCAGCATCATCAGCATTATCCTCATCACCATCGTCATCAGAATCCGTATCAGCATCATCACCATCATCGTCAGAATTCACTATCATCACCAGCATCACCACCACCATCATCATCGTCACCACCAGCAGCATCACAATCATCATCATCATCATCATCAGCATCATCATCAACATCATCATCACCATCACCATCACCATCACCATCATCAGCATCATCGCCATCATCATCATCATCATCATCATCATCATCATCATCATCATCATCATCATCATCATCATCATCAGCATCATCATCATCATCATCATCATCATCATCATCATCATCATCATCATCATCATCATCATCATCATCATCATCATCATCCTCACCATCGTCGCCAGCATCATCATCGACAGCATCGCCATCGCCACCATCACCACCACCATCACCAGCGCCCTCGCCGTCATCGCCATCGGGGGCGCCGAGGTGGACCAGGACCCCGGACGATGGCCCCCCCCCCGCGGCCCCGCCGGCGGAGCCCCCGCCGACACGGTGCGTCTGGTTCTCGCGGATGCCCTGACGGGCCTGTTTTCCACCACCACCACCATAAGTTGAAGGGGGGAAGGAGGAGGACGACGACGACGAGGAGGAGGACGACGAGGAGCAGGAGGGGGAGGAGGACCCCCTCCCCCTCCAACTTATGGTGGTGGTGGCGGAAAACATGCCCATCATGCCCTGCGCGGAACGGGCCGGTGCGACCGCACCACCGCGGGATCGCGCCAGGGAGGCTCGGGCCCCACGAGGGCGCAGGTGCGGCTTTTTACCCGCCGCGCGTGAGAGCTCTGCGGCCGGCACCCCTCGCGAGACGCGGCGCGCCCTCGACGCCCGCGAGTCTTCGACTGGGGGATCGACTACAGAATTGATTTACCCCAAAATTGATCTTCAACAAAAATACGTCAAGCAGCCATAGATCTGCGAAAGTTCTACGAACTGCCCGTGGACTCGACAAGAAAAAACAGTTCTGGGGCAAATCAAGTCTGTAGTCGATCCCCTACTCGAAGTCTGTGCGCCGCGGCCCGCGCCCCAGGGAGGGCAGGCAGCATGGTGCGCCCCTAGGAAACGGCCGATCGGGCCACAGACGGCCAGCCGGTGTTCGGCGGCGCCGCCGGGGAGAAACTCTAAAAAGGAAGCGGGGCGCGGCCCCTCTTCGGGGCCTCGGCAGGCTGGGCAAGGACGAAGGCGGACCTAGGGGAGAAGTCGGAGCGACACGGGAGGTCGGCGACGAGCTCGAGAGAGAGAGAGAAGCAAGGAAGAAAGGCAGAGACCGAGAGAGTGAGAGAAAAGAGCAGAGACAGAGGGAGGGGGAGAGAGAGAGAGAGAGAGAGAGAGAGAGCAGCGCTTCTGTTTGTCCTACAACCTGTGTCTTCCCCTTTTTCACCTGTTGTGCGTTTCCCGCTTCGGCGCTTTCCGCCCGTGTTGCGCCTTCGTCCCGCGGCCTGGCAAAGCCCAGCTCTGGGGAAGACTCAGGGAGACACCCCTGTGAGGCCCCTCCTGTGAGGACGCCGCCCTACGAGGTCGCACGAGGCCCCTTGGGAAGCCTCCAGAAAGGCCCGGGCGGCCTCTCTGGGAGGGCACGGGCAGAGAGGCGGGCCCAGGACAGCCCCCCCTCAAAAGGTCAGGGGGCAGTGCCCGGCAGGTTTCCGCAAGAACGATCAGGAACTATCAAGCCCGATTGGCCCAGATTGGGCACCAGATTCAGCCCGACGACTCGGGACTCGAATGCTTGAAGTGGTGATATTCCAAATCAGATCTGTTCTCGCAAACGGATATACCAGCGCGATGCCGAGTTTCCCATCCCAGGAGTGGCATCCGAACAGGAAGTCTCACACCATCACAAAAACGCCTCGAAGGGAACAAACAGCGTTCAAGGGAAAGAAAGGCGATCTCTGCACGGGGGGGAACAAAAATGCTCCCCTTACCACCTGGGAAACATCCACTCAAGGCCCATTTCAGGGCGCCCCCTCCCTGCCCCCCACCCATCCCACACGCGTGGCAAAACAATGTGAAAGAAGAGCACGCGACTCCTCCCATGGGGGAAAAATGTTCCCCCCCCCTTCCCCCCATGGGGAAACCCACTCCTTGACCACATCAGGAAGCCCTTCCCACCCCAAATTCCGTCCAAGTGAGGTGGGCCGAAGAAGTGAAGACAAAAGGAAGAAGGACAAATGCAACTCCTCCCAAATTCCACGGCAAGGCAAAATGCTCCCAACGCCCAACACCGTAGCATCTATACGCGGCGCCCTCCCGAGCCCGCAGCCGGGCCGCGCCAAAAATCCCGGCGTTCCCAAGGCCAAAGCCGTAAGATGTTTGACGCGGCGTCCCCCCGAGCCATCATCGGGGCCGCAACTGAAATTTCGGGGCCCCCAAGGCCAGAACATGCCCGTGCACAACCCCCCCCCCCCGCACAACCCCCAGAACATTCCCCGAGCACAACCCCCCAGCACAACCCCCAGCACAACCCCCTGTCATAACCCCTCTTGCACAACCCCCCAACACGACCTCCCAGCACAACCTCCCAGCCCCCCACCCCCAGCACAACCCCGCACGCCCCCTCACCAAGCATAGCTCCACCGCACAACTCCCCAAGCACAACCCCCCATCCCAACCCCCCAGCACAACCCCTAGCACAACCCGCAAGACAACCTCCAACACACACACACACACACACACACACACCCGGCGCAACCACCAGCAGCACAACTTTCTCGTTGCGGCCAGAACGAATAAGTTTGCGAGTCTCGCTAGCGCGATTTATCGCCGTGTCCATTTTCAACACTCGGTTTTCAAGAGCCACCGCCCGCGCGATGAGCGCAAGAAGAAAACAACGCAAACTGGATTTTAGAGCGGGCCCACGAGGCTGAGGCCGGGAATGCCGTCCTGTTGATCTGAACTCCGTGTATATGTGCGTGCATAAATATAATACAAATACACATGTACACGTACATATCTACGCGCACGGGAACCACGCGCGCGCTACGCGCGCTGAGGTTCCAGTCGTAGCTCGGCCATGACTCGCAATCTCGCTCGTGCCATGGGCGACGTTCCGAACGTTCCCGGAAGTGGGCTTCGCGGGGCATCCGTCCGCGGCGGAGGCTGGGAGGGCAGCGCGGCACGCGAGCCGCTCCCAGGCGGAAGGGGGGCACGGCGGGAAGCGCCGCCGGCCCCGGCAGACGACGACGGGGCCGCGGACCGACTGGCGTGCCATCGCGGGCGGGCCCCTCTGGCGCGCATGCCGCCGAGGCCGCGCAACCGACGTCCACGGGAACTGCTACGGGAAGCACGCCCGTCATGCCTCCCGCGGGCGTGGCGTGCCCGCGCCAGGGATGCCGCGTCGCGTCGTTTCTGGCGCTCGCTGTGCCGGTCGGCGAATCGGCGCTGAGCTTTGTCACGCTCTTCGGCGCCCGGACTGCTCCCCGTTCGAGATCGCGGAGATTTCGGGCTGGCGCGTTGCTCGCTCCCCCGAACTACCTGCATCGCAGTGTCGGGAGTACTCCAGTGTGTTGTACAGTTTTGAGATTAGACGCGTGAATGTTGTCTCTCACTTTGCTATCGGGATTTCTCGGCTGGAGGAACACAAGCGTCGCCGTGGGTTTCACCAGCGTGATATCCCACGGTCCGTGGAGCAACCACAGTCTCGCAGTTGAGCTTGTTTTTCTGACTTCTTCGTCGCGACGCTCGGCCACAAAGACGTGGCGTCCGTGGCGCTCAAGAGGAAGGTGTGCTTAATGACGCCGTCATCCAGCTATTATTGAATCGTTTCGCTCATTCCGCCGGCCCGTGATATGGCATCGCTGGTTTTTGTCTGTGTGTTCGTTGCCCATGTTGCGCTCTTGGGGGCGGGGGTCGTTCGGACGCGTTGCGTGGGGAGTTTTGATGGTGAAGCAGTTCCCTGGGGGTCGTCTCTCGATGGGGCGAAATAGAGTCGTCGTCAAGATGCTTCTTTGGGGGGCCTCTTGGGGTCTGTTGAGAGGCCGTTCGGGGGCGCCTGGGAGACATGTTTGAAGCCTTCTGGGGCTTCTTTTGGGCCTCCTGGGAGTCTCCTGGGGCCTCTTGGCGACATCTTGGGGCCTCTTGGAGGCCTCTTGGGGCCTCTTTGGGACCTCCTGGGCGCCTTCTGGGACGGAGGGCTCCATTTTTGAGTTCTCGGTATCCCTCCTGAGTCCCTCTTGGGCCCGTCTTGGGGCCTCTTGGTCCGTCTTGGGCGGCACTTGGGCCGTCTTGAGGGCTCTCTTGGGTCGTTTCGGCGCCGTCTTGGGAGCTTCGTGGGCCGTCTTGGAGCGGTCTTGGGGGCCTCTTGGGCCGTCTTGGAGCGTCCGGAAGCCGAAAAAGCCAGAACACAAAAAACATCGAAAAAACCAATGAAAATCAACGATTTTGGCCTCTTGGGGCTCTCTTCGGAGGCCTCTTGGAAGGCTCTTGGGGCGTCTTGGAGGCCTCTTGGGCTGTCTTGGGGGCCTTTTGGGCCGTCTTGGGGTCATCTTCGGCGTCTTCGAGCGCTCTTTGGGCGTCTCGGGGGCCTCTTGGGCAGTCTTGGGGGCCTCTTGGGGCACTCTGAGCGCGCTCTGGGGAGCCTGAGAGGCCGCACCCAGAAGGAAAACCATCTCTGAGTAGACTTGGTCGGGCGGCGACCGGGCGTTGGTCGGGGTACTTTTCGCCGGGGGACCCCCAGGGGCCGCCCCGCGCGCGCGAACTAGAAATACTGTTAATACTGTTAACCAGTTACCGGAGATCTTAGCACGCCCTGGCCCGTTGGGCCGGCGAATTATGTTTTCCTGCGTGGATATCTCTTTCCTCTCTCCCTGCTCCCTCATTGCTCCTCTGTGGTCCTCGCGCTCCTTTTCCTCCTCCTCCTCCCCTCCACTGTTCCCTCTATGCCACCCTCCTCCCCTGCTCCCGCTGTCCCCCACATCGCTCGCATCATCCCCTGCTCCCCCTGTGCCGGCATTTTGGATGTCTCGTGGGAATCTCTCGACGGCCTCTTGGAGGCGTCGTGACAGCCTTCTGTGGAGCCTAGGGGGGCCTGTGTGGGCCCTCGTGGAAGCCTCCTCCCTTTTCCTCCCTCTTTCCATCTGCTCCTCCCCATCTCGCGTCCTCCTCCTACTCCCTTTTCCTCCTCCTCCGCCACGACCTCCTCCTCTCTCCTCTTCCTCCTGCCTCCTCCTTGTCCCTATACCTTCCGGTCCCCCTCCTGCTCCTGTTCGTTCTCCTCTTCGGCCTAAAGGGGGGCCCAAGAGGGCCAACGATCGCTACAAAGAGGGCACAAAGAGAGGCCAAGAGTGAGACCACAAACCGAAAATCTGATTTTTCTGCCCGAAGAGGCCCCCCCCAAAAAACCTAAGAAGCCCACAAGCGGCCCAAAAAAGGCCCCCATTAAGTCACAAGAGGTCCGCCAAGACGCTTCACAACTGCCTCAAAGAGATTCAACCAGGCCCCAAAATAGCTCCCAAGACGCCCACAAGAGTCCCCAGATAGTGCCCAAGAAGCCCACGACTCCTCAACTGTCGTTTCCCCACCTCTTCTGTGGGTCGGCGGAATGGCTAAAGCCTCTTGTATCTACTTTCTGGTCTGTTGTACTTGGTCCCAGGGGGACATTCGGTCCAACCCGGCGGCCAACCAGAAAGACTCGGAAAGACGCGAAATATGAGAAACAAACAAGAAACTCGCCTCCAAGCCAGCAACAATTGCTCCAACATGGCCTCCAAGAAGCCTCCAAGACGGCCGATATTGCCCCATGAGAGCAAGAGAGCCCAAGATGGTCCTTGGTCGCCTCCAAGACGGCCCTAAGGCGGCCCAAGATGCCCTCCAGCCCAAGATGCCCCGAGGACGCCCCAAGAGGGCTCAGAGGGCCCCAAGACGGCCCACAAGACCCCAAGAGTCTCCCGAAACGGACCCAGACCTCTAGATGGCCTTCAAGCACCCGAAAAAGGACCGACGACTGTCCAGAGAGGGCCCCAAGACGACCTCCGAAGGCCAAAAGGCCTCTCAGAGACCCCCAAGAGGCCCCGAAAAGGCTTCAGGAGGTTCCGTGAGAAGCTCCAAGAGACCCCCCAGGAAGCTCCGAGGAAACCCCAGGATGTCCACATAAGAGCCTCAAGAGGCCTTCTCTGTTTCTTCCTCCTCCTCATCCCCTCCTCCCCTCATCAGTATCATCATCATCATCATCATCATCATCATCATCATCATCATCATCATCATCATCATCATCATCATCATCATCATCATCAGCATCATCAGCATCATCATCATCATAATCATAATCATAATCATAATAATCATCATCATCATCATCATCATCATCATCATCATCATCATCATGATCATCATGATCATCATGATCATCATGATCATCATCGTCATCGTCATAATCATCAACATCATCATCATCATCAGCATCATCAACATCATCAGCATCAGCATCAGCATCATCATCAGCAGCATCATCGGCAGCAACATCATTATCATCGCCGTCATAAGCATCATCAACATCATCATCGTCGGCAGCATCAGCACCATCATCATCATCATCATCATCATCATCATCATCAGCATCATCACCATCATCATTCGCATCATCAGCATCATTGTCATCGTCATCATCGATAGGTTTACACAAGGGAAGTCGCCAGACCCGCAAGTGCAGGGCGTTTCTCGACCGTACTGTTCCCCTTCCTCGGTTGGCCCACAAGCGGTCGGCGGTCCCCCAGGTGTGCGGCAATTTCTTGTTGTCTGACTCTACGGTGGTGGATGTTCCGTCGGCGTCAGGGGCCGCCCCTCCATATGAGGTGCGGCTTGTAGCTCTAATGGATAGAATTCGTGACAAGGAAGCCTCAGCTCGAGGCCAGTAATTTGAGTGTGAGCTCATCACTTAATCCTGTGCACTTTCCCCGCCAAGACATTCCATTACATTCCATTCTTACTATCCTAAGTGTTCCCCCCAAGGGGTTCCGCAAGGGCTGGGGGAACACATATTCTAATAGCTCAAGGCTTCGACCCAAAGCTTGACCGCGTGGGGCGTGTTTTTTTGCTTGTTTTTGCTGAGGCAAGGGAACGCAGTGATTCGCCGCAGGCGTCTTCGATATACGGGAGCGAGAGAGAGAGAGAGAGACAGAGAGAGAGAAGGAAGGTCGAGAAAAAGAGAGAGAGAGAGAGAGGAGGTCGAGAAAGAGAGAGAGAGAGAGAACAACAAAAAAAAAAAACATAAAGAGAGACAGGGGCGAACCGGGACCCTGGACGGGGCCGACGCACGCGCAGAGGCGAGGCCGAAATGCCGACGACCAGAGGAGGTCCCCCGCCATGCGGTGGGGCGGCGGGCGGCACTGCCGCGGCGCGCGGAGTTGGAAGCGGCTGGGGGAGGAGGAGGAGGAGGACACCCTCCCCCTCCAACTTATCGTGGTGGTGGTGGAAACCAGACCCATCAGGCGGGACGAGGGCCAATCCGCTCAGAGTTGGTCTTCGGACTCCTCCCAGGGTCGAAACGGACCAGCCTCTGACGCCGCGTCCAGCCAGGGCTGCGCAGGGGCCCCCTTCCTCCCCCCTCTCCGCTGGCCGGAGCCGGCGCTGGGCCACCTCCGCCCCCCAGCCGGCTCCAAGCCAAGACACTCACATCTTCCGCATGCGGGCGAAGTTCCAGCACGGCTCACAGAGGCGTACCTGCTCCTGGCGGAGTGGGCTGACGACTGCAACGAAGAAGCGGGGCGGAGGTTGACGAAGAGCGGCAACGTCGTCGAAGACGACGACGACGCCGACGACGACGACGACAACGACAGCGACGCAGACGACGACGCCGACGATGACGACAACAACGACGACTACACGGACGACGGACGGCGTCGACGGACGATGGATGGCGGAGGCAGCGGGTAAGGCAACGGCGACGACGATTACGACGACGACCGACGAGGACGACGGACGACAGACGACGACTGACGAGGACGACGAGCGACAGACGACGACGACGACGACGACGACGACGACGACAACGACGTCGAACGACGGCTGACCATAGACGGCGACGAGGCCCTGGGACAGCCAGCCACGAGCTTCACCCTCCCCCCTTCAGGGGGTGGAGAGAAGGAAGGAGCGGGGCCCCCATGGCCGACTGTGACGGACAGCGCGGTGACCTCCCCGAGTCCCCAGCGACCTCACCGCAAGGTCCGTCGCCACACGGTGGTTCGGGGACCCTCTGGAGGCCCCAATCGTCCGAGACGCCCCCTCGGAGATCGGCCCACGGCCCCAGAACCGTGAGAATACCCACTGACTCAGCACACGGTGCGACGGTAGGGGAACACAATTGCTGAGCACTCCTCCGCTCCCCCAAACGCGCGGGGGAGACTGCAGTCGAAGTAGAACTCATCAGATCCACTGTCAACTTTGAACATTGGGGGGGGGGAGGGGGAGGCGTTGACCGACGAATGTGGCATGCGTGTTCGCTGGAGGCCTGGATCTCCGCACCGTTTGGGGGGGGCCGTGGTTTTCGGGCCTTAACTCGGCTCCCCAACGGCCGACGGGGACGAGTGCGGCACCTCCAGAATGCCCCCGACCAGGCGCCTTCCAGAATGCCATGACCAGGCGCAGCTGATGGACCGCACCCAGGGTCCCGAAAACGTCCAACAACTGTGGACAACTTGTGCAAAACTCAACACACATCAAGCGAACCATCAAAGAGGGGGAGCTGCTTGCAGGCATCCCGAGGTAACATAAACCCATAACTCCAGGAAGACCTTCGGCTACACGAGAGAGCGGCCCTGTGTAATAAGAGAACCTTCGGTGTGCGCCTTTTTGGGTGCCGCGAAGGGGGCGGGAGCAAACACAAGAGCGCTGGACGCCACCACGGCCTCGAGTTCGGCGATCGGGGACCTCAGGGGGGCCCTGTACCAAAGGTCACTCCGGCGAAGGGTCATTCTGACGTGATAGTCGTCGAGTAGGGGATCGACTACAGAATTGATTTGCCCCAGAATTGATTTTTCTTGTCGACTCCACGGGCAGTTCGTAGAACTTTCGCAGATCTACGAAATGGTTGGCGTATTTTTGTTGAAGAGTCCACGTGAAAATCAATTTTGGGGTAAATCAATTCTGTAGTCGATCCCCCAGTCGAAGTCGAGACCTACGGGAGCGGCGCCAAACGCTGCTCGTCGCTGTTCCATGCGGTGAAGGTCTGTGTCTGGGTGCCCCAGCGGGCGGCTCCCGGCGGGCGCGGGGCCCGCGACGTCCCGAAGATCCCAAGAAACTCCCAAGAGGTCCGAAGAGGCCCCCCCGAGAGGCTCCCCCAAGAGGCCCCAAAACGGCGCCCAAGAGGCCTCAACACTGCCTCCGAGAGGCCCCCGAGAGGCCTCCCACGAGATCCCAGCCAACACCCACCTGGCTTTGAATCCCCACAGCCCCGGCGCGGTGGCGCGACTTGCCGTGGGCAGCTGGATGCGTTGAACGCAAGCTTCTGGGTGCCCCAGCGGGCGGCTCGGCGGGCGCGGGACCCTGGTGATGTGCCGACCGCTCCCCCGGGGGGGAGCCCCTCGTCCCGCATCCATTGTGGACTGCCCAGGCAGGCGAGCCCAGATTCGAATCGAAACGTCGGATCGGCGATCCAAAGGAATCGGATCGGCGGAAATCGGCAGCCAAGTCGGGAGAAGGGTTCGGCGGAAATCAGCAGGCTAGAGGCCTCGAATGAGAAACGGGAACCCGGATCGGAACCCGAACTCGAAGTGAATCGGAATCGGAAGCCACCAACATCGCATCGAAGCGAATCGGAGGAACCGAAATGAGCCCTGCCCAGGGGCCCGATAACGAGCTCCAGAAGCCGAAATCGAGGACAAACCGCGGGGGCTAAAAAATCAAATCGTCGGAGATGTGGCAACGTGACCCCCCCCCAGAGGTCTCGACCCGTTCCCTGGACCCAGCTTTTCATTCCGAGCTACTGTTTGACGCCGGTCCCAAGGTCTCGGCGACGGCCTTAGCAAGCCGAAAACGGCCGACACATCTTCTGTCGTGAATCTTGGTCTGCGACGTCAGCATGTCAAGGATCGGGGTTGAACGTCAAGGGAAATCAGATTGTCATAGAGGATCAAACTGAGACTTGTACAACACTCTCGAAACTCTGCGCGGATTTCTTGGATCGGCGCTGGACCCCCTTCCCTAGCGAAGACGAAGCCAGGACGAGCATCTTCTCGGGTGAGGACAAATCGAGAAGCTCTGAGATCCGGCGGCTCTGGAGGACGCCTCGGGCGCCGCGGCCTTCTCAGAGCGTCCCTGAACGCTCTGAGAGCGCTCCAGAACGCTCTGGAACAGGTTGATCCTGGTCCTTGCCCCGTCCGCTTTAGAGCGCACGGAGCGCGCCACGGCGGCGCCGGAGGCGCCAGAGGCCGGGCGCAGATCCGAGAGATCCGCGCGGAGCCCCGAAAGTTTGCATGTCTGCCTTCTACGATGTCGGAGGTCTGGGCCCCGGGGGGCCCTGACGGGCGGCAACGGCTGAGGGGCAACGCCAGGGGGGGGGACCAGCATAGGGGGGCAAGACATCGACCCAGACTCGGCGATGCGTCGTCGATGGATCGGCGATGGGCCCCCGATAACAGGGCAGGTTCGTTAGCGAATCCGCTTGATCCTGGGCAGGTTGGGGCTCGAGCCCCCATCGGTGATGGATGTGCGACCGGGGGTCGATGCGTCCTCCCCTGTGCCAGTTCCCCCCTGGTGCTGCTCCCTGAGGTGTTCGGGCCACAGCTCGGCTGGCCAGCGGCCGCTCGGGACGATCCGGGCACCCCCAGAACGCCCTCGGCCAGGCGCAGCTGCTGGAGAGAGCACCCCGAGGCAAGAAAGCCGCCGAGAACCAACGAAAAGGGTCGAAAACCCGATCGCTGCCGCCCCTGAAGGTCGCGACGCTTCCCCCAAGGCCAGCGTCTCGTCCCAGATCGATGTTCGACAGTCCCGATCGTCTGTCCCCCGCAAAGCCCCCGATAGCGAATCCGAACGTTCCTGGGTGGGCACGCTGGAGCTGTCGGGCCCCTATCGGCGATGAATGGGCGACAATAGGAGGAGGAGGAGGAGGAGGAGGAGGAGGAGGAGGAGGAGGAGGAGGAGGAGGAGGAGGAGGAGGAGGAGGAGGAGGAGGAGGAGAAGCAGGGGCGGAGGAGGAGGAGGAGGCGAGGAGGGAGGAGGAGGAGGAGAAGGAGGAGGAGGAAGAGGAGAAGGAGGAGGAGGAGGAGAGAAGGAGGAGGAGGAGGAGGAGAATGAGGAGGAGGAAGAGGAGGAGCGGAGCGAGGAGGAGGATGAGGAGGAGGAGGAGAAGGAGGGGAGGAGAGGAGGAGGAGGAGGAGGGAGGAGGGAGGAGGAGAGGAGGAAGAGGAGGCGAGGAGGAGGAAGGAGGAGGAGAGGAGGAGGAGGAAGGAGGAGGAGCAGGAGGAGGAAGAGGAGGAGGAGGGAAGAAGAGAAAGAGGAGGAGCAGGAGGAGGGAGGAGCCGACGTTCCCCTTCTTCTCCGTCTCCCCCCCCCCTATCG
The DNA here is from genome assembly GCA_963575745.1 of Prorocentrum cordatum. Taxonomy (NCBI): domain Eukaryota; class Dinophyceae; order Prorocentrales; family Prorocentraceae; genus Prorocentrum; species Prorocentrum cordatum. The sequence continues at coordinate 250,431 of CAUYUJ010021860.1, read as the reverse complement.
CTGCCCCTGGATGGCGAGCGCGAGGCCTCGTAGCACCGGCTGGCCGGGCCCCGCGCCGTCTGCGGCGCCCGCGGGCTGGTGCCCGGGCGCCCCCGCGGCGAGGAGGAGGTCCGCTGGCCCACCAGTGGCGGGCGGGCGGGCGGGCGGGAGAGCAGGGGGAGAGGAGGAGGGGGGAGGGAGGAGGGGGAGGGAGGAGGGGGGATAGGAGGAGGGAGGAGAGAGAGGAGGGGGAGGAGGAGGGATGAGGGGAGGAGGGAGGGATAGAGAGGGGGGGAGGAGGAGAAGGAGAGAGGAGGCTGAGGAGAGGAGAGGCGGGGAGGGGAGGACGAGGATGCAGCCGAGGATGTGCCTTTTCCACCTACGGGTCTCAGAGGCCTCGGAACCCGGAGGGTGAGGAGAAGGACTCGAGGAGGAGGAGGAGGAGGAGGAGGAGGAAGAGGAGGAGGAGCAGGAGGAGGAGGAGGAGACGAGGAGGCGGAGAAGGAGGAGGCGGAGAAGATATGAGCAGGAGGTCCGCGCACGAATGTACTGGGCAGCCGAGTCGCGGTAGTATCGGGCTCCGTGCCCGAGCGGGTGAGATGCCCGGCAGAATCGAGGGCATGCCAATGGACGGGATGTCTGAGGAAGACCGGGGTGTGGGGGGGGAACGGAGGAGAGGGAATGGGGGCAGGAATCCTAAAATAGACTGAATGTGTCCGCAACATCGAACATCGAGGGTCTGCGGGGGAAGAGGAGGGGGCAGGAGAAGGAGTGAGAGGAAGGATGGGGGAGAGGGATGAATGGGAGGATAGGGGGGAGGGGGAGGCTGAGCAGAAGGAGCAGGGAGAAGGATCAGGAGTAAAAGGGGGAGGAGAAAGAGGACGGGGGAGATGAGAGAGTGGAATAGGGGAAAGGATAATGAGAAAGGAACATGGATGGCGTGGGGGCCGCCTGGAAACCGAGTGGGAGGGTCTCTTTAGGGGCCTCTAGGGGCATTCGGATACCACCTTTCAAAAAAGGATACCAGTACCGCCACTCCCTGGACCTCTCACGAAGTCCGACGTTACGCCAAAAAACAACATCGGAACAAAACCTACACCGGAGCCCTACACCCCATCTATCTGCGGTTGGTTGAAATCGGGAGATCTCTGAGATCTGGCGGATCAGCAAGATAGAACTGTCGGGAGCCGCGACCTTCTCAGAGCGTTCCCGAAAGCTCAGAGAGCTATCCTGGAAGCTCTGCAACAATTCTGTCACCGCCCGAAGGATGTTGGTATCTTTCCCTGTGGTCCTCGTCTTGAGGGCCTCTCTGGGCCGCCGGAGGATCCGAGCGCCGTCGGGGAGGACCCGCCGCAGCGGATCGGCCGGGAATCGGAGATACATCGCGGATAGGTCGGAGATAGATAGGCACCCGATAACGCATCTGGACGTTCCTGGGCTGGGCGGGCTATCGGGTCCCCATCGGCGATGAATGGGCGACTGATGGTCGACACATCCCTCCCTGAGCCCCCCGAATGTTGCCCCTGATGGGCCCCTCGGTACCAAAGACCGTCGGGGACGTTCTGCGCGTTCTGGGCCAGCCGAGCGTGCAGACAAGAGGGAACGAAGAGAAGGCAGGTGTCTTCAGCCCAAGCTGAAGGTGCCCCCGACCCGTCACCACCTCCAAACGGAGGGCGGCGAGGGGAAGCCGCAAGCGGCTGGGTGGGTGTCGGGCCAGAAGGCGTCTGCTAGGGCGATTTGGGGACGATGCGTCCCCCTGAGCCCACCCCCCCTGACGTTGCTTCCGGGTTCTCGGGCCAGGGCGAGGACCCGGGCACCCACAGAACGCACTCGGCTCGGCGCAGCTGCCAGAATGCATCCCGAAGCTGCAAAACCGCCTCGAACCGACGACCCGAAAAACCCGAACCCTCGGAAGCCCGAAATGGCTACGGAAAACATTGGTACGACGCCCAACAACAAACGTTGTCCAAGACCGACAGTGGCCGCTGCTGGGCAGCCGACTTTCTGTCTCGAATGGACAACGTCCGCGGCGACGCCGACAGCGAACCTGGTTCGAAATCGACAGGACCTGCTGTCGGTCTTCGGACCCATCCTTTCCGTATTCATTTCGATCGTATCGGGCAGGGCTAGGGCGAAGATAATTCTGTTCCAGAGCGTTCCAGAACCCTCTCAGAGCGTTCCCGGACGCTCCGAGAAAGCCTCTGCGCCCGATACGTCCTCCAGAACCGCCAGAGCGAAGTCCAGGCGGAGTGAGCCCAGACGGAGACCGAGCACTCCGCATGGACCTGCTCCGTATACACGCTGCCAAGAGAAGCCAAACTCCAGACGGAGCAAGTCACACGGAGACCGAGCACCCCGTGTGGAATTACCCGGCGGCGCGCAGAGGGGGCAGGGGGAGGGGGGTCTTGGAGGGAGCCTGCTCTGAGAGGGCGCCGGTCTCACCTCTAGAGATCAGGCCCGCGCCTTCTCAGAAGCAGGGGTGGTTCTAAGAAGCCCTCCTACGCGTGGTTGACTCACAGCCAGCCCGTCTCATGAGGACGCGCGATATGGCTGCAGGGGCCTTGAAAGGCCACGTCGACACTCTGATAGCGGGGCGCGGACAGCGAAAGCGGCCAAGGAGGGGCCGCAGGGCAGGGAGGCTGCGAGATCTGACAAAAATTGACTATATCAGAATCGCTCATCCAGAATCGAGGGGGTAGCCTCAGATTCGCTCATCAATTCCTGTGCGGTTGACCCTACTCCAAGTGGACTCGGCCTCCGCACCGGGACCTCCCCAGGGGACCCGCGGCGGCGGGCCGCGCTCCCCCCCTGCGTCCGACCCGACAGGCGACGACGACGACGACAAAGACAACTGCGACGAAGGCGACGAGGACGACGACGACGACGACGACGACGAGGACGACGACGACGTCGACGAAGGCGACGAGGACGACGACGACGACGACGCCGGCGACGACGACGTCGACGACGGCGACGAGGACGACGACGACGACGACGCCGGCGACGACGACGACGACGGCCGCGGGCGAGGGCCGTCGGCTCCTTTTGGCTCTTCCCATCCCACCGTGGAGCGCCGCATACGAATTACCAGAAGAAGCATAGTAATGGGCATTTTACAGGAAGGGGAGCCGGATCAGGAGGAGGAAGACCAGTGCAAACCCAAGATGCATCAACGATGTTGTAAGGAACCCTCCCTCGGAATTCCCTCTTCACAGGCCGCGGCGGCAGAGGCGAGGAGCCGCGGCGCTGCTCTCCGCCGCGTCGCGGCGCCGCCGCGGCGTGGCGCTGTGCGGCGGGGGCGCCTCGCGAAGGCGGGGCGGGGTGGGGGGGGGCGGTGTGGGCCGCCGCTGCCAGCCGCCGTGCTGCTGCGCCTCCCAGGGAGCTCTCGAGGATCAAGAGGGAGGGTCGAAGGGGAACGAGGGGGGATCGAGGGGGATCGAAGAGGATCCAGGAGGATCGAGGGGGATCGAAGAGGATCGAGGAGGATCGAGGAGCATCGTGGGGGGTCGAGGAGGATCGAGGAGTACAGAGGAGCATCGAGGGGGGTCGAGGAGAATCGAAGAGTATCGAAGGGGATCGAGGAGGATCGAGAACTGAGGATCGAGGAGGATCCAGGGAGGGGCAGCGGAAGGAGCAGCCCCCCTCCCTCAGCCCCCTGTCCTCCCTCCCTATTATTATCCTCAGTGCCCCTTCTCCTGTCGCTTTACCCTCCTCCCTCATGCCTCCATTTCCCGCCTCATTCCCCCGTCCCCCTTTTCCCTCGCCCTCCTCCTCATCCCCCTCCTCCTCCTCCTCCTCCTCCTCCTCCTCCTCCTCCTCCTCCTCCTCCTCCTCCTCCTCATCCTTCTCATCCTCCACCTCCTCCTCCTCCCCCGCCTCCTGAACTATGTTCTGTCCGCGCTCAAGCCTGCGCGCGGCAAAGATGCCATGCGCAGTCTCGAATATCCTCCAGTCCTCTCCCCCCTCCTCCCGTCCCTCATCCGTCCCTCCCCTTCCCCCCCTCCAGTTCCTCCGCCCCGTCGTCCTCCCTCTCTTTTTCCCAACCATCCTGTGGTGTTGGGTCCTCGTTTTGAAGAGACAGCGCCCCGCGTCCTCCCTCCTCCTCCTCCTCCTCCTCCTCCTCCTCCTCCTCCTCCCCCCCCTTCCTCCTCCTGTCACCCATCATCATCACCATCACCGTCATCATCATCGCCGTCATCAGCACCATCACCCCTCACACGTTTCGTGGCCCCATAGGGAACTCCACCGAAAACCCCAGTGCTGCCGGCCGCATGCGGCCCGCACACCTAATTCGGCACACCCCTCACAAGCTTCGTAGCCCCATAGGGAGCTCCACCGCAGGCCACAGCGCTGCCACCGCATGCGTCCCGCACACCCAATTCGGCACACTCTTCACACGCTTCGTGGACCCATAGGGAGCTGCACGGAAGGCCCCACTGCTGCCGGCCGCATGCGTCCCGCACACCGAATTCGGCACACCCCTCACACGCTTCGTGGCCCCATAGGGAGCTCCACCGAAGGCCCCAGTGCCGCCGCCCGCATGGCCCGCATGCGTCCCACCAGTCACACGGTTCGTGGCCCCATAAGGAGCTCCACCACAAGCCCCAGTGCTGCCGGCCGCATGCGTCCCGCACACCCAAGTCGGCACACCCCTCACACGCTTCGTGGCCCCATAGGGAGCTGCACCGAAGGCCCCATTGCTGCTGGCCGCATGCGTCCCGCACACGCAATCCGGCACACCCCTCACACGTTTCGTGGCCCCATAGGGAGCTCCACCGAAGGCCCCAGTGCCGGCGGCCGCATGCGTCCCGAACACCCAAGTCGGCACACCCCTCATACGCTTCGTGGCCCCATATGGAGTTCCACCGAAGGCCCCAGTGCTGCCGGCCGCATGCGTCCCGCACACCCAATCAGGCACACCCCTCGCACGCTTCGTGGCCCCATAGGGAGCTGCATCGAAGGCCCCACTGCCGCTTGCCGCATGCGTCCCGCTCACACAATTCGGCACACCCCTCGCACGTTTCGTGGCCCCGTAGGACCGGCACCGAAAACCCCAGTGCCGCCGCCCGCACGCGCCCCGCACACCCAACTCTCCCCTCACACGCTTCGTGGCCCCATAGGGAGCTCCACCGAAGGCAGGCCCCAGTGCCGCCGCCCGCATGCGTCCCGCATACCCAACTCGGCCACCAACGGCCCCACTGCCGCCGCCCGCATGCGTCCCGCACACCAATTTCGGCACACCTCTCACACGTTTCTTGGTCCATAGGGAGCTGCACCGAAGGCCGCAGTGCCGCCGCCCGCACGCGCCCCGCACACCCCTCACACGTTTCGTGGCCCCATAGGGAGCTGGTGGTGCCGACAGCGTCCCTAGGGCCGATTTCTTCGTCGTCGTCCGTCGTCGACGTCCGACCTGCGCGCGTCGCGGGGGCTCCGCGTAGCGCAGCGCCCGCAGCCTTGAACTTTGGAGTGCGCGGGCAAAGACGAATGAAAAGAAGGGGAGGAAGCGGGCGCGTTCCTCGTGTGGGGCGTGCAAACATGGGCGTCGCGGCGCGCGGGCGCTGCCGTCGGGGTTCCCAGGAAAACTCCTTGCGGAGGCCACGCTCAGTGTCATGAGTTCTCGGAGTCAGGCAGACCCAAACCACTCACAGTCGTATGCATTTACGTTGGGCGACTCCATGCTCGCAGTCATGCAAATAGAATCCATCGCACGCATAGCCATTCAGAATCAGACTCACTCGCGCTTAGACTCGACTGCGCTCAAGCGTTCATGCTCAAACCTATCGTTTTCGCTCGTGTTGTGGACCCTATCACACAATTCGGCACACCCCTCATACGGTTCGTGACCCCATAGGGAGCGCCACCGAAGAATATATTCACAATTGCGGAATTCACAACTGCGTATGGTTGGGTCCGTCGCCAGTCTAACTTTCCAGGAAGATCCCGAAGGCCTCGCGCGGCCACTCGAGACCCAAATCACGTCGCCTCCACGTCGGATTCCGCTCGGATCTGCGCCGCGTTCACGCCGGATTTTTAGGTCCGAACATCGCCGCGCGAAGGACGGGGCGTGAACTCGGGGACCAGATCATGCAAGTGTGGCGCGCCGCGCGGGGCGTCCAGGACTTTCCTCACGGCCCTTTCTTCCTCCCCCCCTCCTCCGCCTCCTCCCCTCTTCCCCACTCCTCTTCCCCCATTATCCTGCTCCTCCTCCTCCTCTTCCTCCTCCTCCTCCTCCTCCTCCTCCTGCTCCTTCTGCTCCTGTAGGCGGCTCTGTCACACCGTGACCTGCCGTCGCGAATCTGCGCCGACCGATCCCTCCTCCCTCCTCCTCCTCCTCCTCCTTCCTCCTCCTCCATCTCCTCCTCTCCTCCTCCTCCTCCTCCTCCTCCTCCTCCTCCTCCTCCTCCTCCTCCTCCTCCTCCCCCCCCTCGTCCTCCGCTTCCTTCCACCTCCTCTTCCTTCCACCTCCTCCCCCCCTCCTCCTCCTCCTCCTCCTCCTCCTCCTCCTCCTCCTCCTCCTCCTCCTCCTCCTCCTCCTCCTCCTCTTCGTCCTCCTCCTCCTCGTCCTCCTCCTCCTTCCCCCATCCAACTTATGGTGGTGGTGAAAAACGGGCCCAGCAAACTTCGGATGAGGACACATCCTGGAGGCGCGACCAAGGGGGCATGGTTCTGAGAAGGATCTCCGCCGGCCCCTGTTGCGGGGCCACCGGGCTGCGAGGGCAAGGACTGCAGCTCCCCGTTCCAGTTGCAGTTTCCAGCTACCCCTTGTTGCAATCCTGCTTCCGGCATCCTTACTGTCAATTGTTGCTGAATGCGCGAGGGGGGGGGCGCCCCAAACCAGCTGTTTTACCAAGCCCAGATCGCGTTGTCTGAATTCCAGGTGGGCGTGGGACATGTAAAAATAAGTGATTGTCGCGTCCCCGAGGCCATTATCCCTCGTACATTACACCATATTCGCGTCCCCGAGGCCATAACACCTTCTTGTGAATTATTCAAGATTCGCGTCCCCGAAACCAAAACCCCTTTGTAAATTAGACAGTATTCGCGTCCCCGAAAACATACATCCGGGTAAATTACACAATGACGGCGTCACCGAGGCAATAAACCAGCGGAAATTAACATGTTCGCGCCCCCGAAACCATACACCTTAGAACATTACTCAATATTCGCGTCCCAAGGGCAATCAACCCTTGTAAATTACACCATGCTTGCGTCCCCGAGGCCACAAACCCTGGCAACTTATTTGATATTCGCGTGCCCTTGTAAATTACACAATATTTGCGCCCCCGAGGCCACAATCCCTTGTAGATTATACAAAAGCTGCGTCCCCGAGGCCACAAACCCTCGTACATTACTCAGTATTCGCGTCCCCGAAGCCACAAACCACTGCACATTACATGTTATTCGCGCCACCGAAACCATACACCCTCCCAAATAAATATTGTCCCTCGCGTGAAGTCCCGACATTGCTTCACGTCAGCGTCCAGACATCCCAACACAGCTCTGCCAAGTCCCTTTCTAACAAGAGGGGGGCTGGCGGCATTGGGACCAAGCCCTTACGGATCTCTCTCTCTCTCTCTCTCTATATATATATATATATTTATAGATACACATGTATACATATGTATGGACATGTGTCTATAATAGTGTGTACCCAAATCTATATGTGTACTATTAAATAGAAATACATATGCACGAAAACACCAACACAGACGTACTTATAGACATACACATGCATATACATATCAATGATATTAAGAGGTAAATCCATCGACCAGTGTAGACATGTACGTATTCGTATATGTACATACATATATATATGTACGCATATATATATATGCATAGCTATAGTTGGCATGCATGTACATGCATATGTGTATACCTGTAAATAAATATATGTTCAAACGGTGAATGAAATATACACACATTTATGTATGGCTAAATATGAATATTTCTGTATGCACATCTGGATATATACATGTGTATATATATATACACAAATACACATGTATCAGGCCACTCCTTCGAAGAAGCAGGCTCCGCCTAAGAAGGCGTCCACCCTCCCCGTACCTCCCTCTGCGCGTGGCCGAACAGCGAGACAACTTTGTAACGTTTGCTTCATCAGGTGAGGATGGTGACCAAGCCTGGGGCTGCTTGGCAGCCCCACGTGCTTGAAGGTGGGCCACCAGCCCACGCTTGTAGTGGGCAGAAGAAGGACGGAGCAATACCTTGGGGTGGCCAACTTCGGTTGAAGATAAATCGAGAATGTCTACGATCTGGCAGCTCCGGAAGATGTCGCGGGCGCCACGGCCTTCTCAGAGCTTTCTGGAGCACTCTGAGAGCGATCCGGAGCTCACTGGAAACGATTTATCCTTGTCCTAGTGCCGCCCGATGGTACCGGCTTTCCAACGGCAAGTTGACTACCACAGGAGCGTTCCAACCGGATTTCAGCGGAGGCGGTAGTCAAAAAATCTCCCTTGTCGTCACTCGCTCTCCTTCCCCCCTCCCCCCTCCTCGCTTCCTCTCTTCCTTCCCCCCCCCCCCATCCCTTCCTCCATTCCTCCCCCTCCCCCCTCCTTCCTTCCTTCCTCCTCCACCCCAGAGGTCTCGAGCCCTCCCCCCTCCCTCCTCCCTTCCATTTCCTCCTCCCCCCCCCTCCTCCCTTCCTCCTCCTACCCCTCCTCCCTCCGCCCCCCGCTCCTCATCCCTCCCCTTTCCCCCTCCCGCTCCCTCCCCCCTCTGACTCCTTCATCCACCGCCCCTCCCCCAACCTTCCTCCGCCTCAGTTCTCCATCACCCTCCTCGCCTCCCCCATCCTCCCACTCCTTTCCTCCTCCTCCCCTCCTCCTCCTGCTTCTCCTCCTCCTCTTCCCTGCCTCCACTGGCCACAACACTGGCCTGTAAGCCCAGGCCTCTGGCCCTGCCACGACCCACGGACGCTGGGTCTTCCCGGCGACAGGCAGCAGGTCCTCCTCCCACGGGGGATTGCAGAGCCCCATCGGGGTCCAGGGCGCACGCGGAAGGCTTTCACAGTTCGCGCGCGTCTGTGAATGTGTTTGCGGCGGTGCGCGCGCGCACGCTCTGTGCGTTCTTTCGAGTGTTGCTCCTCGTCGTCGTCGTCCTCCTCCTCCTGCTCCTCCTGCTCCTCCTGATCCTCCTCTTCTTCCTCCTCCTCTTCCTCCTCCTCCTCCTCCTCCTCCTCCTCCTCCTCCTCCTCCTCCTCCTCCTCCTCCCCCTTCTCCTCCCCAAGCCTCTCCTCCTTATCCCTCCCCGTCCTCCATCCCTCTTGAATTTAAAAAACTCATCCCAAGCATAGCCGTCGGGCAAACTTCAAGCGCGTAGACGGACTGCGGGCATGTCGTTTTCAACTGTGGCTATCGCCGTAGAACGGCGCGCACCCGCCTGCGTTTCCAGAAGCCACGCGGATGGAGACCAGCACATCTTCAAACTGGGGCTGGGGCCAACGATCTGCCGAACCAACAAAAAAAAACACATACACACACAAAGTGTAAGTTTGATCCACAGCTGCGAGGATAGAGGGCGGCTCCTTCTCGGAGTGGGGCTCTCACGCCCAGGACGCCGCTCGATTCTGTTGGGACCAAGAACAAATACTTTGTTGGACGCGTGCGCTGATGCAGAGCGGTGCCCTTTCAAAGCGGCACAGTCGCCGGGCTTGTCCCTGGAGTTGTGAGATCGCGACTGTCATTTTGATTTGCGCTGTTGACGTTCCAGTAACGGTGTTCTGGCACGATTCGAGATCGTCAGGTCGAAGCAGTAGCGTTGATTCGCGGCGTTGAACTCCCAGGAATGGTGCTTTGGCACGAACGGAAATTGTGTCAGGCGGTTGTCTTCCAACGAGGCTCCTTTGCGCAGTGCAAACTAAACCGGAGTTTCTAAAAAGGGGACTTGGACAGAGGGTTTACTGCAACACCGATGATGAGTGGTGGTGTCCTGGTCCTGCTCCTGATCCTGCTTTCTCATTCTCCTCCTCCTCTCATCCTCTTGCCCTCTTCCCCCCCCTCCCCACCTCCCCCCTCCTCCGCCCCGTCTGTCCCCTGAGATCCCACGTTGCGAACGAATGCAAACTCGCGAAAAACTACGACCGGAGCCCCACTCTCGACCCTAGACCCAACCTTTCTACGGCATTTCTCGACCCAGACCGGTCTGTGAAGGTGCTGAGGCCCGAAAGAAGGCGATAACGCCCGGCATGCAAATCCGCTGACTCCCGCTTTCCCAGAGTTAGAAGGGTGTGAGATGACTGGCTGTCCCCTTTGCCCATCCCCTGGGCCCGGAAAATCGTAAAAGAGTCGGGTGGGGGGGGGGCGATGGGTGGCCCCGCGATGGCCCGGGGAGGGCCCTGGGGGGACGGGGGTGGGGGCACGAGGCCGCCAACGCACCGTAGGGGCTCTCCGCAGCCTCCAAGGAGCCCCAAGGCGGCCCAATGAGCGCCGAAACAGTTCAAGAGAGCGTCGAGACGGCCCAGGGTAACCCCGCGACGATTCAAGATGGCGTCAAGACGGCCTCCGAGGCCCCCAAGACGGCCCAACAGTTCTCCCAGAGAGTCGCCGAAAGGGGCCCCAAGAGGCAAAAAGTAGCTCCGCTCCTCCCTTGATGGAAACGTGCATTCTCGACATGCACGCCTTTTGTGACTGCGGCCCACGGCGCTACCAAGATCGCCCAAAACAGCTCGTGAGGCCCCCAAGGAGGGCCACAGGACCGCCCAGTGGAGCCAAAAGAGGAGCCCCCAGACGGCCCCAGGCCAGGGGCACCCACGACGGCCCAGGAGGGCCCCAAGAGGAGCAGTACGAGCTCACATCTCGAGTCTTTCCCGACGTGATGGCCTAGAGAGCACCTTGTGACCCCCGAGGTGCCCCCAAGAAGCTTCCAGAAAGCCCCCAAGAAGCCCCCGAGAGGCCCTCCAAAGCCAACCAGATGCCACAAGAGCCCTCCGAGAGGCCCCTGGGAGGCATTCCAGCAGCCCTCAGATGCATCCCCAAGGCTCCTGACCCACAGGCCAGGCACGGTGGCGCGACTCTTGCTGAATTGACTGTGAAAGGGGTCAGCAGAACGGCGTAAGCCTTTTGAGTACCTTAGTAGTGGAAACAATTGGTTTCCAAAATGTTTGGTCTTTAGAAACTCTGCGTGGCGACGCCCCCGTCGCCACGCGTGCCCTCTGCGTGCCTGCGGGGGCGCCGCCACGTAGAAGTGCTGGAGACTGAGCATTTGGGGCGTCGCTACGCACGCCCTCTGCGTGGCTGCGACCATTTGTTAAAACCCTAAAACCAATTAAATTCACTAACAAAGTAACTGCAGCGCCCAGAATCATCGTGGCGGCGCGCAGGTCTGCAGAGCAGACAAGTTCTCGGGGGTAACTTTGCAGCACGCGTGGCGGCCGGTTCCCCTCGGTGCCCAAGACGGTTGGGTGGCAGACGGCTCAGGGCTCTTATCGGAGGGCATCCTGGGCGAGATGCAGGCACGTTCTGGGGGGGTACGTGACAATCTCTACGAGGCACTTTCCAACTCTCCAGGGAATCCCTGCCCTGTCGCCCTCCTCTTCTCCCTCCTCTCCCTGGAGGCCTCCCAGATGGATTCGGATTAGCTTGGGTCGGAGGATCGGGCCGAATCGCCGATGCATCATCGATGCATCGACGACGTCGGCGTGGAGCCGCATCGCAACTGTATCGGCGATGCGGTGCAATCCTCCAGCCCCACCTACTCTGACACTATCTGGAAAACAATATTAGATCCCCTCCCCGCGAATCTGGACGCCGGGAAAAGTAGGTACGATACCCGATAATAGCAATATCAACACCACCACCAACAACAAACACCAAGCAACAAACAAACCACATCCATCAACAGCAACAGCAACAGCAACAACGACTAAGCAACAACAACAACAACAACAACAACAACAACAAACCAACAGCATCAACACCAGCAACAACGACAACATCATCCACAACAACAACGACAGCAACAATATCAACACCAATAACAGCAAAATCAACAGCAACAACAATAACAACGACAGCAACAATCACAACAACAACAACAACAACAGCAACAACAACAACAATAACAACAACAGCAACAGCAACAACAACAACAACAAACACACCACCACCACCACCACCACCAACAACAACAACAACAACAACACTAACAACAACACTTACAACATCAACAACAACAACAACAATCGGTTTAAGACTGTTCGCTCCTATCTGCTCACGTGCAAACCAATAAGGATATCCCAAACCCTCGGTACCCGCCCTCGTCGTCTTCGATCGTAGCCCCATTGGGGGTATAGCTTCCTTACCTGCCACGTGCATTAAGTGCGGCCCCTAAAACAGGGGAGCAGAGGACGGGTGGAAGGTGGAGGGAGAAGAATGGAGCACGGTAAAAATTAGCAGGAGAGGGGGCAAGGAGCAGAAAGCAAGTGGTAGAACCAGACGAGCAGATCGGGTGGGAAGACCCATAGCGGGCAGGTCGGGACGGCGGGCCCAGGCGACGAGATCGAGCAGGCGGGGTGCTGAAGCGTGGCCCCTGCGCGATTCCCAAGTAAGGCGAGAGCGTGATTCCTGAGCGCCGAGGGCGCATCGTCCGAATGAATTGCGAGGAAGTCCTACGCGAGAGAGCGATGCGCACATGAATTGTGAGGACGTCACGCGCGAGAGCGCGATTTGGGAATACATTGTGAGGAAGTATCAGGCGGGAGCCGCTGTTGTTTTGGTTTTTGTTTTTGTTGTTGTTGTTATTGATGTTGTTGTTGTTGTTGTTGTTGTTGTTGTTGTTGTTGTTGTTGTTGTTGTTGTTGTAAAGAACTGGTGCCAGTGGCCCAGTTTGAGCCCCGTAACTTTCTCCCTGACAACAAAGAGTGCGAGCCCTGGGGGAAGCACTTCAGTTGAAAAAACATAATAGTCACCGGAGGTGGGGGATCAAAAATAATTATGTTTCAATAGTGAGAGTTCAACAACACCAACACCAATACCAACACCAACACCAACACCAACACCAACAACAACACCACCAACAACAACAACGACAACAGCTTCAACAACAACCCCCACCAGCAACAACAACGACAGCAGCTGCAGCATAATCAGCAGTAGCAACAAGAACACCAACACCAACACCAACACCACCACCACCAGCAACAACAACAACAACAACAACAACTGATGTCCGAAACCGACAGCGGCCGCTGCTGGGCAGGCGGCCTTCCGTCTCATGCGGGCCACGTCCGAGGCGACACTGAAAGCATGTCCTTCTCAAAACGATCAGTTTTTGGCTGGCGGTGCGAGAACATGCGGACGCGGTTGACGTCCCCACAGTGTAAGGAGGCGAGGAGGGGCGCGGGGGGGATTGGCGGCGCGCAGAGGGAGGTAGGGGGAGGGGGACTGCTTCTTAGATTCTTAGAAGAAGCCTGCTTCTTAGAAGTCGCCGGCCCTTCATCTAAAGACAAGTCCCGCGCCTTCTGAGAAGCAGGGGTGCTTCTAAGAAGCCTTCCCCCTCCCCCTACCCCCCTCTGCGCGTGACCGCCAGTATCCTCTCAAGGAAGGGAGGCGAGGAGAGGCGCGAGGGGGGGAGGAACCGAAATGGACAACGTCAGTCGGCCTTCTGTCTTAAATGGACAGCGACAGGCGGCCTTCTGTCCGAAATGAGCAGCTGCCCCACTCAAAAACGAGCAGGGACTGCCGTCGGCCTCCTTACCCATTCTTTCCGTACGGTAGGTTCGCGCAGCGTCGGCGCGCACAAAAGATTCTTGACACCGCGTCGATCGTTCAAACCTTCAATCGATCGCGGCCCCGATCGCTCAAGGTTGAGTTCCGGCGGGTCCAGTGGCGTCGCCGTGTACCTCGGTGCTTCCGCGTCGCAGAATTCAACCTTGAACGCCTTCGCCCGCGACGCCGGCGCGCCAACGCCGCATGAACCCACCGCACCTGCAGTCGGACCTAGGCCAGAAGAACACCCCTCAAGAACACGAGACCCTCCGCCAGCCAAAGCACACAGAACATCCAAGGAGATCCTCTCCCCGGGGATGCAGAAGAGCACCCAACAAGCACGAAGAAGACCAGGGCACCCTCCCCGAACCGACCTCGATGTTTAGAGGCCCCGGGGTCGGAGCATCGCGCCGCATCGCCGATGCATCGGCGATACATCACCGATGTGTCGGCGCTGCATCAGCGACGTCGGCGACGCATCGGTGCCGTCGGCATGTGGAAAAACTGGGCCCCACATCGAGCCGCATCTCTGATGCATAGCCGATGCAGCGGTGATGCGGCGCGATGCTCCGACCCCATCTACTCTGCTCGGACCCCATCTAGGAGGCCCAGAGCACCCTCCGCGAACCGACCTCGATCTTTATGCCTCGGTCCAGACGTACCCCGATCGTGCGCAGCGAAGGCCGCGTCCAGCGATGGGGGGGGCGGGCTCGCTGGGCCTGGCCGGCGAGCGCGCCGCTGGCCACGCCCTCCCTCTCCGCCCTCAGCCTGCGCAAGGGGGGAGGGGGCGGCGAGCCCACCGCGGGGGGGGGGGGGGGCGGCCGGGAGGGCGGGGGGAGGCAGGCCCGAAGGAAACCTTCGGCCTCGCGCCCGGAGCGACAGACATAACCCGACGGAGGGCTTTGGAACGTGTCCGGCCTCCGTGCCGGGGAAGAAGGGGCCCGGGGCTTCGGGGGGGGCCCGCAGCAGGAAGGAGGAGGCGGAGGGCGTAAATGGGGCGGAGGAGGGGAGGAGAAAGGCGAGGGGCAGGAGGAGAGGGGCAGGAGGACGTGGCAGGAGGAGGAGGCATGAGGAGGGAGGAGGAGGGAGCAGGAGGAAGAGGGAAGAGGGAGGGGCAGGAGGAGGGAGGGAAGGACGGCGACGGCGAACGCCTGAGGAAGCAGCATCCGTCCCAAAGCATTTGCGAATGCCCTAAGACGGGAGGGCAGGCAGAGGAGGAGGAGGAGGAGGAGGAGGAGGAGGAGGAGGAGGAGGAGGAGGAGGAGGAGGACGGGTCGCGAGTCTCCTCGAGGCCAGGGACCCCCCCCCCCCCTCGAGGCCAGAAGCCCGAGGACACGTCGCCGAGAAGGGGCACCACCCTGCAGATTAGCGCTGCCCCCAAGGGAGCCGACGCAGCCCGCGCGGTGCCACTCTTCAAGAGCCCGTGCAGCCAACAGCGGGTGTTGCCCCGTCGGCGCTTGCCAAAGGTTGCCCACCGTGCTCAGCAGTTGCTCTGGAGGCCACCTCTGGCCCTGCCTGGGGGCACCTCAGGCTGGGGCTCCTGACCACCTGAGGCCACCAGTGCCTCTCCAACACGGCGCGGAAACATCGTAACACCTAGGGAGCGCACCCACGACCCAGACATCCTCTGGTATAGGACCTGTGTCCATCCACGGCCTCGTGCACATGAGGTCCCGACCCTGGGGAAGAGATCTTCCTTTGTCCCAGGTCCACTCTTGACGGTCCCCGGGCTCGATGACGGGCCCCGGAGGCCGAAGTGAGGGAAGAACGCCGTGAGTGAACGAATCACATCGTCGGAGATCCGGGGGGCCAGCCGACCAGTGGGCGTTGCCCTCCAGATGCGGCGTTCCCTCCCCGAGGCCCGAGGAAGACGAGGGGACCGCGCGGACGGAGCTCGCTCGGGCCGCCCACGGCCGCGAGGGACCGATCCTGCCGAAGCGCAGCCGCAGGCATCCCAGGGCGGCACAACGCCAAACGGGGGTCGAAAACCTTCGAGCGCCTCGAGTCCAGACCCCCGACATGACATCACGATTTTCTCAGAGCGTCGACCCCCCCCCGGGTCCCGACCCGTTTGAATTATTTTTCGGACGGCCCCGAGGCCCCAGTACGTAAGGGCTCCCAGAGGCCGAAAATTGCGAAACACCACCCGCCTTGTGCTTTTCGCGTCACGTTGGGGGTCTGGGTGGGCTGTCGCCCCCCCCCCCCCCCCCGCACCCTCCGAACGGCCACAATCAGCAAATCCGCCAAAAATCGCAGCCGGAAGCCCTAGACCCCTGCGGTACTCCTCGAGCCGCGTCGATCTGTGAGGGTCGCAGGGACCGAAGCAAGGCAAAATCACCCGTTGTGAAAACGCTGCAACGCCAGGATTTCAACTCCGAGGGCCCCCCCATGGTCGGACGGGTGGTAGTTGGGACTGGCTCAAATGGGGGGTGAAGAACACGGCCAACACGGGGCCCATTTAGTCACCCCCCATGTAGGTCACCCCCCATGACCACCCGCCCGACACGGCTGATCACGTGCTTTCTGCTGCCCCCGTATGAGTATGCTGCTCTCGCGTCGTCTGCTCCTCCCGTGTCCCCTGCTGCTCCCGTGTAGCTCGCTGCCCTGTTTCCCATGCCGATCCAGTGTTCTGTGCTGCCGCCCGATGTCTCTGCTGAAAGGAAGAGGAAGCAGAAGAGAGAGAAGGAGGAACACAAACGAGGCGGAGAGAATGGGAGGATGATACACCCGAGAATGTGGGTTGTTCAGTCCACGGGTCTCAGAGGTCTCGGGGACCTGAGCACTGGGAGTAGGAGGATGAGGAGAAGGAGGAGGAGGTGGAAGAGGTGGAGGAGGACGAGGAGGAGGAGGTGGAAGAGGCGCAGGAGGAGGAGCAGACGGACGAGAAAGGAGGTGGGAAGAAGGATGACGAGGAGGGAGGAACGGAAGGAGGGAGAGGAGGAGGAGGGAGGCACGAGGAGGAGGAGCAGCAGCAAGAGGAGGAGGATCAAGGGAAAGGCGCAGAAAGAAAGGCCCATGGAGGCCACGATGGCCGCCATCGTGGCCTCCCCGCCCCCGCGCGCTCCGCCATCGGATGGCGGAGCGCGCGGGCGGGGAGCTCGAGGGCCGCTCAGGGGGGGGGGAGGGCAGCCTCGCCACCGCCTCGCGCGGCGCGCTGCCGGGCAGCGCCTCCAGCAGGAACTCGCGCGCGCAGAGGCCGCAGGGCCGCACCTCTCCGGGGCTCGTGTCTCTATCTGTGTTCTGGGGGGACGGGGGGGGAGGGCTCGCGCTCTCTCGCGCCTCGACTCGAGCCTCGAGCCCCCGCGCCTCGGGCCCTCGAGCCTCGGGGCCCCGGGGCCTCGCGCCCTCGAGCCCCGGGGCCTCGCGCCTCGGGGCCTCGCACCTGGCAGCCGCGCAGGCCCTGCGCGCGGTGCAGGGCACCAGCCCGTTTGACGTGCTGGGAGGCCCTGGGGGTGAGATCGGCTTTGGCCTTTCCATATGCTCCCGTTTACTGTACCCCCGCTTACGGCGCCCAGGGCCCCCTAAACGGGGGCATCGCCAAACGTGGAGGTCGGCGTTCCCCGTACCCCCGTTTGCTATGCCCCCGTCTCTGGCGCCCTGACCGGCACTCCCCGGGCCTCTCCCGGGGAGAGTTCTGACCAAGACTCCGAGGCGAATCCAGCGGGGGCGACGAGGGCCTCCCAAGAGAGATCCACAGAGGCGAAACCGCGGGAAGGGTGCCGTATCGTTGTGGGTACCTCTTCCCCCTCTTCCCCTTCTCCGAGGATGAGGAGAGGCCGCATGGAGAGCACTCGGAGGAGAGGGCTGCCGCAGGTTTCCCACAAGTCTCTCGGGCCTCCGGGGCCCCCCCCCTGCGGGCCCCATGGACAGACCCCGGACTGAGAAGCTGGCCCAGGGGAGAGCCCTGGGCGCAGGACGCACTTCTTCCAGGCATGACCTGGCCAAGACGAGGATAACATCGGGTGAGGATGTGTCGGGAAAGGAACTCTATCCACCGACGTTTTTTTTCCAGCCCTGCACTAATACTTGCACAGGAAACATGATCCTGTTGTATACGGGATCCTGGCGTATACATGTTTGGCTGTTCCCCCGGGAAACGGAAACAACAAGTGTACACCACACCCCCCCGACGTCGCCCCCGACCCTCAACAAGTCTTCGAATTGAGAAGCAGCCCGCCAATGGTAATGTATAGCTCCAACTTCCCGATCTGTCGAGGATCTCTGAGAAACCCGGCGGTTCTGGATGATATCTCTCGGGCGCCGGGGCCTCCTCTCGGAGCGTGGCCTCCTCAGAGCGTTCCGTGTAACGCTCCGAGAGCGTCCCCGCACGCTCCGGAATGGATCTCTCCTCGTCCTGTAGCCCCCTCTGATCAGGGCCTCCGAGGAGGGGATGGGGGTAGACTAGAGTGATGGGCCTGTTTTTCACCACCACCACCATAAGTTGGAGGGGGGAGCGGGTCCTCCTCCCCCTCGTCTTCTTCCTCCTCCGCCTCATCCTCCACCTCCTTCCCCCTCCAACTTATGGTGATGGTGGTGGTGGTGGTGGTGGTGGTGGTGGTGGAAAACAGGCCCATCATAGGGCAATCATCTTCGCGCTTCGCGCTTCGCGAGGCGGGAAAATCTGCGCGCTGTCGCGCCCCCACCTCCCCCACATAACCAGGACGAGGGGCTCACGAAGCGCGAAGCCTGGCAGCGAAGACGGGCACCCGAGCCTGGAATCAGGAGGTTGGGACGGGCAGTGGGGCCTGGAAGCCAGGGATTTGCGAGGGCAGTCGGGCCTGGGTAAACCAGGATGTGGAGAAATCCGGAATCTCTGAGATAGAGGATCAGAAGACAGCATAAACATGAGTTCTTGTAGGTGCGCGCTGATCTCTTGGATCGGTGATGGAAACCCTCCATGATGCGCGAAGCGCGCAAGGGGCGGCACCAAAGGCGCCGCTAGAGGAGCCCAACGCCGATCCAAGAAATCCGCACAGATCTCTGAGAAATGTGTTCACATAGTTTGTCTATCTTCGATGAGAGCTGGCAGGTCTGAAGGAATGTATCGGGCATGGCGGTCGTGAGCGCTCTGGAAGGCTCTGAGACCGTCCCAGGACACCCTGGAGCGATGTACATCCGCATCCCAAGAATATCTGATAAGGCCCAGTCCTCTCCCTCCGAGATTGGCAGAAATCTGAGACCTGATACCCAGACGTCTTCAGTACTTGGAACAACGAGGAAATGTCTCCCGCGAAAAGACATGGCGACCTGGCGCGGTGGCCTACGCGGCCCCCAACGCGGTACGCCACACTGAAAAGGAGGGCGCTTACGCGCGGCCTTGCGGCGGCAATTTATTGCGTGAATGTTTGTGTAGTTAAGCCCGCCTGCTGCGACGCTCAAGTGGAGGAGGAGGAGGAGGAGGAGGAGGAGGAGGGGGCCAGAGTTGATGGGGTCGGAGGATCGCACCGCATCGCTGCTGCATCGCGTATATGCACTGGCGGCGTCGTCACGAAGAAGGTCGGACTCTGGATGGCCCCGCATGGCCGAAGCATGGGTGGTGTGGCGCGATCCTCCGACCACGTCTGGTGTGGCCCCACTTGAAAGGTGATGGGCCTGTTTTCCACCACCACCACCACCACCACCACCATACTTTGGAGGGGGGAGGAAGAGGAGGAGGAGGAGGCGGAGGAGGAGGAAGAGGAGGCGGAGGAGGAGGAGGAGGAGGAGGAGGAGGACCCCCTCCCCCTCAAACTTATGGAATGTACGAGAAGCAGTGCGGACATCTTTCGCCGTGGTCGGCCTCCTCCGGGGGCCCGCACCTTAACATGGGGCCGTCAAGCAGCTGCCCGGGATAAGAGCCAGCCCTCGCGTGAGGGAGGAGGGCTTCAAGGTGTTCGCCAGCGTTCGTTGGCTGTTGGAGGTTCCCTTGCCTCGGGAACAGCTGCGCCTCGCCGAGAGCAGTCTGGAGCCAAATGGCTTTCAGAAGCGTTGGGGGCGTTTTTGTAGTGTTCAATGCTCCCCCCTCAAAAACGGCATCCCAGAAAGTGGGCGCCATGCACACGGCAATGTGATGTCTGAGAGCGTTAAATTCGCCGGCCCAACGGGCCAGAGGCGTGCTAAGATCTCCGGTAACTGGTTAACAATTGTATTGTACTAGTTCGCGCGCGCGGGGCGGCCCCTGGGGGTCCCCCGGCGAAAAGTACCCCGCCCGCCGCCTGGGAAGGTCCCGCCCGGTTCAACTCAGAGATGGTTTTCCTTCTGGGTGCGGCCTCTCAGGCCGCCCTGAGCGCGCCAAGAGTGCCCCAAGAGGCCCCCAAGATTGCTCAAGAGGCCCCCGAGACGTTCAAAGAGCGCTCCAAGGCGCCGAAGATGACCCCAAGACGGCCCAAGAGACCCCCAAGACAGCCGAAGAGGCCTTCAAGACGCCCCAAGAGCCTTCCAAGAGGCCTCCGAAGAGGGCCCCAAGAGGCCAAAATCGTTGATTTTCATTGGTTTTTCCTATGTTTTTTGCGTTCTGGCTTTTTCGGCTTCCGGACGCTCCAAGACGACCCAAGAGGCGCCCAAGATCGCTCCAAGACGGCCCACGAAGCTCCCAAGACGGCCCCGAAACGGCCCAAGAGGGCCCCCAAGACGGCCCAAGTGCCGCCCAAGACGGACCAAGAGGCCCCAAGACGGGCCCAAGAGGGGCTCAAGAGGGATACAGAGAACTGAAAAATCGAGCCCTCCGCCCCAGAAGCCGCCCAGGAGGTCCCAAAGAGGCCCCAAGAGACCCCCAAGAGGCCCCCAAGACGCCCCAAGAGGCGCCCAAGAGGCCCAAAAGAGGCCCCAATTCCCCCGCCACCCCCACAGACGGTCGCCACGAATCGACACGAACCTGTTCCACCGGGGCATCTTCACCACAAAAGGCCGAACGCAACGACTCAACAAAAAAAACAGCCCCCGCTCCCTGCAGCTCCGCACTGCCGACGACCTCTCATCCAGTCGACCGCGGTGCGCAATACGGGCCGGCGGAATGAGCGAAGCGATTAAATAACCTACATGAATGTTGGAAACAAAAGGAAAGTGGGCCACGGGCCAATCCGAGACCTGAAACGTAACAACGACGGCGCCCAAAACCTACAAGAAACGAGGATTAGCAATACGAAACACATGCCCTACGTTTAAGGACCATCTATAGGTCTGGGGGTGCCCGAATCGTCCCAAACGCCCCTCGAAGGCTCAACAAAGAGGAAGAGAAAGAGCTTCATTGAACCGTGGCTCTTCCACCACGGAACGCTCATCTGCCTCCAGCGTGACTGCGGGGAGCCCCAGGTCAACCATGACCGACAACTGAGTAGGAGCAACGTCATCCTCAGCCACAAGGATAGGATTTGAGGATGCAAGACCCTTGGAACGCGCAAAACTAATCAAACCAATTAAAATATCAGGCGAAAGACCAAACCATATGCACTTGTGAGTAACGCAGGTGTGAGCATCGTCTCTGTGAAGCTCCCTATGGGGCCCTGGGGCCACGAAGCATATGCGGGGCGTGCCAAATGGACCGCATGCGACCACCGCCACTGGGGCCTTCGGTGGAGCTCTCGATGGTGCCGAAATGGGTGCGAACGCATGCGAGCCCTGCCACTGGCGCTGTCTGTGGATCTTCCCTGTGGGGCCACGATGCGTGTGCGGGGTGTGCCTGAATGGGTTAACTACCACATGCAAACACTGCCAATGGCACCGGAGACTTCGGTGGAGCTCCCTGATGGGGGTTGAGGATGCAAGATCCTTGGAACGCGCCGGAATTCAACAAATAAAGACCCATCCATGTGCAGTTGTGAGTAACGCAGTTGTAAGCATCGCCTTCCGTGGAGCATTTTCTGGGGCCACGAAACTTGTGAGAACTGTGCCGAAATAGGTTCACCGACTGCATGCGAGCACTGCTACGGAGGCCTTCGGTGGAGCTCCCTACTAGTAGAGGCCTCTTAGATCGGGTCGGGTTCGACGGGGTCGGAGGGTCCCGCCGTATCGCCGATGCATCGGCGATGCCTCGCCGATGCATTGGCGATGCACTGGCGACGTCGGCAATGCACCGGCGCCGCCGGCGTGGAGAAAACCACGCTCTACACCGAGCCGCAACTACGCGATGCGGCGATGCGGCGCGACCCTCCGACTTCGTGCTCGCTGCTCAGAGCCTCCACGAGGAGGCCCAGGCGGCCAAGGCGCACCAGGGCTGGGTCGGGGCGGCTGCGGCAGCGCTGCAGCGAAGGGCAGGAAGTATCCCTGCGATCGCTACGGGCCTGGAAGCAGGCTGTGGGAGGTGAAGGGGGAGGAGGAGGAGGAGGAGGAGGAGGAGGAGGAGGAGGAGGAGGAGGAGGAGGAGGAGGAGGAGGAGGAGGAGGAGGAGGAGGAGGAGGAGGAGGAGGAGCCCCGCCCTCTCCTGTGACGTCTCCAAGCGTGCAAAAGCCTCGATCGTCCAGGGCCCCCGGCGCCGATCCGAGAAACATCTGCGGGGCGCTCCGAAACTTGATGCTTATGCCACCATCTGTTCCCTGAGTGCGGAGGCGCTTCCCCCCCACACGCGCGCGCAAGACTCATGCTATGCAGGGCCTCCGGGCCGCCCCCCCAGGAGCGCCCGCCGGCTGGGCGCGCTGGAGGTGGACACCATCGTAGAGCTCAGGGCCGTCCCCGCGTCCTCCTGGCGGGCCCCCCGCGCGCCGCCGCCGTGGCAGCTCCGCCGCCCCCCCTGGAGCGCGTTGCGCGGACGGGAAGAAGACGACCGCTGCCCGACGGGTGTCCTTATTGAGGGCTCGGCGACTTCGCTTCTGCTACCCCTCGACTCGCGCCCGAGCTTCCCCGATCCGCTACTGATCAAGCGCAACCGAAGCTGCATCGGCTGACATCGACCTATGAGCGCGTGAATACCGCGCCCGCCCCCCCACATGAGGATCCCCGCAAGTCTTAGGTCGGGCATGTCCCTCTACAGCGGGATTGAGGACGAAAGATACATAAATACCCCAAGCATATCCCAACATGATCAAAAACAGTCGAAACATCGTCCCCAGACTATTGTTTGACTATGTTTGAACATTCCTCCTGTGGAGGGACGTGCCCGACTTCACGCAAGTCGCTTGGAGAAGAGTCGTCAAGCCCTTTCGGGATGTCACTGCCGTCGGGGATCCTCTGACCCGGGTCAATCCAGACCCAGGTCGGCAGGAAACCAAAAAACCGCAGTGCAGGAAAAAAACTGCAACGCAGGTCTTCGAAACCCTGGTCAGCCAGTATGCGCGGACGCCTCGTGGCCACGAGCGGCTCGCCAACCTGGGTCAGCCAGAGGGGGTCTTCGCAGGATCCTGCAGGATCGGGTGCCCTGGCTGACCCCCGTTTGCGCTGACCCACCATAAGTTGGAGGGGGAAGGAGGCGGAGGAGGAGGACAAAAGGGAGGAGGAGGAGGAGGAGGAGGAGGAGGCGGAGGAGGAGGAGGACCCCCTCCCCCTCCAACTTATGGTGGCGGTGGGGGTGGAGAACAGGCCCATCACCACATGAGCATCCCCGCAGGTCGCTTGGAGAAGCGTCGTCAAGCGCGTTGGGGCTGTCGCCGTCGGGCCGGGGCACCGCTGCCGGGTCGGCCCGCGGAGAGACGAGTTGGCTCCCTCGGGCGCCGCTCGCCGCCGCCCGAGGAACGCCAGGGTGTGCGGAGGAGGGTGCCCGGCGGCGGGGCCGAGAGGCCAACTGCACGCAGCGGGCTTGTCGGACCCCCGCCGTGACCCTGGGCCACGCGCAGAGGGGGGCGGCGGGAGGGGGGAGGGCTTCTTAGAAGCACCCCTGCGTCTTAGAAGGCGCGGGCCTTCTCTGTGGATGTGAGGCCAGTGCCTTCTGAGACGCAGCCTCCTTCTAAGAAGCCCTCCCCCCTCCCCCCCCCTGCAGGCGGAGTTCTGAGGAAACCTAAACCATCATCAAAAGGAAGCACAACAAGTTTTCAACAAAGATATAAAAATAGTCCAGAGATCGTCCCCGCACTACTCTCAAGCTTTTTTGGAACACTCCTTCTGTAGAGGGACATGTCCGACTTAACCCTACAACCATCGTGCAACCCTAGAACAAAACGTGGCGATGAATAAAAGGGGCTTTCCAATGGCCACGGCGAATCTCGACCGCAGAGAATCCCTCCAGAGCCCAACGTAGACCGTGTCCCAGCGTCTTGCCTGTATGTACCTCATCTTATCTGACTTGCTGCCCCCGCCAGTCGACTGAAGAAGAGGCGTCAAGCCCCGAGGGGGGTCCCTGGCCCAGGTGGGAGGCCTCGTGGACGGGGTCCGAACAGATGGTACCGCAGGATCGCGATGTATCGCCGATGCATCGGCGATGCATCGGCGACGCATCGGCGACGCATCGGCGGTGCATCGGCAGTATCGGCGTGTAAATGTCGGGCTCCACATGGAGCCGCATCGACGATGCGGCGCCATCCTCCGACTCCATCTGACCGGCGACAACAAGCGGGTCTTACGCGAGACGACATACTGACCGTTTACGAAAGTTTCGCGAAAATCCTTATCATCACTGATCTTCGTCATCAGCATCGTCACGAACATCATCAGGTCGAAGATGCGGGAGCGTCACGTGTAGGCGGGTCGATATAGATGCCCCCCCTCCCGTCAGGCGCACGGAGCAACGTACAATGTTATGCTGCACGCCATTGGCTTGGGTGGGCCCGACGGCAGGGGGCGGGGGGCCATGTTCCGGTCCCTTTATACCATTGGAATGGCCAAACGGTGTAGAAACCAGACAATGCCACCAAAGTGTACAAATCAACACACGTGAGACACTTCGGGATTTTCAGGCGAACCAGAATCCAATTCGCACAAGAAAATTCCTAACAGATGCGTCGATCATATTGCTCTTGCACACGGACGGCCCGTTCTGGTGAACCGAAAAATCTTCATACCCAGCCAGTGGAGAGGCCAGATAATGCGACCGGAATAAATTAGTTCATACATGCGGGGGCACTGTGGCCTTTTCTGTCGCACTGGAAAAATCAAGGCCGCGCCAGAAAATCACCGCCAGGCGTGTGCAATCCATTGTCTTTTAACAGGGACGGCCGGCTCCAGTGCACGGGAAGGCAGGGCGGGATAGTCACTCTCGTCGAAACTTTCCCGGGTGCGACGTCGGATACCCTGCAGGCGATAGGTCGATTAGGAGGTTGGGACATGGGAAACACGACACCGATTCCCCTTGGGGGGGATTTGCGATCGCGGCCCCGACGTTGGCGTATAAACTTACGCGCGAATGTCCGCACAATCAACACTGGTTTCTTCCGTCGATCGTCTACTCGGACCCAATTTGCGGGGGATTGGCCCAAGGTGCCCTCAAGATCTGTCCCCACAGCATCCGAGGCGTCATGTGCATGCGTGCTGCGAGGCTGTGCTGCCGCGGACAAGAAGCTTAAGCTTCTGGGCCGTGGCCGCTGTGGGGGCGCCCTTCCTCAATTTCTCATTTGCCTCCTCCTCCTCCACCTCCACTACCTCCTCCTCCCCTCCCCCTCCTCCTCCTCCTCCTCCTCCTCCTCCTCCTCCTCCTCCTCCTGGTCCTCCACCTTTACCTCCTCCTCGCTACCATTCCTGGTCTCGCTCCTCTCCTCCTGCTTCCTCCCTTCACTTCCTTTCTCCCCGTACCCCCTCCCCTCCCCTCCCCCCTCCTGCCCTCCCTCCCTGCTGCCGCTGCTGTTCCTCCGACTCCTGATGCTGCTCTCCCTCCTCCCCCTCCTCCCCCTCCTCCTCCTCCTCCTCTCCTCCTCCTCCTCCTCCTCCTCCCCTCTCCCCTTTTCTTCATCATCATCATCACCAGCAGCAACAACAACAACAACACCACCAACAACAACAACAACAACAACAACAACAACACAACAACCAACAACAACACCAGCACACAACAACAACACAACAACACATCATCATCATCATCATCATCATCATCATCATCATCAGCAGCAGCAGCAGCAGCATCATCATCATCATCATCATCATCATCATCATCATCATCATCAGCAGCAGCAGCAGCAGCAGCAGCATCATCATCATCATCATCATCATCATCAGCATCAGCATCAGCATCATCATCATCATCATCATCATCATCATCCTCATCCTCATCCTCATCCTCATCCTCATCATCGTCATCGTCATCATCATCATCGTCATCATCATCATCATCATCATCCGCAACAGCATCATCACCAGCATCACCACCACCATCCTCATCTTCAACATCAGCATCAGCAGCAGCATCATCAGCAGCATCATCATCACCATCACCATCACCATTATCACAATCGCAAGCACCATCATCATCACCATCATCATCAGCAGCATCAGCAGCAGCATCAGCATCACCATCAGCATCACTATCACCCTCGCCACACCACCACCACCATCATTATCAGCAGCAGCATCATCACCACAACTACCACCCTCCTCCGTATCCTCCTCCCCCTCCTCATCATCAGCATCATCAGCATCATCAGCAGCATCAGCATCAGCATCAGCATCAGCATCAGCATCAGCATGAGCATCATCATCATCAGCATCATCATCATCCTCATCCTCATCCTCATCCTCATCATCCGCCCCATCCTCCTCCTCCTCACCAACATCATCATTAGCCTCATCCTAATACGGATCCTGATCTTTATCATCATCATCCTGGTCCTCATCCCCCCTCACAACCATCATCATCAGCAGCAGTAGCATCATCATCAGCAACATCGTCATCATCCTCATCCGCATCATCCGCATCATCAACAACAGCATCATCATCATAATCATCACCATCACCATCAGCATCACCATTACCATCACCATCCTCATCCTTATCCTCTTCCTCATCCTCATCCTCAACTTCAGCATCACCATCATCATCATAATCGCCGTCATCAGTATCGTCTTTATCATCAGCATCGTCATCGTCATTACCCACACCCTCATCATCATCATCACCATCATCATCAGCAACATCAGCATCGCATCATCAGCATTTTCGTGACCAGCAGCATCATCATCAGCCTCCTCATTATCCTGATCCTCCTCCTCCTCGTCATCATTATTATCAAACTCAAAACAATGACAATCATCATCATCGCCATCACCACAATCATAGCCATCACCATCATCATCAGCGTCATCATCATCAACATCCATATCGTCATCATAATCACCGACACCAACATCACTACCATCATCACCACCATACTCACTATCATCATCACCATCATCATCACAAACATCACCATCATCATCAGCATCATCATCAGCATCATCGTCATCAACATCACCAGCATCATCATATTCATCAGTATCATCAGCAACATCATCATCACCATCAGCAGCAGCAGCGTCCGCCTCCTCCTCATCCTCCTCCTCCCTCTGTTGCTCCTCCTCCTCCTTCTCCTCCTCCCTTTCCTCTTCCTCCTCCCTTTCCTCCTCCTCCTCCTCCTCCGCCTCCTCCTCCTCCTCCTTCTCCTGTCCCGCCTCCTCCTCCGCCATCTCCTCCTCTCCTTCTCCTCCTTGTTCTCCTCCATTGTCTCCGCCGCCCCATCCCCCCATACTCCGTGCAGCCCTCTGACGTCCTGACCTGCTCAACGCCGCCCGCTCTCTCTCGACCTCGGCGTCCATCTCGGGGCCCGTTCGTCGCGGGCGGGGGGGTCCAGGAGGAGGTCCCCGTGTCCGCCAGGGGGGGGGGAAGGGTCCTGACTCCCCCCCGTCGACCAGGGGACCACATCCCTGCCCCCTTTGTCCACGGGGGAGGCCTCCCGGTGAGGAGGTCACGA
This sequence comes from Prorocentrum cordatum, assembly GCA_963575745.1. Taxonomy (NCBI): domain Eukaryota; class Dinophyceae; order Prorocentrales; family Prorocentraceae; genus Prorocentrum; species Prorocentrum cordatum. The sequence continues at coordinate 222,947 of CAUYUJ010021860.1, read as the reverse complement.
CCCCGAGGACTCCCCCCCCCCAACCAAACCCGGGACCCCCCCTGCTACCCAATTGGGACTCCCCGACCCCCTTCCCGGATCCCCTATACCCACCCCCCGCCAGGAAGATCCCGCGGCGTTTTCCGTGCTGGATGACGCAGGTGCCCTTTCAGGGGCCCTGACTGACGCCTGCCTGCCGCGCCCGAGCAAATCCTGGTGCAGCTTTTGGGGAGGCGTCGGGGGACTGGTCTGGCATCCACACTCTCAAAACCATCGCCGAGAATCTCAACGCCCGTCCTGGAGCCCTCTGCACCTGCGGCTGTCCTAGAGGCCCTGGGGGCCGGCAAAAGAGGCCAGTATGATTTGGTCGGGCCTGTCCCCCAACAGGCCGATTTTGAGCGAAAAAGAAGTTTGGGCGAAAAATGCAAGAATCATTCAAAACATACCCCCAAATGGCAAAACAAAAACAAAAAATAGCCCCCTGACTATAATTGGACTACCTATACGACCACCCTGCGGGTGATAAGGAGGTTGGGGGGGGAGGGGGCCAGCAATGGGCAACAGTGGTGATTGCTGTTCTGACGATGCCAGTGGAGATTGTTGCGTTGCCTCTCGCTCTTGGAAGCCTTGGTGTCGAGTTGTTTACGTCACCCTTCGCTCTTGGGCGCCTTGGTACCAGTCCCCCCCCCTGATCTCACTATCGATCTCACTCGATCGATCTCACTATCGATCTTACTCAATCGATCTCGCCATAGATCCCACTATCGCTCTCACAATCGATCCCACAATCGATCTCACCATCGATCTAATTCGATCGATCTCACTATCGAGCTCACTATCGATTTCACAATCGATCACACAATCGATCTCACTATCGGTCTCACTATCGTTTTCGCACCAACGGGACACCAAGACACCAGCGGGACACCAGCGGGACACCGGCGGGACACCGCGCGGCCCCGTTTGCCAGTCGGGAAACACATGGTCCGGCCGCGCCTCAGCCACAGGAGACTTACCGGGACACCAGCGGGACACCAGCGAAATCATTTTGTCCGGCCGCGCCTCAGCCAAGGGAGACTTTCCTCTCACCCGCCCACGCATCTTCGCCTCGCCCGCACGCACGGCACGCGCGAACACGAACCCCAAACCGATTTCCCAGTGGGGCTCTCCGTTCCACTTCGATCTCACCCCCCCATCCTCCGATTTTTGAATTTTCCTCATGTAGAGGGACGTGCCCGACTTAACCGTATCACTGACTCACCTTTGCTGTATGCTTTTCGCATGCTGACCTTCTAGGTCCGAAGAATGGTGGGCTTGTTGTCCACCACCACCACCACCACCACCACCTCCACAAGTAGGAGGGGGAGGGGGGCCCTCCTCCTCTTCTTCCTCCTCATCCTCCACCTCCTTCCCCCCTCTAACTTCTGGTGGTGGAGCTCGAAACCAGTCCATGAAAGAACGTGGTTCCCTGGGAGGAGGCCGGGGGTCGCAGCTGCGCGTGCCCGACGCCCGGCGAGGACGCCAACAGCGCGAACGGTCTGCACCGCCCGCATCTCGGGGTATACATCGAGCCCCCCCCCTCCGACAGCCGCCTCCTTTCTCCCACGCCGCGCCGCCGCTCTATGGGCGCGCCCAGGAGATCGATAGGGGGCCACGTGCGAAGCCTCCCGCACCCTCCCCCTCAGAAATCTTGGGGGGTAGGGGTACAGGGTCCGCACGTGGCCCCCGAATGGAGGCCTTTCGGATGGGGCCGGAGCAGACGGGGTCGGAGGATCTGGCCGCCTCGCCGAGGCACGGGCGCTGCCTCTCGGCGCTGCAGGGGCGATGCCTCGCCGTGCTGCAGCGGCGACGGCCGCGCGGAGGAAATAGATCGGGCTGCACACACTGGCGAGGCGGCGCGCGAGCCTCCGACCCCATCTGCGCCGACCCCAGCTGGAAGGCCTCGAAGAGAGCCCTAACACTTGGCCGGGCCTGTCCCCCTACAGGCCGACAGTCGATGAAACATTAAGAATACTCACAAAATACACCCAAATGATCAACAAATAGCCCAAGCATCGTCCCCCGATCATTGTTTGACTATTCGTGAGTGTTCCCCCTGCAGAGGGACACGCCCGACGGAACCCTAACACTACCACTGCCTCGCGGCGGCACCCGCTCCCGGCCGGGCTCCCGCTCACGCAGGGCGGGCGCGCGTGCGAACACGGCGGGGCCCAGCGCCTTGCAGGGCAGGGCGCGGGCGCCCGCAGCGGCGCCTGCCAGCGGCGCCCCCTACGCGCCCCCCTTGGTGGCGGCGTCGGCCCGGTCGGTCCTGCGGGAGGCCGCGGGGGGATTCCCAGGCCTCCGCGGACAGGGTTTCGGGACGGGGAAGCTGTCATGCCAGGACTGGCTCAGGATGCGGACCAGGATTCCTGGAGTATCTGGCGGCTCTCGTTTGTGCAGCCCTGTGGATCATCAGTGAATCTACGATATGCTGGACATCTTGGAGCGTGCCATCACCATGGCCTCTTGCATTGCTCCTCTGAGAACTGGTCAATATGGGCGCTCTTCGTCGAGGTCGGCGCTTGGGCCCCGAAGGACCCCAGGGCCATCGAGCACGGGTCCGGGACGCAGTGCTACCCCGGGGAAGGGATCGTGACCTCTGGCGACGAGCGAACAACATACACCCATGCCCACAAGGGAGTCGTTGCGAGGCGTGGCTGGGTTGTCGGACTCTCGGGGACGCTCCCGTTCGAGAGGGGACCCCCATCCGACAACACGCGCCCATAGCCCCCTCTGGCCCCCTAAGGAATGGGTATGTGATGCGTTTGTTCGCCATCTGGGGCCGCGAATGGAATAATCAGATCAGAGAGTGTCGGGGCTCCAAACATCCGACGTCTGTGATTCTGCTCGATGCGTGCCGGCGACCAGCTTTTCTTCCTGGGGTCGTTTTGCTGACGGTAGCGAGACTCGGTGAGGACGGAGCTCGGTAGGGCACCCAGGAGCCGAAAATCCTGCCAGCCCTCCAGGGCGTGAGTGGTTCAGGGAATTCCTCTTCCACCCCCCCTTCTTTCCCTTCGGGGAGGGTTTTCACTGTTCTATTAAGGAGCACCCCTCCCCCATGCGACTGACAGCCAACCCAGACCAATGAGAACCCCCATGACTATCCCTTGCGAAAAAAACATGCGAAATGAATTTTGACTCCGAATCTGCGACTGACAGCCAACCCAGACCAATGAGAACCCCCCTCACTATCCCTTGTGAAAAAAACATGCGAAATTAATTTTGACTCCGAATCTGGAGCATGCGTGGGCGCCCCGCGACCACGTCGCATTGTTTTTTCACAGGGACGGCGTGCCAGCATATTACCTTCTGTGCACAGGCCAACCACCCATGTTTGTTGCTTTTTATAGGTATAATACACATTGGCTCTCAAATTCGAGCATGCGAAGGGCGCTCTTTTCTCTGAGCTCTCGTGTTCCACGAATACTCCAGATGTCACAGATGTCCCATCGGTGCCGGTGCTTTGCACACCCTGAGGAGCCACCCTTCCCATGGAATGCTCGGCACTTCGCTACAAGGGGATGTGAGATCCTGAACTCCTTGGGGCCAGGGCCCCAGGCACCTGGGGCTCCTATTGGTTCATCGTAGCTAGCGCACCCGGCGCGGCTGGAGCACGTGGCACAATTGGCGCTCGCGGAGCACGTGCCGCATCTGGCGCGCTTGGCATGCTTGGGCCATCCGGGTGCCTGGTGCACCTGGAACCCTTGGCGCGCATGGCATGTGTGGCGCAACTACGCGATCTGCTGGCAATCGGGTGTTACTCAAGTGTTGGGAGGGCGGGTAGGCGTGAGCCAGACGGCTTGCTCTCTAGGAGGGTAGCTTGATCACTGCTCCCTGTTAATAAACACCCCCTCCCCCAGGCGACTGGTAGCCAACCCAGAACCATGAGGGCCCCCCCCCCACACCATCCCTTGTAAACAATACAAAACACACTCTGCCTCCAAATTCTGAACATGCGCAGCCATCCCGATGCGGCCTCCCCCCCCCAACCGTCAAAAACAATACAGAGTACACTTGGCGGCGGCGGGCGGCGGCTGCGGCGGCTGCGGCGGCGGCGGCTGCGGCGGCTGCGGCGGCGGCGGCGGTGGCGGCGACGGCGGGGGCGGCGGCGGCGGCGGCGGCTGCGGCGGCGGCGTTGGCGTTGGCGTTGGCGTTGGCGGCGGCGGTGGCGGCAGCGGCTGCGGCGGCAGCGGCTGCGGCGGCGGCGATTTGACAGCGGGGGCGGCCGCGGCGGCGGCGGCGGCGGATTGGCCCCCAGTAGCTGCCCATCCAAAGACGACTGCTGAATCTGCTGAGGCTCGGGCCAGACTCGGGTGCTACGTATGTGTTGGGAGGGCGGGTGGGAGTGAGCGAGACGGCTTGCGGGCGGGGAGGGAGTCTTGACCTCATGTCCCTACCCCATCCCCCTGGACATGGACGGGGGGGGGGTGCGGCGCGTTAGAGTGTCCAAGATGGCCTCGGCGAGAAGGCTAAAATCATTGATTATACTGCGGTGTTGGCCCAATGTTGGCCTCCCAGGGGGGGGGACCCTCTTCTTGATCACCACCATCACGGCCCCAAGGTGGCCCCCGAGGCTCCAAGGAGTGCCCCGAGAGGGCCCCGAGAGCCCCAGAGGCGCCCAGGAGGCCCCCAAGATGCACCACCCCAAGAAGCCCCCACGAGGCCCGAAGAGGCTCTTCCGAGGCACCCAAGACGCTTCGGAAGCCCCCGGGGCGGCCACGAGGCCCCCAAGACGTCCCAACAAGCCCACTAGAAGCTCGCAAGAGCGATCCGAAGAGACTCCGAGAAGCATACAAAAGGCTCCTGGCCTTTCTGCTCGCCCTCCTTTTCCTCTTCCTCATCCGTAAGATCCTAACTCGTCCTCCTCCTCCCTCCTTCCTCCTCCCTCCTCCCCCTTCCCTTCCTCCTCCTCCTCCTCCTCCTCCTCCTCCTCCTCCTCCTCCTCCTCCTCCTCCTCCTCCTCCTCCTCCTCCTCCTCCTCCTCCTCCTCCTCCTCCTCCTCCTCCTCCTCCTCCTCCTCCCCCTCCCCCTCCCCCCCTCCCCTCCCCCTCCTCCTCCTCCTCCTCCTCCTCCTCCTCCTCCTCCTCCTCCTCCTCCTCCTCCTCCCTCCTCCTCCTCCTCCTCCTCCTCCTCCTCCTCGTCGTCCCTCCTCCTCTTCCTCCTCCTCCTCCTCCCTCCCTCCTCCCTCCCTCCCTCCCTCCCTCCCTCCCTCCCTCCCTCCCTCCCGCCTCCTCCTCCTCCTCCTCCTCCTCCTCCTCCTCCTCCTCCGCCTTTATTCCACTACGTGCTCCTCACATGCCTGGTCAAGGCGATTCGCCTAGGCATCGTTTCTGGATGGGCCGGTTGGTGGGGTTATGCCGGAATCCCTCCGTTGTGTTTTCACGACGCGAGCACCCTGAGATCCAACTCTGCGAAAACGATGCAACACCGAGAGAAACCTGATCGGACAAGAACGGGAAGCGCCGCTGTAGTCTAATGGGCGTATTGGGCGTAGAAGAAAAGGCGAGGACAACGAGGAGTCGATGACGAGGACGACGTGGCGAACGTGAGGATAGCGAGGAGGAGCATGAGGACAACGAGGAGGAAGAGAAGCACAAGGACGAAAACGAAGAGAACGAGGGCGAGTACGAGGAGAAATGCGGAGGGCGATGATGACGACGACGACGACGACGACGACGACGACGACGACGACGACGACGACGACGACAGAGGACAGTAGGAGGCAATTGGAAAAGACGTTGCTCCTGGCGCCGCGCGGGGTTCTCTTGAGGCCTGTTCGGGGCTTCTTGGGGGCCCCTTGGGTCCTCTTATGGGCTTCTGACGTCTTCTTGGGCTGTCTGGGCGCGTCGTGGGGTTCTGTGGGAGCTTTCTTGGGCCGTCTCGGCGCCATCTTGGCCTCCTGGGGCTCTCCCGGGAGTCTCTTGGTTGTGAGCTGTCTGGGTGGCTCCTAAAACGCTCTTCGGGGTCTGTTGGGGTCTTCTTGGGGCGCTCTCGGGCACTCCCGGGGCTCTCCGGGGCGTCTTTTGGGCCTCCCTTGGACCGTTGGAAAGCCCTCCAAGAGCGATTCGAACACGACGTCGATGCGGAGTCCCCTCTTGGGCCGATGTTTGGAGGATGTCTCGAGCGAAAGTGCCATTTTTCAGAAATCCGCCAGCGCAATTTCCAAGTGCGCCCCGTACCCCGTCCACGCCAAGGGCGCTTCCCGTCATCCGCCGACCCCTTAAGGGGTTCATCGGCGTGTGAGATGCTTCCCCCTCCCCAACCCCCCACCCCGGGAGCCCGGTCAGGTCGACTTGGAGGGGGGGGGTCCCACGGGATCCGGGTGAACGCATGGGCGGGACCACAGGGCCCCAAAACAGGCCAAGAGGGCTGGTCCCAAGAGGCCCTTGGGGCGGGCCACGAGAGCCACGAGTCGCTGAAAGATCGATCCAAAACGCCCACGCTGCCCTCCAGACGGCCCAAGAGGCCCCACAGACGCCCCAAGAAGCCCACAAGAGGCGTCCCAAGAGGGCCTCCAGAAACAAAAATAGTCCCAGTCTCTTTCGAACTCGTGCTGCATTCTTAACACATTCGACTCCTGGGCGTTCACAACGTCCCAGACAGCCCAAGAGGCCTTCAAATTCGCCCCAAGACGGGCCAATACGCTTCCAAGAGGGCCCCAAGACGGCCCCAGAAGCCCCCAAGACGGCCCAGGAGGGCCCCAGGACAGCCCTAAGAGGGGGCCCAGAGGGGGAACCCGAACGGACATTTCGAGTCATCCACCCCAAGACGCCTCTGGGTTGCCCAAAGAGGAGCCACAAGATGGCAGCAAGAAGCCCCCAAGAGGCCCCCAGGAGGCCCCCAATGGGGTTCAAAAACTGCCTGCAAGACGCCCCCGAGACGCCTCCCACGAGACCCCATCAGCCATCCGAGTGGCCTCAGACCCGCAACCCAGGCACGGTGGCGGGATCTGCCGAAGGCCATTCAATAATCATTCGTCGGGTGTTTTGACAGATGCCCGCCATCTGTATATGTGGGTTCTCGCCCGCGTCCCATGCGTGCACGGCGAACACTGAGAATGTCAACCCAAGAGGCCCCGAACAAGAGGCCCCCATGAAGCCCCCAAAGAGCTCCAAGAAGCCCCCCAAAGGCGACAAAAGGCCCTCAGGAGCAACAAACAACAACCGCCAGTTCCTCAAGGGGTCGGCGGTGTAGCGTAAGCCCAAGAATCACGACTGCACCCCCGTAGACCCCATCTTCCTGCTGCATGTTTCGAGCCGCATCGATCTGCATGCTCCAGGGACGCGACACCGGTTGAAAACGCCCGGTGTGCCAAAGCTGCAACGCCCGGCCCTCCGGCTGCTGCGCCCACTCGTGGGAGTCCCGCATGGCATACCGTCTTGCTGGCTCGTGCGAATCGGCGCCGATCGACGCCAGGGCGGCGCGAACCGAGGCGACACAGGCCATCGATCACCAGACGTGGCCCTGGCCCCCCAAACTGAGGATGCCTCCAGCTCCGCGCGCCACGATTGGGCCCCCAGGGCCCGCCTCTGGAGGCCGCCTGTGCCTCCGTGGAGAGGCCGGGGGGGCACCTCGGCTAGGGATGCCTCGCCGGCCGCACCCGAGCAGGATCCCCTCGGAAGCCGCGGGGGCGACGCGCAGAAGGGCGCCTCACTCGGCGGCGAGCTAACGGGGGGAAGCGAGAAGGGGCGGGCCTTGTCAGAAGTCTCGGAGGTCCCCAGGACTTCTGAGAAATTTCCTGAGCATTCCCCGGAGACACATAAGTAAAACTTCTCGGAAGCCGAGAGGGCTTCTGAGGAGTCCCGCCGCCTTCTGAAGGCGCGAGGGCTTCTGAGAATTCCCGCCGCCTTCTGAGAAGGTCTTCTCCTTCTCATTTCCCCCCCCCCTCGCTCGCCGACGAATTACGCGATAGGACCGCAGCGACCTCACGCGAAGGCTCACGCGGACCGCCGGCGCGGCACGCCCCACTGGAGGCGAGGGAGCCCACGCGCCAACGTCGTTCCACTACTCGCAAAGTTGAAGGGGCCCTGGGGCACACACATAAGTACTTACAAATAACAGGATTCCTTGCATTTTCCCATATTTTCTGGGCTGTTGTCTTCCCCCCCCACTTCCTACAGGTTCCCATATTTTCTGGAGAATCGACGATTCATTGTGTCTGTGTGTTCTTGTTCCCTCCTGAAAAATAACTGCTCGCAAATGGCCTGGATCCGCTCGGGGAGACTGGCGAAACACTACACCGATGCCGACTTGGTTTCTGCTCGAGCATTTGCGAGCGGGCACTCTCTGCAGGTCCAAAGGGAACGCGCCCGGTGAGCGACGACGGGCCCGCTCTCCCTGCGCCGCTCGCATCAGCCGACCGCGTGCTTTTACGCACCACCACAAGCGCAGGCGCAGCAGCGTGCCCACGCGGCCTGGCGCGCGGCCGGGCCCTTCTGGGCCCTTCGCCGCCAGGGGCGCGTCATCCGCTCCCGGGCCCCCCAGGGGCCCAGGCTCCCGCCGCGCTCTGCCCGTCTCTCTCACGACGCGAGGATGCAGCGGAGGCCAGTCCACGGGACGCCCTCCGCAAGAAACCCACCCCATGGGACCCATGGACGTCCATCGATTTTCGGTGTGTGAGCGTCACGCCTTCCACAGCGAAACCATCGAAACCCAAGAAAGCCAGGGCACCCTGAAGGCACGCCGCGAAAATCCGCCGACCCTTTCGGCGTCTGTGACGGGCTTGTCCGTTCGAGTCGGACTTTTCCGTTAGAGTCGTCGTCTCCGTCCTCCTCTGGTCCATTCGCCTGGGCCCTCTTTCTCATGCGCGCCGTCGACAAAGCAAAATTGAGCAACATAGGAGTGAAATCGAAGGAAGCCCCTTCCCTTTGATCCCTTCCCAACGCTGGGGGGGCGGGTCCTGCATGGGTCCCGGAAGGGGTCCCGCGGGGGGTCCCCACCCAGGTACGCTTTCCTGGGGGGGGGGTCCCAGGAGGGTCCTGGGGGAGTCCCTGGGGTGGTCGCCGTCGTCGTCGTCGACGTCCCCCTTCAGGGTCGGCAGCACAGGCCGTAAGGTCTTCGCAATACATGTGTGTATATATATACATATATATATATATAAACGGACACCCTCCGACGAATTTTGCATGTACCTTCAGGGAGGGTGGAGGTGTACGAAGTCGCTGGCTCCCAGTGGCGATTTGTACATCGACGCCCTCCCCTGAGGCCTGGGAATAATCCACTGGAGGGCATCTGTCTGTATACTTTTGTGGCGGAGAGGAGGCTTGGTCACGCGGGTCCCGAGGCCAAGACCAGCGGGGCCAAGATCGCTGTGGCAAGGCCGGGGCGAGTGCGGACAAAACTGAGGCCCGACAGCAGAAGAGCTGTCCAAAACCGGCCGCGGACGCCATGGGGCCGGCGACTCTCGTGTCCCAAGTGGCCGCCAACGTCCGCGGCGGCACGGCCAGCGAGCCACCTGGTCAGTGCAGGCAGGAACTGCCGTTCCCAGACCCCCGACGTGTGGACCCCCAGGAGGTCTCAACCCCTTCCCTGGGACCGTCTTTTCATTCTTACCCGTTGTTTGACGATTCTGAGCCCAGCGATGACCCCCAGATGCCGAAAACGTGTGAAAAATAAAAACCGCCCGTCGTGATCTTGCTCGACCCGCGGGGGACGGGGCTGGTCGTCGTCCCTTCCCCGATCGCGCCGATCGCGCGCAGCCTGCACCCACTGGGCGTCGCTTGACGCGGGGGCGATGCTCGGGGTCCACCGAAGGGGGGGGGGACCCTGAGAGGGGGGGGGAGAATTCGACCCGCTGGCGCATCGAGTTTCCGAAAAACGATGTCCCCCGCGCGCCCCGATTGTCGACGCCTCTCGGGCTCCAGCGGCGGCCGGAGGCCTCGTTTAGCATAGTTTTTCTACGGTCCGATGCGCCAACGGGCCGAACTCCCCCCCCCCCCCGTGCCACCACCTTTTTGCGAGGTCCCAAGATACATCGGGTGGGGGGAGAAATGTGCCCTCTTTTTGGGCCCAGAAGCCACCCTGTTGGGCCCTGAGGGGCCCCCTCCCAGGGGCCCTATGGAAAGGGTTTGTTCTCTGCAGCCCTCGCTGCACACCCGTAGATCGCCCCCCAGGGCGCGTCGCCCAAACCCAATATTGGCGCGGGAGGCGCCGGTCCTGTGGTCCGACGGGGGGCCGCCCCCCAGCGGCGCGGGCCGCCGCTTCCGCGCGGCGGCGCGCCAGGCGGCCGCGAGCGCCAGGCAGAGCACTGGGCCCGACCACCTGGGCGAAGGGGGCCCGAGGGGGGGGGGGGGAAGGAGAGGCACGGGGCCTCTGGCCAGGGAGGCGTACGAAGCCGGCCTGAGCTCGAGCCCCCCCTCCACTGCTTTTGCCCCCTCGAGTGAAGCTGGGGCGAGGCGCCTCCCGAGGAGCGGCGCCTGCCTTGGCGCATACTGCCCCGCGCCCTTGTCTGGATTCCTCTGCATGGTTGCTTTCACAGACGGTTATGCTCCAAACCGCTGCGGCACGGAACGGCATGGGACCCAGAGGGACCGACGAATCCGATGTGACAGAGGGAGACGTATCGACCTGTTGTGTTGCTGGTCTATAATTAATTGTTGTTGTCTCACCTTTTTTTTTTTTTTCTCTCTCTCTCTCTCTCTCTCTCTCTCTCTCTCTCTCTCTCTCTCTCTCTCTCTCTCTCTCTCTCTCTCTCTCTCTCTCTCTCAGCGCCAGTATTATTATTTCTTGTGTTTTATTGTTGTTTTGTTTTCTCTCTCTCTCTCTCTCTCTCTCTCTCGCCCCAACCCGACCATGTAGTGCACCAATCGTGCAATCGATTGTTGCCCAGCGGGATGGCGGGAGAGCGCCAGCCACCGAGCTTTCACTGCAGGCTCTCCTCTGAGCGCGCGCGTCGGCCTCTGCGTCGCCCCTCGGGCAGGGGACCGACGCGCGCATCGCGCAAGGTTCCCCGCGCGGTGCGAAAGGAAACGTTCGGCCTCATCCTCCTTTCTCGGCGCAGGCCGCTAGGCGATCACACCTGTGGCGTCAGAGCGCCTGCGCCGAGAGACCCTTGAAATGCAGGAGGACAGCAATGCGAGAAACAGCGCGTCGAAGTGACGCTCGACCAGGTAGTTGAGGCACCAGAGCACCAGGGATGATGTCCTGAAGGCCTGGAGGACGATGAAGACCCGGTCGAGCATGAAGGGCGGCCTCCACGAGCACCGCGGAAGCCCCCCCCGCAAGTGCAGGCGGCCGGCAGGCCGACACCAGGCAAGGTGGAGCAAGGAGCAGCAACGATGATGGTGGAGACGAAGGGGTGGGCTGGACGGAAGCATGGGGGCGGGCGCGAGGGGGAGCCATTGCGCCGGGCCCATTCGCTCCGCCTCCGCACCGCCCCCTCCAGCTCGCCTCGCGCGTCTAGCAAGCCACGCGAGATTGGCAGTAGTCACAGCACGCAAGCAAGCAAACATCATCATCACATAACATCATGATATCCGAGCCCCCTATCCACTAAAGTCATCCTTAAGGCTGCAGAGCAGGGGGCGCGCGCCTCCTGCGAGCAGATAGAGCCTGCGCAGGGATGCTGGCCTCAGCTAAGGCCTGCACGAGCACGCGGGAGAGGCCACGCGGCCAAGCCTTCAGATGACCAGCTGCCACGTGTGCACGATGTTCGCAGTGGCATATCTCTGCCTCCAGATTGAATGCCATGCGCGTGTGAACCAGAGCCGTGGGGGGCACGCTGTCTGCCCCCAGCATGCAGAAGCCCAGCCGCACAACCTTGGCAGTACTACAAATCATACTGTCAATGTCGGGCACAACCTCGCAGATCTTCGTGAATTCGTCATATGACAGAACCAAGCAGGCTGCCACTCCAGCGATGCGTGCTGCCTCCAGCAATGACCACGACGCTCTGAACTGACTGTTTCCTGCAAGATGTCGTCGCCGAGAGTGTTCACCAAGTGTAGGTCTGCCCCGCGGGTGCAGATCGGCCCTCAAAGGCTTGCTCTGCCCATTGCCACCATCGAAACTCTTCCAGGTTACTGTAGACGGTGAGAGGATGAGTCCAGCAACTTCCCCTGTAGGCATATCGTTCATCATCTCTCTCATTTGACTGCCACCCATAATCGTCAAAATTCTTTCGGCGCCACGGATCGGAACACGAATAGGTTCGAAATGCTGACTCTTGATGCGGTTGGCCCATTCTCAAGCATCTAAAGCCATGCAATCCCCAGGAGATACATGGTAGAGTTGTTGCCGCCCTGGTGTCCCACGTAGCCTCTGTAGCTGTGGTTCTCAATGGACAGGGAACTGCACTGCTGGCGGCGCTGGCGGAATGCGTGCTACGCCACGCCCGCCCCAGTGCATTGTTCGCTACGCGTGCTGAAAGACTCGACGATAGTTGTAGCACATCTGCATCATCTGCCGCTCGCGAGCGAGGTCCTCCTGCCGAAGTGGTTCAGCCTCTTCCCTGCCCACTCTCCATCTCCAAGAAGTCCCCTGCCGAAGTGATTCCATATCCAACATGCCCCCCTGCCCAATCAAGTAATCCAAGAATGTGTTGCCAGGCCTGCGGAGATGACGGAGGAGGTTCGATCGGCCGGAAATTCGCGCGCCGCACGCGCCGCACTGCGTGCCTCCAGTTTCCATCTGCGCGTCATCGATTGGCCGGTGATCGAGCTGATGTTCCCTCCGCGCAGGCACTGGCATAGTCGCCCATCCGCAGGTGGAGCAGATCAGCTTCGCGATCACTGGTTGCTGGCGATGGTCGCCCCACTCGCATACTGAGAAGCTGCCTCTGCCAATGCTCGGCCTGCATGGACTCAAGGGTAGCTGAAACCACGAGGCCTCAAGCTCTCTTGATTGCATTCCTGAGGCCCTTGGGGTAGTTTTTTTTTCCTTTTACAAATAAAGGAACCACTGCCGCAATGCCCGCAGCTCTCGGGTGTCATCCGCGTCGTGCGTAGTCACCCATAACGAAGTCTAACGCAAGCAGAGTCGTCCACGAGCCTGGTATCGGCGCTGCCTGGTATACCAAGAAGTGCACGGCGGCGGGTGCCCCCACGAAAAGCGAACTGAAATGCAGAAGCCGACGCTTGCGAAAAAGAAATTCAAGTGGAACTCGCTTGGCTGAACACAGGGTGTCCAAGTCTGTATGGGAGACCTCCGTATCACGATGATGTTGACGACCATTAACGACTCTGTAGGCCTGAACCCTCGCTGCTTCGAACTTACGCAAGAGTGTCTGGGGTGTGGCCTCCCAGACTTCAGCCAGGTAGAGCATGTTCAAGTTGGCCATCGTGTCAACCAGATTGGTTCGAACAGGTGGTGTCATTCCTTCGAAACGCTTGCGCATCCTTCTGACTGCGGCCAAGGAAACCAAATGCTTCTGTATCGCTCGCGCATCCCGACAGCCAAGCGTGCCAAACATGTCCAACATGGTGCCTAAGTACTTGCACTCACAAACGACATGGACTTTGACACCCCCATACTTCCGACGGAATCACCTGAACATGGCTGGCCTCTCGTTTTTGTCGCAATCCAAGGGGGTCTTGAGGTCCAGGGGCGATGCATACGCTGGATTTGGCACGCTTGTAGTTGGGTGTAAACCCATGCGCCAGCATGCACTTGAGGATTGAGCCGATCAATTTCCCAGAAAACCCAGCCGGCTCGGTCGCGGCCGGCGGGGCCTACAGAAACAACACATCGTCTACGAAGGACGCGTCGACCAAGGGGTCCTCCTGCGCACCCTGGGGGAACGTCTGAAGCAGCACTTCTGGGCGAAACGGTAGGCAGCACCCTAGAGCACGAACGGCCTCGTCGACTGCGCGAAGTGGTTTGAAGAAAGCTGCATTGAATATAGCGTCCGCCAGTGAGCCGCCTGGTCTCGAGCCTCTCCTTGATCGAGCCACCTGCGGCAAGTTGCCCGTGCCGAAGTGCGCGTCGCGATGGCTCTCGGTGGGAAGCGCAAGCAAGTGCGGGGATTCCCCTAGGTCCGCCAGCGCCGACGGCTGACTCGTAATAGAAAAGACAAGTGGAAGCATACTAAGCGGCAGCTCGCGATTGTCCTCGGCATATGCAATGCACCCGCCCACGTCGGCTATGGCAGGTAGGACCGAACTGCGGACTACCGAGTAGAATGCAGAGACCAGGTCGACGAAGTACAGAACGGCTCCCTGACGTTGGCGCACCGCTGCTTTGAGAAACGCAGTCGCAATCTGCGCCAGAACCGATGGACCTTTACGGGGACTGCCTCCACGGTGCGTCGCACGCAGCCAGACATCTAGATATTCGCTGACCTGATCACGTAGAAAACTGGGCCAGCCCTTGGCCACTGTACTGTTCAGGAATATGGATCGGTAGAATTCCAGTGACGACTAGCGGCCAGTGCCTTGAAACCGAAAGTACACAGTGCCATGTGTCCACCCATACTGCCCCTGCTGATGTAGACTGGTCTTGAGAAAGACTGGATGAACATGTCGAGCTAGCCCCTGTGGAACGCATCGCAGCATATCGCCGCTGATGCCGCCCTGCCTCGGTGTTTTGCGCCTCTTTAATTCCATGGACATGCCGCTCGCGACCGACGGTGCAGGTAATGAACGCGGGCCGATATCCGCTGTCTCGCGATCATGATGAAGTCGCCGATTGGAAAGGCGCCCTAGCCCCATAGCATCCTAAACCTGCGCATCCTCGACGTCCGCGGAATGTTTGAGAAACATATCCTCGGCCTCTGCACTGGAGCTTGCCGCGATGCCGTCTTCCTCCAGCACCGGGCACCGTCCAGCTCGCCCCGCCCTGCCTCCGCTGCGTCGACGCATGTTCATCATGCGCCGCCCATTGTGACTGTCGCCTGAAGCCGCGCATGTGTCCACGTGTCTCGCCAGCGACTCCAAGCGAGAGAGGTTCTGTCCAAATCGACCGCGCCCCTCACCATCTTCGAGGTGGCTCCCAGGCAACTGCCGAGGCATATCTGGAAAGCCTGGCCCGTTGAGCCGGCGTCGCCCCGCTCTGCTACGCACGCCAACCTCAGGGTTCTTGCCACTGGGGCCCAGCCAGCTGACGATGCTGGGTGGAAGAGATGGTCATCAGCATGTGCTAGTACATCTGTCCATGGGGGCTCCTTTGTCGCATGGTGCGGTAGCCAGCGCCGTGCTCGAGCCACGCATCTGCGTAGTCTAGCCAAGCACATCGTCTGTTGTCCCACACAGCCCTTGACAGAGGTCAAGCGGTCTGTGCCGAAGCATGACTGCGACGCAGTAGTGATTGTAGTGTTGACCACGTCGAGGTGGTCGTTCACATCCATCAGCCATTCGGGCAGGCTGGCGTTGTTCAGTGTGGCCTGGAACTTTTCACAACATGACTGGCCCCGCAACTTCATAACATCTAAAATGGATTCCTTCGTAATCTCGGCGGTGCCTTCGAGCTGGAAATACTGCATCTGCGCATGCACTGGGAAGTGTTATTCGCCATCACAAAGCGAGTCAAACGAATAATCCACCCAGCATCGCGCGGTGGCTCCGTGTAGCATGCCATTGGTGATGATGTGATCAATCCTGGACTTAGACTTGGCAATGGAGACATGCGCGTGCCCTCCCTCGCGTTCAAAGACAGAGGAGGTCGAATAAAGGTCGTGTTCGTCAAGTATCCTGCGGAGAACTGCCCCTGGGCCATCGTCAACATCTGGCGCGCAATAGGGAAGGTGGTGCCCCCCTGCCCGTGCGCTGTGAATCCCTCCATCAACCTGAGCGCGGCCTATCTTTGAGACTTGGGCTCCACTTCGCCAAAAGATTCTGCAGCCCCAGCCGCCAATCTTCCGATTGTAACAAATGATGTCTTGCATGAGGTGTTTGAATCACGCGGGCGCACTCATCTACTCCGCAAGTGCGAAGCCACGCCGCCCAAACTCTCGGGTCTGAATGCGCAATCCCGGCGTCGGATCGCTGGAAAGTCTCGTCACCTCTGGGCCCTTTGCCGCATGGCTTGTCCACGTTCATCAGGGGAATGTAGCCTGACACCTCCGAATCGCCTGAACTTCTGACAAGGTGGCCATCGCGCACTGCTGGCCCCGAAGGTGCCGGGGCTTCTTGGGGCCCTGCTAGAATGACGTTGGCCTCCTGCAGCTGCAGCCGTAGAAGTTGACCTCGGAGAGGCCGTCCGTGGTGAGGGTCGGCTTCGCCTAAATAAACTCGCTGTGCATTGCAGGTCACCGCTGCCATCGAGATGGCGTATACAACTGGGTTTGTATAGTACTGTCTGTGTTGGCGATGACCTGCTGCCGCACAGGGCGGCACTCAAAGCCGCGCTCCGTCATCAGGGGATACGCAGCGCGGCCCTGATGCCTGTCGCCCAGCAGGGGCGCCCATCCCCAGGCTGAGCCAGGGCGCAAGAGAGGCACAATGCAATCTGGAAGCTGAGCAGGCCGGTGATCCCGAGCTTGCTTAGCAATCGCGCCCGACATCTCGTTCCACGGGTGCCCTCCATGTCCAAACGTGCGAGAGGGAGCCACGTCGTGGGTCAGACGATGGGCGTCGTGGGCATGAGCTGCAAGCTTAGCGAAAGCTTCTCGCCGCTGTGTCCCCGACGAAGTCCTCGCCAATGCAGGTTCGCAGTCTCAGATGACCTCAACCTGGAGGTGAGCGTCGAGCTGCATGGCGTATAGTAGTGCCCAGAGGAGCCCTGCAGTCTCAGCAGCGACGCCGTTAATGTCGTTGTCGGAAAGCTCACTGTTGATGCTGTCCAAGACTAGGGCATTGAAAAACCCAGCGAACTTAAAGCCTGCGCCGTCAGAGACCACCACTGTACAAGCCCACGCGGACTTCTGAGGGGCGTCGCCCCAGTACGAGCCGTCGGCAAATTTGAAGACGCCGGTCACAAGTGACTGAAGGTCCCTGGCGAAGTTGAGGGCTAACTGCGTGTGCCCATGGAGCCCGAGTCCAGCCACGCTTCGCTGAAGTCACATCCTCCACTGAAGCCTTGAAAACTCCAAGCTGAGGGGCATCGGAATCTCCATGCGGCACGCGCGCAGAGCCTGATCACTCAGCACCTGGCGGTACGATCTCGGCACCCCCGGAACGCTCTCGGCGAGGCGCGGCTGCTGACAAGCATCCCGAGGCGAGAACACCTCCAAGAGCAGACCGAAACTTACCAGTACCCAGTCCCTCCGTGCAGAGTCTCCTCGATTATGTGAGCAGGGACCGACCGTCCTAGCATTCCCACAGAACCTACCACCACATGTTCTTAGAACAAAAAGAATGGTGAGTTCTGATAACAACAACTACAAGGACCTAAGAACAGAAAGCCGACGTGCTGAAATAAGGCGGTCCCAGCCAGAAATGCTCTCAGAACATTTCCCGCAAACCACACCAGATTCTAGAACATTCTTTGGTGGGCCCATAGGCAAGCCAGGACGCTTCGCCACTGCTTGAATTCTACGCTGGAGGCCCGGGCCCCAGGCGTGGACATTCGCCTTTTCGAAGGTGTAGACGTGTCCATCGCTGAGGAGACCCCCCTTTCCGCAGCCGTAGCTGGAGCGGTCTCGGAGGAGCTGCGGCAAGTGGGCTGGGTAGGAGAGTGGAGCGGAGGAATCTGAGTGGAGGTTGGCTAGTGAAAGAGTCACCGCAGAGCGGGAGTGGATCCAGCAATTGCTCATGACTGTCCAACAAAGAGGCTACCACTGCCAGCAGGCGTGCTTCTAACTTGTCAGACACGCACCCGAACCCGCGCAACCCGCCTGGAAGCGACGGCCCGCAGCCGAAGCAGCAGCAGCGTGGCCCAGAGCAGCGCCTCCCGCGCCAGCGGCGGCCGCAGCAGCTCCACGCAGGCTCCGAGCGCGCACCGCCGAGCCGCGCCCAGCAGCCAGGCCCCCACCGCGGCGCCGGCCGGCCTGGCGCCCCTGGCGGCCACCGAGCCCTCCGCGCCCCCGACCTGCAGGGGCGGCAGCGGCCACGGGAAGCCGGCGGGGGGAGGCAGCGAGCCCTCGCCCTCCGCGCCGCCGCCGCCCAGCACGCACTCGTTCAGCACGGCCACCGTCCGCGCGTGCACCGACAGGCCGCACGTCGCGCCGCCCAGCTCGGTGATCTCCACCGTGTGCACCTCGGGGGCGGCGCGCGCCGGCGCCGGCGTGGCGGCGCGGCGGGCGCCGCCGCGGCCGCCCGGGCCCCGCGAGGGCTGCGCGGGGGGCGGGGCGGGTGGCACGGAGACCATGAAGTCCAGGCGGCAGACATGGGGGAGCCCCGGCCCGTCCGCGCCCTGCAGCCACTCCAGCCAGAGCCCCGCGAGGCGGCGCGCCTCCGCCTCCGCGGCGCCCAGCGCCGCCATGCTGCCGCCGAAGGCCGCCTCGGCCGCCTCCGCCGCCGTCATGGTCGTGGCGCCTGCCATGGCGAAGCTCCCGTCGATCTCGCGGTGGCGCGGCTCCTTGTTCTGGACCCCCAGAGCATGTACGGGATACGATGCCCCACAACTAACGTTGTCCCAAACCGACAGCGGCCGCGCTGTTGGCCAGGCGGCCAGGTCTGGTTCAAATGCACACAACGCCCGCGCGACACCAGCAGCAAGTCCTGTCCAACGTGGGCAAGAACTGCTGTTGGGCGTCGTACCCACTCCTTCCGTACTCCGAACTTCTTATTAATCAACCGGGGGGTGACAAACGTGAAAACGCGGCGCGGCCAACCCCCCCCCGGCACCACCCCCGCGCCCCAGCGGGGAAGGGAACGAACCCAGGACCCCCCGTGGCACCCCGCGGACGAGCCGCGGCCGGTTCCCCCGGGCACTCCAAGGGGGGGGGGGGGGCGAGTATCAAGCGATCCAGAGTAGCCATTTCGATCGTACCGATCCTTGAGCCGCATGCGCACCAGCTCGGCGCGCATGGCCCCCGGCCCGGCCGCGTGGTCCCTGCAGCAGAAGACGCGCAGCTCGCACCGGACGTGCTGCACGCGCTCCTGCACGAGGCACGTCGCCCCCGGGTCCGCGCCCTCGAGGAGCTTCCTCGGGAGGAACACGTACAAGCTGCATAGACCTAGCCTTTCGGGCCTCCGCGCGGACTTCTTGGGGCGGCGCTTGAGGCGCCGCCAGGGGCCCAGCGCAGATCCAAGAACGCCGCGCGAGGCCCCGAAAGCTCAGGTGCATGCCGTCTCTCCCCCCCTCCGATCCTCAGCGCGCGCTCCAGGCCGGCCGGCCCCACGAAGGGGAGCACGCCCTCCCCCTGCGGAGGAGACCAAGAGGTGCCTTGGCACCCGCCACTCCCAGGGCTCCTCCCGGTGCGCGTTCTGGCCAGGACCTCGGAGCGAAGCCAGCGGCGGCGACGAGGGCCCCCCATGTGGAGGCCCAGACATGGCGAACGGAGCGAAGACGAAAAGCGAGGGTATAGCGGTGCTTCTGGGTGTCTTTTCCTCCCCTCTCCTGCCAGCTGAAGCCGAGCTTCGCCACCCCGCGGTACGCCTCGAGCCGCTGCGGCCCCCCGCCGTGGACGTCGCTGCGGAGGCGCCGCAGCCTGTGCAGCGCGGCCTCGGCCGCCTGCGGCGCGCCGCCGTCCACGTCGGCCTTGGAGACGACCACCGTGGGCGGCACCCGCAGCGCCGCCGCGCGCGGCCCCAGGGCCGCCGCCCAGCGCTTCGTCGCCAGCTCCTCGTAGAGCCGGACCGGGTGCGGCCAGCACGTCCTCTCGGCGGTGGGCAAACCTACCTTTAGCAGACCACCCTTCTTAGCGCAAACGGCCCAGAGGACCGAAACCGACGGACCTGTAGACCCGCAAGAAGGGACGGCCGCGGCGCCCCCTCGCGAACCGAAGACGGCCAACTCGCTAATCGACGTGTCAGGGCAGGAGGTCTATCAACCTCCGATCCTCGAGCAAGCTGGGGAGGCACCGATCTCGCAGAGCCGGGCCGCGGCTCCCCGCCCCCGGAGGGAGCGAGCCTCCACTGAAGGAATCGAACAGGGCAGGGCTGTTCAATAAATGCCCAAGGCCAGTCATTGTCCGGTCCAGGTGGTGTTTCCTCCCTGGAAAAAGAAGCCTACCGCAGCACGTGGCGGCGCGCACGAGTGAGTATGGGGCAGGGGGGAGGGATGCTTCTCGGGAGGCGGCTTCTTCGAGAGCGCCGGCATTGCATCTTTAGACACGACCCGCGCCTGCTGAGAAGCAGGGGTGGCGCTTCTGAGAAAGCCCTCCCCCCCCTGCGCGTGGCCGAAACGTAGACGTTCGGAGGCCCCTGCGGAGTCCTCGACAGCCCTCCCTGGCGCGCGGAGCGCGCCAGGGGCAGTGCCAGAGGCCCGGCCAGGGGGGGGGGTCACGGATCCGAGAACTCCGCACGGAGCTCAGAATCATTAGTGTTTTATTGTGCAAGCGTTTGCTGAATCAAGTGATTTATCATTCGCGATAACCTTCTGAAGTATCCCCTCCTCCTCCTGCTCTCCTCCTCCTCCTCTTCCTGCTCCTCCTACTCCCCTTATTATTCTTAGTATTATTCTTATTCTTATTCGTAGTATGAATATTCGTCTTGGTATTCTTCTTATTATGAATATTCGTATGATTCTTCTAATTATTACTATTATTATGCTTATGTTTCTTATTGTTATTGTTATTATTATGATTAGTATTATTATTGTTATTATTATTATTATTAGTATTATTATTATTGTTATTATTCTTATTAGTATTGTTATTATTCTTATTATTATTATTATTAGTATTATTATTAATATTATTAGTATTATTAATGTTATCATTATTGTTATTATTGTTCTTATTCGTCTTCTTATGTTTTTTGCTCTTCTTCCTCTTCTTCCTCGTCTTCCTCTTCTTCCTCCTCCTCCGCCTCCGCCTCCGCCTCCGCCTCCGCCTCCGCCTCCGCCTCCGCCTCCGCCTCCGCCTCCGCCTCCGCCTCCGCCTCCGCCTCCGCCTCCGCCTCCGCCTCCGCCTCCGCCTCCGCCTCCGCCTCCGCCTCCGCCTCCGCCTCCGCCTCCGCCTCCGCCTCCGCCTCCGCCTCCGCCTCCGCCTCCGCCTCCGCCTCCGCCTCCGCCT
>CAUYUJ010021860.1:188996-201837 GCA_963575745.1 Prorocentrum cordatum | reverse complement strand
TAAGAAGCCTTGTCAGGAGCCCCCGGGCCCTCCTCAGAAAGCCCCTGCCCTCGAAGAAGCTCGCCGCCCTCTGAGAAGCCCCCCCCCCCGGCTTTTAAGAGGCCTTGTCAGAAGCCTCCGGGCCCTTCTCAGAACGCCCCTCCCCTCGAAGAAGCGCGCCGCCTTCTCAGAAGGCCACCCCCAATCGCGCCAACCCCTCTGGTGCGCGCCGCCGATTATTTTCTCCCCTGAGACCCGACGTTGCACAACAACTACAACATAATTTTCTCCCCTGAGACCCGACGTTGCACAACAACTACAACATAAAACAACAAATCGCGACCAGAGCACAGGACACTGTTTTTCGGCGTTATTTGTCGAGCCGAATCGATCTGTGAGGGTCCTCAGTGCCCGAAACCGAGCGGAAGCGCCCGCTGTGAAACAGAGTAACGCCAGGATCTCAGGGCTTCCTCCTCCTCCCAATCGGCCCGTCCGCCTTCCGCTCCGCGGCCGAGCCTCCCGCCCCGACCCCTGGCCCCTGTCCCGCCGCGGGGTCCCGGACACGCGAGAGGCGACTCGCTGCCGGCGCAGGGAAGGAAGGCAAAAGGCACGGGGGTGAGGCGGCGGCCTGAGAGCCGAGCCCAGCTCTCCGAGCCGAGCTGGATCGACCCACGAGGCTGCAGGGGCCCTGAAGAAACGAGCGAAAGCGCCCGTTGCGAAAAAATGCAACGCCCGGATCTGAGGAGGAGGAGAAGGAGGTGGAGGAGGAAGGGGAGGAGGAGGAGGAGGAGGAGGAGGAGGAGGAGGAGGAGGAGGAGGAGGAGGAGGAGGATGAGGAGGAAAGAGGAGGAGGAGGGGGAGGGGGCGCAACGGGGAGGGGGAGGGAGGAGGAGGAGGAGGAGGGAGGAGGAGGAGGAGGAGGAGGAGGAGGAGGAGGCGGAGGAGGAAGAGGAGGAGGAGGAGGAGGAGGAGAGAGTGAGGAGGAGGAGGAGGAGGAGGAGGAGGGAGGAGGAGCAGGAGCAGGAGGAGGAGGAGGAGAAGGGGAGGAGGAGGGGGAGGTCCTGACGCCGCCGGCCTCCATGCGCCGCATCAGGCCCGTGAGCGACCGCTCGGCCACGTAGCCCGCCGCGAAGCGCTCGCGGCCGAGCCGCTGCGAGGGCCACAGGAAGTAGAGCGCCGCCCGGCGCCGGCTGTGCAGCTGCGCGGCGAGGCCCTCGCCGAGGGCGTCCAGGTCCTCGCCGCCTCTCATCAAGGGGCCCAAGGACACACACACACACACATAACAGAATTCTCAATATTTTGTCCATAGTTCGGGGGTTGTCGTCTTCCCCCCCACTTCCCATATTTCCTTATATGTTCGATTGAATCGACAATGAATTGTGTCTGCGTGTTTCTTCCCCTCCTGATCCGAGGGGGCCAGCCTCGCGGGCGGGGGGGAGATCGGGCTCAGGGGGGGGAGTCACCAGCGGCGAACGTATCCGTATCCGCGCCCTCGCGGTCTGGGCTCCGGGCCGCGATCCGGCGGCTACGCAGTCGCACGGAGGCGTCCCGCGCCGGGCATCCGCGGAATATCTCCCCATCTTCGCGGGGTCGCGGCCCAGGAGCCCCGCCGGCGAGGCCTGTCTATCTTCACCGACAGAGGCACAGAGGTGGTCCGATGCTCCAGCAGAAATCGGAGCGCGGCCGGCGTGGGGCTATTTTCAACCTCCGAGGGCCCTCCACGGGCCCCGGGGCCGTTAAAAATTGCTCAGGATGAGAAGCCGGGTCCAGGGGGGAGGGTCCATGCCGATGGATGTCCACGTCGTGAACAAAAACAGTACGTCGGGGGTCTGGGTTAGAGAGGATAGGCTGAGGGAAGGGGGGGCGTCGACCCTCAATCGCCGAGTCGTCGTCGATGGGGCCCGATAGCCCGCCCCGCCCAGGAAGGTGCAGATTCGGTATCATCATCGGGAGCCTATCGCCGACATACCGGCGATGCATCGCCGATTCCAGGTCGATGTTCCCAACCCTGAGCTTGGAGCAAATCAAAAGGTACTGATACCGCTACTCCCTGGACCTCTCCCGGGGCACCTTCTGACCAGGATTTCGATCCGACTCCAACGGAGGCGACGAGGGCCTCCCAGGAGGCCGAACAAGGGGAGGACGGGCGAAGTTTAGCGGTATCGGTATATTATAATTTCCTCCCATGAGAGCGGGTCCTAACCCCTAACGCCCCGACGTGACCCCTCAGCCTCGCACGAAGGCGGTGTAGACCTCGTACTGGCCAGCGGTCCCGAAGGCCTCGTGCGGAGACCCCTTGCCCTCGAGGACGTCCTTCGGCGGCACGCGCGGGGGAAGGCAGAGGGGGCAGGCCTTCTCAGAAGGCTCAGAAGGCCTCCAGCCTTCTGAGAAGATTTCTAAGCCTTCTGCGAAGCCACACAGGGCTTCGGCGAAGCCACTGAGGGCTTCTGATAAAGCCCCGCCGACTTCTGAGAAGGCCTGCCACCTCCGCCGTCGCCGTCGCCGTCGCCGTCGCCGTCGCCGCCGTCGCCGCCGTTCCCGCAATCGTCGTCTTCGTCGTCGTCGGTCGAAGTTCGAGGTTCGACCCTCCCCAGAAATCCGAGGACTTCCCCCCTCGGAGCGCCGCCGAGTCCTCCATGAGGCCCTTGTGCAGGATGTTGTGGGAGCGGGCACGCGCCTCGGGGTTGTCGTACTGCCACCACCTCTGGAGGAAGCAAGACCGCATCAAGGTACACGTGCGGAGGCCTGCGCGGACGTCTTGGACTGGCGATGGACCCCCTGGCGGATGGGTCCAGCGCAGGTCTATCAGATCGGCGTGGAACTCCGAAAATCTATGCTCGTGCGCGTTCCCCTGCGATCCTACGTTGTGACAGATTGCAACATCGCGTACAACCACGATCCGACCAGTGGAACTCATCTTTCTGCAACATGTTCTGCGCCAGCTCGGTCTACTGCGAGGGCCCAAAGGGCCCGAAACCGGGCGCACACACGCAGTGCGAAACCATGGCAACCCCCGGAGACCCCCGATCTCAGGGCTTCCTCGTCCTCGAACCTCGCCACGAACAACGACAGCTCCACGGGCGGCCGTGACTCGTCCAGGGGCCGCACGAGCCCGCGCCCGAGCTTCCAGTACATGCAGTCCACCGGCTCGGGGTCCGGCCGGTAGGGGTCGGCGAAGAAGCCGCGCAGGTGGACCACCACCTGCGCGGCTCGCGCGGCTGGCGGGGATCGGTGGGCCTCCCGCCAATGGCTCATGCAGGTTGCAAACCCAGAGATCCGATGTCTTGAATTGTTCCATCTGGAGTTCATCGAGTTGGGACACCTGAAGTGGGCACGAAAAAGTAGGCGCCCAGCAACAGCTATTGCCCCAAACCGACGGCGGCCACTGGTGGGCAGGCGGCCTTCTGTCTCAAATGGGCTGGGTCCACGAGGGCGCGGACAGCCCCGTTGAAAATGCACACAAGATACAAGATCTGCTGTCGGTCTTCGTGCTCAATCTCTCCGTACTCATTTCGACCGCACCGACCTGCAGCCCATTCCGCTTCCCCTTCCCCTGGGCCGGCTCTTCGTCCCGAGTCTGTTCTTTTTGTTTCCCGCCCCCGTGGGAAGCAAGCCTGACGCCCCTGAGCTTTGAGATCGAGGGCCCTGCGCAGAAAGCGTCTGCGTCTTCGTTTGCGGCGACATCTCAAGAAGCTTCTGAGAAGGCTCTCGAGGACGTCCTTCGGCGGCACGCGCGGGGGAATGCAATGGGGGCGGCCCTTTCAGAAGGCTCAGAAGGCCTCCGGCCTTCTAGGCCTTCTGGGAAGCTTTCAACGTAAGCCTTCTGCGAAGCCACGGAGGGCTCCAGCGAAGCCCCGCCGCCTTCTGAGGAAGACTGCCCCCTCTGACTTCCCACTCTGGGCTCGCCGCCGACCCGTGTCCTGGGACCCCAGGACCAAGCTAACCTTCGGCGACTCGTGGCCTCTTGGACCGTCTCGGTGGCCTCGTTAAGGAGTTCTCTTGGCCAATCTTCGGCCCTGATTGAACCCGACGAATGCATGAAGCGCGTGGAACTCCAGGAGCAGTGGATGCGGGGACCCAGGGGGCAGTGGATACTTCTGTGGCAACTCACGGGAGCCTCCCGTGTAATCTTGCTGGCGGGTCGACGATGACCGACGATAGCCGACGCCAAACAATTCTCTCCGATTACCAGGCGCACGCCGATGCCCTCCAGAGATGGGACGTCGAGGACGTGCGAGGCCCCCGTGAGTTGCCATCGAAGGATGTGGATGCAGCGAGTCCCAGGGGGGCTTTGTCCAGGTCCACCGCCTCCCGAGGCCCTGCAGGATGGACTTCCCATGCGACGGGCTCGGCTAAAGGATTGTTGAGCAGTGCCGATGGCCTGAGTGCTGGCGCGAGCACGGATCATGCCCCCCGCACCCAAAACAGAAAAACGCAGCGCTGCCGATCCCGACGCTTGCCGCGGCACCCAAAGGACGGCACGGCTCCGTGGAAGCTTGCGCGGGAGCTTTTCACCCCGCGCCGTGAACAGGCAAGCGCACTTGGACCTTTGCAATGTAGAGGATTCCTACACGGGGCCTGGATAACTGGGGTCGGAAGGTCGCCCCGCATCGCCCGTGCATCGCCGAAGCATCGGTGATGCACTGGCGACGTCGGCGATGCATCGGCGCCATCGGCGTGGAGAACACAGGGCACCACATCGAGACGCATCGCCGATGCATCGGCAGTGAGGCACGATTTTACGACCCCTCTACTCGGACTCCATCTGGGAATCCCAAAAATTAGCTCACTGTTGTTTTTCCCAACCATCCTGTGGTGTTGGGTTCTCGTTTTGAAGAGACAGCGCCCGCGTCCTCACTCCTCTCCTCCTCCCCCCTCCTCCCTCCTCCCGCCATCATCATCGTCATCATCATCATCAGCATCATCATCGTCGCCGTCGTCATCATCATCACCGTCATCATCATCATCATCATCATCATCATCATCAGCATCATCATCATCACCATCATCATCATAAGGCCCGAGTAGGGAGCTCCACCGAAGGCCCCAGTGGCAGGGTCCGCATGGCGGCCCCGCCCCATTTTCGCGCACCCCTCACACGGTTCGTGGCCCCGTAGGGAGCTCCACCGAAGGCCCCAGTGGCAAGGTTCACATGGCGGCCCCGCCCCATTTTGGCGCACCCCTCACACGGTTCGTGGCCCCATAGGGAGCTCCACCGAAGGCCCCAGTGGCCGGGTTCGCATGGCGGCCCCGCCCCATTTTGGCGCACCCCTCACACGGTTCGTGGCCCCTTAGGGAGCTCCATCGAAGGCCCCAGTGACAGGGTTCGCATGGCGGCCCCGCCCCATTGCGGCGCACCCCTCACGAGGATAGTGGCTCCGTGGGGAGCTTCACCGAGGGCCCCAGTGGCAGGGTGGTCGCTATCGAAGCGGCCCGCCCATATTTCGCACACCCGCACGAGGAATGCGCGGCCCCATAGGGAGCTCCACCGAAGGCCCCAGTGGCTGCGTTCGCATGGCGTCCCCGCCCCATGTCGGCGCACCCCTCACGAGGATCGTGGCCCTGTGGGGAGCTCCACCGAGGGCGCCAGTGGCAGGGTTCGCATGGCGGCCCCGCCCCATGTCGGCGCACCCCTCACGAGAATCGTGGCCCCATAGGAAGCTCCACCGAAGGCGCCAGTGGCAGGGTTCGCTTGGCGGCCCCGCCCCTTGTCGGCACACCCCTCACACGGTTCGTGACCGCATAGGGAGCTTCACCGAATGGCGCCAGTGTAGGGTTGCATGACGGCCCCGCGCCCCATGCGGCAAACCCCTCACGAAGGATCGGATAATCCCATTTTTCCCCAACCATCCTGTGGTGTTGGGTCCTCGTTTTGACGAGACGGTGCCCCGCGTTCCTCCTCCTTCCTCCCGCTGCCCCCTCCCTCTCCTCCCTCCCCCTTGCCTCTGCCCTCCGCATGTCTCTGTTTCGGCACATCCCTCACGCGTTCCGTGGCCCCATAGGGAGCTCCACCGAAGGCCCCAGTGGCAGGGTCCGCATGGCGGCCCCGCATTTTGGCGCACCCCTCACACGGCTCGTGGCCCCATAGGGAGCTCCACCGAAGGCCCCAGTAGCAGGGTCCGCATGGCGGCCCCGCATTTTGGCGCACCCCTCACACGGCTCGTGGCCCCATAGGGAGCTCCACCGAAGGCTCCAGTGGCAGGGTCCGCATGGCGGCCCCGCATTTTGGCGCACCCCTCACACGGTTCGTGGCCCCATAGGGAGCTCCACCGAAGGCCCCAGTGGCAGGGTCCGCATGGCGGCCCCGCCCCATTTTGGCGCACCCCTCACGCGGCTCGTGGCCCCATAGGGAGCTCCACCGAAGGCCCCAGTGGCAGGGTCAGCATGGTTGCCCCGCATTGGGGCGCACCCCTCACACGGTTCGTGGCCCCATAGGGAGCTCCACCGAAAGTCCAGTGGCAGGGTCCGCATGGCGGCCCCGCATTTTGGCGCCCCCCCTCACTCGGTTCGTGGCCACATAGGGAGCTCCACCGAAGGCCCCAGTGGCAGGGTCCGCATGGCGGCCCCGCATTTTGGCGCACCCCTCACACGGTTCGTGGCCCCATAGGGAGCTTCCACTCGAAGGCCCCAGTGGCAGGGTCCGCATGGCCCCACCCCCATTTTGGCGCACCCCTCACACGGTTCGTGGCCCCATAGGGAGCTCCACCGAAGGCCCCAGTGGCAGGGTCCGCATGGCGGCCCCGCCCCATTTTGGCGCACCCCTCACACGGTTCGTGGCCCCATATGGAGCTCCACCGAAGATGATGCCCACAATTGCGGTATTAACAATTGCTTATGGTTGGGTCTTTCGCCAGGCTAATTTTCAATCTGCGGCTGCTTGACTCAAGCAGCGTTCGAGCGACCAAGGCGAATCTTGAGGCACTAAAGCAGGCGCATCGGGAGGAAGAGTAGGAGCGCGCGGGGGGAGGAAGGACACGCCCAGAACATGCAGTCCTTGTGCCTGAGTGCTGGAGGGAAATCGGGTATTGCTAGAAGTGCACCTGGCCCACGGTGCCCCCAGGATTTCCAAGGAGGCCCCCGCGGCCTCCAGAGCACCGCTCGCGAGGCCAAGAGGGCCCCAGGCGCTCCAAAATGCAGCGAAAAGCTGGGAGCGCCATGTGACAGGGGCACCCTTAGCAACCCCCGACCGAGGGCGACGTTAACCAGTCTCGAACTAATCCATACCCCTAAGATTTACCAGCCGACAGGCGATGCCAATCTCAGGGATGCGTCCTCAGAAACCCAGGGAACCCTGACGATCGGCATCGAGATGAGACGATACCCATCATAATGACAAAGATATGTTCCAGGCTGGCACGTAGTGGAAGCTCACCGGAAACAATTGAGCAGGGACCGGCCGTCCTGGAATTCCTATAGGCCTACCAAGACATGTTCTTAGAACCCAAAGATGTTCTAGGAACCAACACATGTTCTTAGAACATACACCCGATGTGTTCAAACAAGACAACACCAGCCAGAAATGTTCTGAGAACATTTCTTGGGCACCACAAACAAAAGGTTCTCAGAACATTGTTTGGTAGGCCTGTAGGCACGCCGGGACGCTTCGCCACTGCCTGATCACCAGAAACAGAACGCGGCACACGAGATGCACGACCCTTGCTCGCCGGCTCGCCTGGGCGCTCTTCCCGCCCCCCTCGGCAGGCCGCCAGTCCTCTCGGCGGCGACGATAGGGGCGAATAGCCCAGGGGCGGGCATTACACGTCTTCGCCAGGGAGCCTCTTCGAAGACACAGATCCTCGGCGCACCCGAAGACCTGGGACTGCTCTCTCCCTGGGGCTGCTCGCCCCTTTCGTCGCCCCCGATCCTCGGCCACGGTCGCCTCGACCCAGCCCGTGGAGAGGCCCACCGTGCCCGCGCCGGGAGCGGCCTCGGCCGGGCGTCCGCCCTCCTGCGGCAGGAGGGGGTCACGGTCAGCCCGTGCAGCGAGGATGCGCGAGGAGGACGTGGGGGCCTTTTGGGCGCCAGCCTCGCAGCCGTTCGAGCGGGGCGCGGCCCGCGAGTGGCCGAGGATGGGCCGAGGAGGCAGGGGATGCAGGAGCACCCTTGGGAATGTTGCCCATCCTTACCATGCGGGTTGACTGTACGGCTGCACGAGCAAAAACTTTCGGAGCTCTGGGCGGAATTCTTGGATCGGCGCTGGACCCCACTCAGAGTATCGTTTAACCGATCCCCATCCCCAGCGGCGTGGCCTGGGCCCCACTGGCCGATTTGCCCCCCTATAGATGGGGGTAATTATAGGCCGTTCCCTTCGGGTTTCGAGGGGTGTGTCCCCAACTGGGGGGTAATTTGGTGGGGGTCTTGAAGGGGATGGGGATGGGGATGGGGTCGGATAAACGATACTGACCCTCCCTGGCGGGCGGAGCGCGCCAGGGGCGGCGCCGGATGCGCGGCCAAAGGCCAGGGGGTCCAGCGCAGATTCAAGACATCCGCGCGGAGCGTCCAAGGTTTGTGTGTTACGCCTTCTTCGATGAGGGGCAACGGCAGATGGAAAACTGGCTTGGGGGAGGCGGTGAGCGCGGTCGCGGCGGCGGAGAGCTCATCAGGAACACGAGTCTGAATTCGGCCGAGACTGAAATCAAAAGAACCGCTCTAGTTCCTCCAGCGCGGGCGATGCGGTACTTAGCAGGTAGGGGGCTCACACGATCCAGACGGACAGATCCCTGCGGCTAGAAGCGGTTGGAACTCCTCAAAACTGTGGGGGCTACCATCGAAAACCTGAATGCGGGATACCAGAATTAGCGATAACGCGCCAGCACCCAAGACCCGGGAACAGGAACCGAAGACCAAGCTCCAAGGGAGGAACCAAGGAACGGACCAAACTACGGGTTTCCACGAGGGCAGCTCCGAACAGTCTACGGATGCTGGCGTTTATAAACTCAAAGAGGCGGTGAGGCGAGGAGGAACAGACGAGGACCTCAAGGGAGGAGCATGGGGAAGAGAAGAATGGGATCCCGCCGCCAGCAGCGGAACTACTCTGGAATCCCACTGATGCTGCCTCACCTCCCCCTCACTCCCTGCCTCTCTGGCCTATCGGACTGGCTGACGGTCGAGCAGCAGGGAAGAGTCCGGGGGCCACCCTCCCCTCGCTTCCGCCAGTCGGAAGCCTCCTGGGGTGCCCCCGTCGCCACGGCTGGATTCGCCCCGAAACCGTGGTCAGAACGCATCCCAGAAGGGGCGCGGGGAGTCGCGGCGTCCAGGAGGCCTCCTGGACGGGGTCAGGGTATGGCTGGGGGGTCGAAGGATCGCGCCGCATCACCCATGCATCGCCGATGTGTATCGGCGATGCAGCGGCGACGTCGGCGTGGGGAAACACGGGCTCCACATCGAGCCGCATCGTCGATGCACCGGCGATGCGGCGCGATCCTCCGACTCCAGCTACTCGGACACCCTCCAGGAGGCCTAGAGTATCAGTCCTTGTTGCCAGCGAGGTTCGGGGGGGGCACCCCGACCTGGCATCAGCGATACATCGCAGATCGATCGGCGATGGGCCCCCAATCGCGACACCGCGCGTCCCTGGCCCCCTGGGCCCCGGGCGGGGTGCCAAGGCTCCCATCGGCGACGCATGGGCGACGGGGGGCGACGCCTACCCCACTGGGGCCAGTACCCCCCCCCCTGCCGCTGCCCCCGATGAAGACGCAGGACGAGGATCAAACCGTGTAAGGATAAATCGAGAATCTCTGAGATCCGGCAGCTCTGGAGGATGTCTCAGGCGCCGCGGCCTTCTCGGAGCGTTCTGGCACGCTCCGAGAGCGTCCTGGAATGCTCTGGAACGCTCTGGAACGGATTGTCCTCGTCCTGGTCCCGTCCGACCGGTCCTCGCTCTCCAGCAGCCTCACGTAGCGGAAGCCTTGCGGCATCGCCAGGCCCGTCCACCGCCGAGCGCATTCCACTACTCGCAAAAGTGCCTACGCGCAAACGTCCGAAAAACACCTGTCTGCTTGGATGTCATTTCTCGTAGATCCCCCGCGGGAGATCCAGGCCATTTGCGAGCAATCACTTTGCGAATAATGGAACGCGCTCGTCGCATCCCCCCTCCCCTCCTATCCCCTCGTCGGCGAGGAAAGCCCTCGTCGGCGACTCCACAGGGCGTGGTCTGCCAGGGGTGCGCTTTGCAACCGGCACCCCTGGGGGGGGGGTGGCAGGCGCGGGCACCGCTCCAGCTCGCAAAGAGCACAGTGTGCCGCCCTTGCCCAGTGGCCGGGGCTGCCCCTGCCGGTGCCTCCCCCCTGCCGGAGGGCGCGCAGGGGCGGGGCTGGAGCACGAAGATCCCCACCTGCCTCTGCTCGCTCTTCGTCGGGCTGCTGTAAAGGGGCCCTGGGACACTCAAATAAATACATTCAAATAACAGGATTTCCCATACTTCCCCTGTATTTTCTGGATTATCGTTTTCCCCCCCACTTCCCACTTTCGGGGGAATCGACGATTCATTGTGTCTGTGTTTTTCCCCTCCTGCTCCTGGCGCCCGCCCCCCCCCCCCTCAAAAAAAAGCCTCCACGCTCCGGATCGCAAGCCGCACGCCGGCGCAGCCACGCCCGGTGGTCGCCGACCTCGGCCCCGCTGCCCGGCCTGCCGCCCCGAGCGGGGACGGACGGCACAGCTGCCCGTACCCTCGGGCCTCGCGGCACCCGCCCCCACCTCGGGGTGTGGGCCGGATGGTGGCACCCACGGGAGCCCTGGCACTCTGGGGCTATAGGGTCGGCGGCGACCGAGAGGGGGGGGGGGAATGAGAAGGAGAAGGCCTTCTCAGAGGGCGGCGGGGCTTCTCAGAGGCCCTCGCGCCTCCTGAGAAGTGTTTTTGCTGCCTTCGGGGAAGGCTCAGAGAAGTTCTCAGAAGGCAGGGGGACTTCCGAACCTTCTGAGAAGGCCTCCTCCTTCTCACTTCCCCCCTCGCTCGCCGCCGATAAGAGCACTCTGAGATCTGGCGCTGTGACAAACTTGCACCACCGCAAAAAATCACAACCAGGAACCTGGACCCCTGTTAGGTGGCGATAGTCGGACCCTACCCCCACAAACCATCGATTATCCTGAATATATGGGAGGCGGGGGTAGGGTTAAGTCGGGCCTGTCCCCCTACAGGCGGATTTTGGACGAAAAATAAATATGATCCATAAACAATAGTTAAAGAACAATCAACAAATCGTCCCTAGAGTTTTTCTTACTGTTTCTACATATTCCTCCTGTAGAGGGACAGGTCCGACTTAAGGGTAGGGCTCGGACTTCGCCACGAACTCTACTCCCGCCGCCCATCGAGTTGCCTGTGTCGTTGATCCCCGAGGGCAGGCTTCGAATTTCGCCGCCAACCTATGACTCCGCGGCTGTTCTCGAGCCCGATCGATCTCTGATGCTCCTGGGTCCCTACACTGGCGCGAAAACGCCTAGTGTGAAAAAGTTGCTACGCCCCGATCGTAAGATAGGTCTTGGGGGAAATAAGACGTACCGATACCGCTAATATCGAGACCTCTCTTGGGATGCGCTCTGACCAAAATTTCGAATCGAAGCCGGCTGTGGCTACGAGGGCCTACCACGAGGCCCAAAGAGAAGAAAAAACGAAGCTAGGACAGCGGTATCGGTACATAATCCTCCTTTGCAGGATAGGTCTGACGTCGCCAAGCCTTGTCGATGGCTGGGCGCGTGGTAGAACGCCCACACGCCCGAGCCTGCTTTCAGAGGCCCAGGGGCGTCGCGGGCGGCAGCTCTGCTGGCCATCGGCCGGGCAGATGTCGACTAAACGCACGAGCGACCCTGGGTAAGAGTGACCTCTGGTGCGCGGCTTCTTGGGCGCCGCGGAGGGACCAAACACAAACGCGCAAGACGCTATGACCGCATCGCGTTGGAGATCGGGGAACAAGAAGAAAAAGATCGGAATAAACATCAA
Organism: Prorocentrum cordatum; assembly: GCA_963575745.1. Lineage (NCBI taxonomy): Eukaryota > Dinophyceae > Prorocentrales > Prorocentraceae > Prorocentrum > Prorocentrum cordatum. Next base: position 189,923 of record CAUYUJ010021860.1, on the reverse strand, counting down.
CTTTTGGCGCTCCGCGCGCGGAGCGCGCCAGGGGCGGCGCCAGAGGCGCCGCGGGGGGGGCCCGAGCGCAGATCCAAGAAATCCGCGCGGAGCGCAAGTGTATGCTTTTCGTGCTTTGTTTTCTTCGGGGGACCCCAGTGGGCCCGCACCAAAGGTCACTCCGGCGAAGGGTCACCTCGTACGCTAGTCGAAGATGGTCCCGCCCTTGGCCGGCGAGGCCGTCTCAAATCGCGCGGATGTCGAGCCGGTATGGCAGCAGGCGCGCGCGGCGACCCCGACGCCCTGACCCCCATCCAGCCTCCGCACCGCTCCCCGTTGGGACACAGCGGATGCGCTGACCATCACGAAGCATTTCCTGGGAAACTTCGTATGAAGCCCGAAGGGGGGCCACTCAACCGGATTCACCCGACACTAAGCCCCAGATGTGCCCAAATGCAGCCAAATATTCAGCCGCACTGGACGACATTATGCTGGGTCAGGCCAATTTCAGAACACGGATATACCAGCGCCGATGCTGAATGTAGTTCTCAGGAGTTGTATCCTCGGCATTGGAGGTTGTAGTCATGTGCCCCAAGAGACGCTATCTGGAACAGCATCCTACAGCTGCAATGCATCGTACTTGCGCACGCATTGCAAAACATTAATGTGTGTGCGCGTGTACGCGTGTGCACAAATCGACTACATCGGAACCGTGACCGAATGATTGGAAGTTATCCTGGAAACCCGTGAGGCCTTCAAAGTGGTAGAGTGCTTGTCGGCCAGAGGGCATAAAGACGTTAGAGATGTGGCTCGATAATGGGGACGCAACCGCCGCGGGCCAACAAAAAAAACGATCACAAAGAGGGGTCCGAGGGCAACCATCCTTTGCTGGCATTGCCCCAACCCAAAACCAACCGTTTCTGTCAGCGGGCGGCAGAAAGGTCAGAC
>CAUYUJ010021860.1:158996-176496 GCA_963575745.1 Prorocentrum cordatum | reverse complement strand
GCGCCCCCTTCGGGAATGCAGGGCAACTTGGGGCCTTCGGGTTGGGTGGGGTGGTTTGGTGGGTAGTGAGAGAAGGGGAGGCTCGAACTGCGACAAGCGAAGCTCGCGAGTTCCGCATGCGAGGGCGGGGGCCCTGTGCATGCCCCCTGGCTTTCGGGTCAGAACTCGGCTCTCCGGCGGCCGTTCGGGACGATCCGGGCAACCCCCGGACGTCCTCGGCGATACGCAGCCGCTGAAGGCACTCCGAGGATGGAAAACCACCGACAACCGACGACGACGTCAGCAAAGCATGAACCTCGAACCCAAAACGTCCTCCCTCGGAGCAAATCCGTTCAAAATCGGTCCCCCGACCCCTCCTGGCGTCAGGTACTGGCCCGACATTCGGGGCGGATCCAGCCGTGGCGACGAGATGTCTCGGGGAGGCCCGAAGAGAGCGAACAACTGCCAGGGAGAGCCGCGATTGTCTACTGACGCTGCCCTTGGCAGTCGTTACCCCCCTGGGACTGTCCAACTGGTCCTCCCGATTCCCAAAACCAAGCCAAGACTGGGACAAATTCAAGCCAGGACAAACTGGAGGATCTCTGGAACTCGGCGGCCCTCAAAGATGTATCGGGCGCCGCGGCCTTCCCAGAGCGCGCCAGAACGCTCTGAGAGCGCTCCTGGACATTCTGGAACGTTGTGTAGCATCGTTAGTGGATCTCGTCTACCCCACCGCGCCAAGCATCTGTCACATCCGTATCACATCCATGGCGAACGAGTCGAACCCGTGTCGAATCTGTGTCGAGTCCACGTCGGAGGGCAAGAGAAGACTGCCAGTTACAAGGCAGGAAGTCCCTTGATGGCGCAGTTGAGCAGGGACCCACCGTCCCGGCATTTCTATAGGCCTACCACGAAACGTTCCTGGCACCCAGAAATGTTCCAAGAACCATAACAGAGTTCTTAGAAAATAAACCCGATGTGGTAAAACAAGACAGCCCCAGCCAGAAATGCTCTAAGAGCATTTCGTAGCATCCACAAACATTGTTTGGCAGGCCTATAGGCGAGCCACGACGCTTCGCCACTGTTTGACGCAAAGGAAGGAACGACTCATCCGTGCCCTAGCCCGGGCCTGGCTGCTGTCGTCGCCCCGTGAAAAGGGTGGGGGCGCCCCGCTCCGTCCCCCGAAAAGCCACGCCAGGCCGGCGGCCGCGCGCGCGGGCTCGCGGGCGCGCGGGCGCCGGCGGCCTGGTCGAGCTCTATGATCCTCTGAACCTTGGGGCCCCCAGCGCGCCCTCGCGGTCAGGACTCCGGGGCGCGATCCCGCGGAGGCCCGGTCGCCAGGATGCGTCCCGCGCGGAGCACCGAACAACAGAAACGCTCCGTATCCGCGGGGCGGCGGCCCAGGGGGGCCCGGCCCGCGATGCCGCTGATGCGGGCATGACTCCGCCCACGAGCTGCTCCCCTCCCTCCTCCTGGCATGAGGTTCAAGCCGCACAGGCTGCTCCTCCGCCCCCCGCCTCCTGTCGCGAGAATCAAATCCGAACCGTCGCACCCGAGGCCAGAAAGGGTGCTTGGGCAAAGCCAATGATCTTCTGGAAAGCTCTCTATCAATCCCCTCAATCCCATATTTTTGCTCTATCGCTGCCCCGTCCTCAGGTGGTGCACAATGATGGTAGACTAGGCCTCTGGCCCCACCCACGGCGTCAACGCGCCCCCCGAAGCGATATCCTCCCCCGCATCCTCCTCACCTCCTCCACCTCCTCCACCTCCTCCTCCTCCTCCTCCTCCATCCTGCCTTGCAAGCATCGTCCTGTCACAATGAAAGCTGAATTCGAAGCCAGGGATCTCCTGAAGGCATAAGGAAGAAGACTTAAGACAAGCTGAATTAGAAGCCATGATAGAAGCTGAATGTCTAACCACACCTCCTGAGCACAACGTGGATACTATGTCGGTGTCTTGACTGTATACCTTATGTGTATATGTCTGTACGTATGTGTGTATGTGTGTATGTTTGTATGTGTGCATGTGTGTGAGGATGCGTGCATGTATGTATGCATGTATGTATGTATGTAGGTAGGTAGGTAGGTAGGTAGGTAGGTAGGTAGGTAGGTAGGTACGTACGTACGTACGTACGTATGTATGTATGTATGTATGTATGTATGTATGTATGTATGTATGTATGTGTGTATGTGTGTATGTATGTATGACTGCATGCACACATGCATGTAGGTAAGCATGTATGTATGAATGTATGCATGCACGCATGCATGTACTCATTTATGTGTGTAGGCATGAATATATGTGTATGCATGTACGCTGTGTGAATGTATGTGAGTATGTGTGTGTGGATGTTTGTCTGTATGAAGGCAACTGTGGAAGTGTGTACTTGTGCATGTGCGCATGCATGTATGTGAATATGTATATATGCAGATGTGGACGTGTGTATGAGAGTTTGCATGTATGCATGCATGTATGCATTCGTGTATGCGTGAACGTGTGTTTGTATGCATACATGCATGCCTGCATGCGCGTATGTGTGTACGTATGGATGCCTGCATGTATGTATGTGTGCATGCCTATGTGTATACATAGGTACGCATACACATGTATAGGTGTCTGCATGCCTGTATGTGCGTAGGTGTGTACACCCGTGCGCATGTATACATGTGTGTAAGTATGTGTATGTACGCATACGTGCGCGCTATGTATATATAAATATATACAATGTGCATGTCTGTATGTATGTATGTATGTATGTATGTATGCACGTATGTGTGTATGTGTGTATGTATTTAATATGTGTATATGTATGTGTTTATGTAGGTCTATACATATATATATATATATATATATATATATAGGTACGTGCGTACGCACGTCTGATTGGATGTACGTATGTATGTACGCGTGTACGCATGGATGTGTTACTGTTGTACGCATGTGTGTATGTAAATACGTATGTATGTATACATGTACGTACGCACGTGTGTATACATGCATGCATGTATGTACGTCGCATGCATATATGTATGTATTGTGTAAATAATGTGTAAATACAATCGATGCGTATACTTATATATTTATATATATATAAGTATACATGAATGTCGGCGGTGCCCCCTTTCACGACCCCCCCCCTCCCGCCAGGGCTTCCTGGAGGTTTTCGTACTGGGCGCTCTGGGTGCTGCCGATAACCCAGACCCCGCCCCCTTGTCCTCCTTCCCAAGGGCTTCTTGTACCGGGCGCACCAGCGCCCCCCCCCCCCCTGGGAGTGGGGCAGGGGCTCCTGAGGGAGCGGTGGGGAGCTCCTGTGGGAGCGGAGGAGTCTGGGAGAGTGCGAGGTAAGCCTGGGGGCGCGATGGGAAGGAATCCTATGAGGTGTAGAGGAAAGTCCCAGGGAGACCTGCAGGGACCTCCAAAAAACGAACATACCTGCATTGGTGTCGTCGCCATTGTTCCTCGTCGTTCATCATCGTCGTCGCCCGTCGTCGTCTACCGTCGTCCGTCGTCCGTCGTCCGTGGTCCGTGGTCAGTCGTCCGTCGTCTGTCGTCCGTCGTCCGTCGTCGTCGTCGTCGTCATCGTCGTCGTCTTCGCCAAGACGTCGTCATGTCGTCGTCACGTCGTCGCCACGTCGTCGTCACGTCGCCACCTCCTCGCCGCGTCGCCGTCGCGTCGTCGACCCGTCGTCGACCCGTCGTCGTCGCGACGTCGTCACGTCGTCGTCACGCGTCGTCTCGTCGTCGTCACGTCGTCGTTCCGTCGTCGTCACGTCGGCGTCGTCGTCGTCACGTCGTCGTCGTTGTCGTTAAGGGAAGCCGTAACAGATTCAAAACTGGCAGGGCCAGCGAACTGAGAGACGACTTAGAGAAAGTCCAACGAGCCCAGATATCTCATGTGTTGTTCATGGCGGATCCCTGGAAATCCCGACTCTCTCTCCAAGGCTGGATTTTCATCCAGAGCGGAACGTGGCGTGCCCGCCGCTGTTCGACGGCGCGCGCGCGGGGGCCGCAAGCCCACGCCCCAAGCTGTGGCCCGCACGTACTGCTTCTTCACCCTCGCGTGCGCCTGGGGGCAGCCGGCACCAGCGCGGCTGGCCGATGGCCGCCTACTGAAGCAGCAGGGACTGCAGCCTGAGAGAGTTTCAAGCCTTTGGGACCACGCCACACTTCAAATCTCGGGCGAGACGCTCGCTGCGCTTCCCCTACACGTCTCGTGGTGCGACGGGCACGGGTTGGTATGCCCGGAGCGGGTACGGGAGAAAAACGGGCAAGATACCCAACAGCAAATGTTGCCCAACGCTGACATCGGCTGCTGCTGGGCGGGGCGGCTCTTCTGCCCTACATGGGCAACGCCCCCGGCGGCACCGACAGCTAGCCCTGCTCAAGATGGCCGGGAACTGCTGCTGGTCTTCGTCCGCCTTTTTCTCGAAGCGGGTCGAAAAGATGGCGCGGCATCGCCCATGCCTGAACGATGCATCGGCGACGCCGGGGCGGAGCGGGCCGCGAGGCTCCCGCAAGCCCTGGCGCCCAGGATGCGGCAGGCGGAGGTGTCCAGCCCGCGCGAGGTCGGGTGCACACACGCACGGACTGGCCCCAAATGTGCGAGGGGGGAAAGATATTGACGAGCGCGCGTTCCACTACTCGCAAAGTAACTACTCGCAAATGGACTGGATCCGCCGCGGGGGATCTGCGACCATCGAAGCAGAAATGTATGTTTCGGACGTTTGCGAATATGCACTTTGCGAGTAGTGGAACGCGCCCAGTGAAGATAGGGGCCGAAGTGAACTGCCAACCTGCATCGAGGACGGCACCCGACGGCGAAAACGACCCGAAAGGGATTCCCCGAGAACGAGCAGTGACGTGCAGAGTGAGAAAGGGTGCCCCTGACGTTGCCCCTGGTAAGACAGGGTGCCCCTGCCGTTGCCCCTTGAAGACCCCCGCGGGCCCTCGCATAGGTTCCCAAATAAGGAAAATCCTAGATGAGGTCCGAGTAAATGGGGTCGAAGAATTGTACCGCGTATCGGATGCATCGTCGATGTAGCAGCGATGCATCGGCGATGTATCGGCGACGTCGGCGATGCATTGGCGAAGCCTTCAGAAGAACGATGTCCATACCCAGCCGCATCGGCGATGCATCGGCAATGCGGCGCGGTCCTCCGACCCATCTACACCGACCCCTTCTACACCTCTGTTCCTCCTCCTCCCCAGCCTCTCCCTGCTCCTCCTGTTCCTCCTCCTCCTTCTCCTCCTCCTCCTCCTCCTCCTCCTCCTCCTCCTCCTCCTCCATGCCACCATGCACAAACATCCGAAAAAGCGTGTTCTACCGCTGCTGGCGGAAAACCCGGGGGGTGTCACTGGGGGTTCCCAACCCGTCCCCTCGAAAACCGGGGGGGGGTCACTGGGGGTTCCCAACCCGTCCCCTCGAAAACCGGGGGGGGTCACTACCGGTTCGACCCCCCCCCAGTCCATCAAGAAAACCGGGAGGTCCACTAGTACTGGTTCGATCCCCCCTGACCCCCCCCTCGCCGCGGCCAAACGATTCCCGCTCCTCGGGACAGATGGACAGTGGTGGGGCTACTGGGACAGTGGTGGGGGCAGTGGTGGTGGGGACGGTGGTGTGGGGACAGTGGGACAGTGGTGCAGATGGTGGTGGTGGGGACAGCACTGAGGGGACAGCGGGACAGTGGTGGGGACAGTGGGACACTGGCGGGGACGGTAGTGGTGGAGACAGTGGTGAAGGCGGTGGTGAGGACGGTGGTGGGACAGTTGTACAGTGGGGAGAGTGGTGGGGACAGTGGGGACAGTAGCAGTAGGACAGTGGTGGGGACAGTGGGGACAGTGGGACAGTGGGACAGCGGCGGGGACAGTGGGGACAATGGGACAGTGGTGGGAACAGTGGGACAGTGGTGGGGACCGTGGGGAAAGTGGGACCGTGGTGGGACAATGGTGGGGAGAGTGGGGACAGTGAGACAATGGTTGGGGCACTGGTGGGGACAGCGGGAACTGTGGTGGGAACAGTGGGGACAGTGGTGGGGACTGTGGGACAGTGGTGGTGGGGACGGTGGTGGTGGGGACAGTGGGAATGTGGTGGGGACAGTGGGAATATGGTGGGGAAAGTGATGGTGGGGACAGTGGTGAGGGCGGTGGCGAGGACGGTGGTGGGACAATGGGACAAAGGTACGGCGGGGACAGTGGTGGGGAAAGTGGAGACAGTGGTGGGAACAGTGAGGCAGCTCAGTGGGACAGCGGCGGGGACAGTGGGACAGTGGGGACAATCGGGACAGGGGGGCAGTGGTGGGGACCGTGGGGAAAGTGGGGAGAATGGGACCGTGGTGGGAACAGTGGTGGGGGCAGTGGGGACAGTGCGACAGTGGTGCAGGGCACTGATGGGGACAGTGGGGACGGTGGTGGGAGCAGTGGGGACAGTTGTGGTGGAGACAGTGATGCTGGGGACAGCAATGGGGGATGTGGTGCGGACGCTGGTGGGGACCCGGGACTCGTTTGCCGGCAGTGAGTGGGGGGGGGTTCAAACCGGCAGTGAACCCCCCCGGTTTTCTGGAGAGGGGGGGGGGGTCGAACCAGTAGTGACTCCCCCCGGTTTTCCGGAGGGGGGGGAGGGGTTTGGGGGGGTTGCCGGGGGGAAGAGGGGGGGGGGTCCAGCACGGGGGGGATTTTCGAAGGGGGGGGGGGGGGAACCCCAGGTTCCAGAGGAAGAGGGGGGGAGAAATCCCACCAGCCCTCTGGGCGTCGGTGGTTTAACGAGTTTCCCTTCCACCCCTCCTTCTTCCCCTTCGGGGAGGGGTTTACCCCTCCCCCTACCCCCTCCCCACTGACCTGGACAGGGGGGGCCGCGGGTAGTTAGAGCGTCCAAGAACGACCCCTGGGAGGGCTAAAATTCGACACCCCTCACGAGGATCGTGGCTCCTGAGGGGGGGGCTGAAATTTAGGAACCCCTCTTCTTTGATCGATTTCCTCCACGATGGCCGCAAGAGGCCCCCAGGATGCCCCAAGAGGCCGCAGGATGGCCCCAAGATGGCCCCAAGAGGCCCCCCAAGAGGCCCCCAGGAGGCCCCCAAGAGACCCCCAAGAGGCCCCAAGAGACCCCCCAGAGGCACCCAAGGTGCTCCCAGAGGCCCCAAGATGGCCCCAAGAGGCCCCAAGAGGCCCCCAGGAGGCCCCAAAGAGGATTCCGAACGGCCCACAGAGGCCCCCCCCGAGGCACCCAAGACGCCGAAAAGCCCCTCAGGACGACCCTCTACTCGCCTGGGCGTCGTTTCTGGACGGGCTGGTGGGGATACGCGAAGCGTCTAGAATTTCCACAGTAAAGCGGCGGTGGATCACGCTCTCTCAAACATCCGAGATCTTGATTTTTTACGGGACCCCAGAGAGTTCCGACCTTCTCCCCAGAGGCTTATTTTTTATCCCGAGACCGTCTGCTGAGACTGTCCCGGGGCCCAGCGAGGGCCTCTGAGACCGAAAACTTGGAACGAAAAAGCAGTTGTTGAAATCGGCGGCTGGACAGAGTAACTGCGCTGGCGGAAGCTGAGCAGGGGTCGACCGTCCCAGCGTTCTTAGAACCCAAAAGTGTGCTAAGAAAAAATATAATGCTCGTAGAACATAAGCCCGATGCGTTAAAACAAGGCAGTCCCAGCCAGAAATGTTCTGAGAACGTTCCGTGGAAGCCACAAAAGGTTCTTAGAACATTCTTCGGTAGGCCTGTAGGCACGCCAGGACGCTTCGCCACTGCGCTGGCGGAAGAGCCAACTCAACGGGGGCACCGCGGTAGCGAAGTGTGCCACCGTGCGCGAGAGAAAGGGAAGGAAAAAAAGGGGAGGGCGGGCGCCCGACTGGAGGGGGGGAAGGAACGGGTCGAGGGCCGCTGCCTGCCGCGCTCACTCTAAAAAGGAGCCCAGGGGCACACACAAAGAACTACACACAGATTACAGGATGCCCCATGCTTTCCCATATTTTCTGGGTTCTTGTCCTCCCCCACTTCCCGTAGTTTCCCACATTCTCCTGGGAGTCGACGATGGATTGTGTCTGTGTGTTCTTTCTCCTCCTGACACTCCTGCTCCCCTCGCTCGGGCGCAGGCGAACTCCGCGCTTAAACCCCCCCCGGCCGGGCTCTGCCAAGAACGAGCGTTCGTGCCGAGCTCTGGCGCGCCGCCGGCACCGGGCGGCCCGAGAGAGCCTCGAGAGGGCGCCGGCCAGGCGCCAGAAGCTTCCCTCGGATGAGGCTGGAGAAGGGGATGGGCAGAACCCCCTTGGGCAGAACGTGGCTCAGTGAAAACGACCTCGGGCCCAAACCTGGCGGGCGCCAGCCTGGAAAATGACGGCCGCGGCGCCCTCTCGAGAACCGAAAACGGACAGTTCACTACTCGGCGTGTCAGGGTGGGAGTCCATGTCCACCCCAGACTGGAGAAGGGGGCAGCGAGAGCTATCAGAGGAGGGGGAGCTTAGAGAAGTAGGGTGAGAGAGAAGGACAACATCAGTCCACATGGAATGGGAAAATCGGGTCGGGTCGGAACATGCGTCGGATCGGGCCGCATCAGCACGGAGGCGAAATCGAGTCGGCTCGGCTTCACCTGGCAACACAACAACGCCATACACACATCGGGACGCATGGGCGCGTCGGGACATCGGAATCGAATCGGATCGAGCTGGCCGAATCGAGATCGAGTCGGATCAATCGGATCGAAGCTGACCCTGAAGGAGGTGGGCCCAAATCGTTTCACTATTCTGCCATCACAGATCCATCCCTGGGATCATCCATTCCCGCCCTCCTCGCCCGCTTCCCCTCCTGCGCACGCGTCATCAGCGGCTCCCTCCTGCCCCCTTTTCACCCCCACCATCCTTTCCCGTTTGTTGCTTGACCGTCGAAGTTCCCCTCCGGCCGCACAGTCGGGGGGTCGGGGCGCGCAACAACACATCGCCTGCGAATTACAGTTTCCGAAACGTTCGGGAGAGGCACGACAATCAAACTTTCGGCCTCGTGGGCTCCGACGTCAAACGAAACTGGAGAGCGGTGTCTCTACGAGCATTCTGAAGTCGAGCTCGACCTCGCCAACGCGCAGCCCTCCCGGGTAGAAAAGCTGATTGAACACCATCTCCGCGTCGATCTTTGGACGCCCGCGTAAAAGGGGAACGCGCCGGGGGGGGGGGGCCAAATCAGCGTGGAAACCATCGAGCCGGACTCAACGATACATCGCCGACAGATCGGCAGCTTGCCCCCGATAGCGAATCCGCACGGTCTTGGGCGGGGCGGCCTCTGAGGACCCGCGCCGGACCCAAGCCCTGATTGGCGATGGGGGGCAGGTGCATCCCCCCCCGAGCTTCTCTCCCCGTAGCAGCTAACTAGATTGCCCCTTGCTTTCGAGCCATACCTCGGCTCGAGCCCGTCCTACTCTGTTCGCGATCACGCCCGTGACTGGCAGCGCCCCCCCCCTGCCCCCCCGCTTGGTCCCTTCCCCCCCCACCCCGGTCACTCCCGTTTGTCGCTAGGAGATGCAACAGCCGTCTCCGCCCCGCCGGCACTTCGGGACGATCCGGGCACCCCCAGGAACGCCCTCGGCAGAGCGCAGCTGCTGCACAGCACCCTCAGGCCGGAAGACCGCCGGGAGCCAGCCAGGCTGTCGAACGAGTATCGCCTCCTAGGGGCCGACACGTGAAAACCCTGATGTGGCCGAAAACCCTCCACGGGCCCGCCCCATACCGGTCGATCCCCAGACCCCTCCAGGGCTCGAGTGCTCCAGAGCGGATCCAGCCGTGGCCACGACGAAGCCTCCGGGAGGCCTATAAGAGGGCGAGAGAGAGGCCGCTGCTGCCGCGACGGTCTCCCGCCCACGGAGCGACGAAGGCCAACGGCTGCGGCAGCCAGCGAAGCACACCGCGCGGAGATCAGGGCGCTTTCGCACGGCCTTGCGCAGGCAGCTCGCGCGCAGATGTCCGCGCAGCTGAACTTTTTACTACTGCGTCGCTCACCCGAGCGAGCGAGTGCGCGAGGTGGATCAAGGCAGACAGGGTTTTGCAACTGCTCTCAGAGTTGATCCGCCGCTGCGTGCGGAAAGCGTGAGTTGAAGCTCTCCACTCTAAATCTCCACGAGCCTGAAACCTACGACACGATAGTAATGATCAACCAAAACCGCGCCCATTAGGCCAACCAAATAGATACGAATCAATGTAGCCTGGGTTCAAGTAGCGCCATCAAGGACGGAATCGCGCTCTTCTGGCCTACCCCTCCCTTACGTTGCCTATCCACATGCCTCCTAGATCAGGTCCGAGCAGGTGGGGTCGGAGGATTGCACCGCATCGCCGTTGTATCGCCGATGCATCGACGATGCATCGGCGACGTCGGCAATACATCTGTGCCATCAAAGTGCCGAACGCCGCATCAGCGATGCATCTGCCATGCGGCGCGATCCTCCGACCCCACCTACTCAGACACGATCAGGGAGGCCCAGATTCAGCCTATCCCACCCGGACGTTGCCTATCCCCCTAGCTTTGCCTTCGGCAGGCTCGTGTCGTGTCGACCCCAGCGTTGGCTCCTGATACCTTCAAGACCGATCGGCCGTCTCAGAAACGCCGCATCGTTCAACGACGGGTCGATCGACTGTTGGCCACAAGCGGCGATCAATCTTACACGCCCGCGCTGGGGTTGCCGCCGGTCGACACGGCGCGAGCCTACTGGATCCGTTGCCTATCCCGCCCCAGCGCTGCCTACCTCGGGGGCGACGATGGGCGCGAATAGCCAATAGTCCAGGGGAGAGCAATACATGTACCCAAAAGCGCCGAGTCTTCGGCGAGGCACCCCAGCGAATACGTGTACAGTCAACCCGTATTATAAGGACGCACGATAAGGATGCAAGGGCATTGGAAGGCCACTTCGAAGCTTTGGGCGCGGCCAGCGACAGTGGCAAAGGATGGGCCGAAGGGGCAAGGATGCAAGGGTAACATTGGGAAGGATGCCCATCCTGACTATGCGGGTTGACTGTACTGCCCCTGGGCGATTCGCCCCCATCGGCTCCTCCGATTCGAGGCCGAGAAGGGACCGACCTGTCCTGTCGCCGGCGGGGGGCGGTGCGCCACGCGCGCGCGGGCGCCTGCGCCAGGTCTGGGGACCAGTACGGCGTGGCCTGCGGCGGCGGCGCCGGCTTCTCCTCGGCGCCCCGCTCAGGGTCGGCGGAGCGGAGCGGCGCCGATATCGCACAGGGGGCGTCCCCGTGCAGGGGCGGGCACGCTGGGGCGCCGCAGTTGGATCTGTGAACGCACATCGATCCCATCTTCCTCCACAGCTCGTCCTCGCGGGCAAGACGTGCCAACACGATGTCGTGTGCGCCTCCCGCCCCGCTGCTGGGGCCGGAGGGGTCCGGCGAACCGGCGCAGTGCAACACGAAAAGACACAGCTCTCGGTGCTCGTCACGGCGCGCCGGAGTGTCTGGGACGGAGGACGCCGCCCACCCCGCCCTGGGGCAGAGCGAATCGTGGCGGGGCGGGGCGGAGCGGAGGCCCCCGAGAGGCACCTCCTCGCGCCCCGCTGGGGCAGGACCGGTCAGCATCCAAGCGGGCAGTCGGATCGGATCGGTGTGCGAATCGGATCGGGCCGCATCGGCGCGGGGTCCGAACCGACCGGATCGGCCGCGCCGGGAAGCACAACAGCGCCATGTGCAAGCGTCGGAATCCGTCGGATCAGAGCGGATCGAAAGAGCATTGGAATCGCATCGGATCGAAAGGGCCGAAATCAGGACCGAATCGGATCGGTCGGATCGAGAGGGAGTCTGCGGAGTCGGGAATGTGAGTCAGGGGATGCAGGCGAACCAGCGCAGTACAAAACAAAAGAACCCTCCTAATTATTTGAAGGGGCCCTGGGACACACTAATCAATAGACGCAAATCACATGGTTTCTCATATTTTCTGGGTGTCTGTTTCCCCCCACGCTTCTTATAGTTTCCCATCTTTTCCTGGGAACCGACGATTCATTGTGTGTCTGTGTGTTTTGATCCCTCCTGAAGCATGGTTCGACCCGGATCGCTCTGCGAGCGTGCCGGGGCGCGGAGCATGACGGAAACGCCCAGCCCGAAAAAGTGGAGACGCCCGGACCTTCGGGGCCCCGTCTCGGGGACGGACAGACCCCCCTTTAGAAAAACGTGGTTTAGTGAAAACGGCCTGAGGCCCAAACCTGGCGGGCGCAAGCCTGGAAAAAACGGCCACGGCGCCCTCTCGAGAGCCGAAAAAGGACAATTCACTCATCGACGCGTCACTGTTGGGGGTTCTGTCCACCCCCGACCGTCACGGCGCGAAGGCGTCTGGGACGGAGGGCCCCCCCCCGGGCGCAGCGAGGGTGCCCGCGCGGAGGTCGCGGGCGGGCCGCGCGCGCGCGCCGTCTCCTGCGGGCGCGGCAGCTCCGGCGTGTCCCCGCCCGCGGCAGCCCTGCCGCGCGCGCGCGCGCTCCGCCGGGGCTGCGCGACCAGGGGCCTCGGTTAGGCCCGGCGCTGTTGCCGAAGGTTCGGCGGCGCGCACGAGGGGCCAGGGGGGAGGGGGGATGCGTCTTAGCAGCGCCCGTGCTTCTTGGAAGGCGCGGGCCTCGTCTATGGATGCGCGGCCCGCGCCGTCAAAGAAGCAGGAGTGGTTCTGAGAAGCCTCCCCCCCTCCCCCTGCCACCCTCCGCGCGTGGACATTTCGGCCTCCGGGGCGGGCACTCTTCAGCCCCAGCGCTTTCACCAGATTTCGGCCTCTGGAGCCCGCCGTCCGGCCCCAACCGGGACCTTCCAGAACCGATCGGGGGCGAAAACCTGACGCCGGGAGAGGAGTCGGGGGGCCTAGCCTGGAGGAAGGCGCCAGCTGTGCACACCTGCGCCGATCCTGTGCCTCAGGATCGATGCGTGCGCCCTCCTGGACTACATGGTCAGGGAGGCATTCACTTGGGGGCCAACCAACACCAACAAGGGGTTGCCTCCACCAGGGGACAACGGCCCTGGATTTCGGTTACGGTGTTCATCTCTCAACACCCTGAGAAGCCCAAATATCAACATCACCGAGATCGAAACCATCTTCCCTCGGTGTATGCACCCCTCTTCTGCTGGCGCTGGTGCCAGCGTGCCAACCACTGGGCCTCCGATGCGCACACGCGGCCCCACAGTCCGCGCCCGGGGCAGCGGCTGCGCATGCGGCGGCACGGCGCGGTGGCAGCGGCGGCGGTGAAGGGTTAGGGTCAGGGTTAGGGTCAGGGTCAGGGTTAGGGTCAGGGTTAGGGTCAGGGATAGGGTTAGGGTGAGGGTCAGGGTTAGGGTCAGGGTCAGGGTCAGGGTTAGGGTTCGGGGCGGCGGCGCGGGGACGCGATCCGTCGCGCCCACGACGGCGCGCGGCGCGGCGACGGCGGGCGGGCGGCGAAGGCGGCGGGCGGCGGCGGACGGCGGCCCGCGGCGCGGCGCGCCCCCCACGCCTCGCCGCGGGCTGCAGCGCGGCGCTCTCCGCCACCGCCGTGCGCACGCCCTTGCGGCCGCGGCCGCGCCAGGGGTCGGCGCCCTGCGCGGCGGCCTCGGAGCGCCGCGCCGTCGCCGTCGCCGTCGCCGTCGGCCGTCGCCGGCGGCGTCGCCGTGCGTCGGCGGCGGCCGTCGTCGGCGGCAGTCGCGGCTGCACGCGGTCGCCGTCGTCGGCGCCGTCGGTGTCGGCGTCGTCGGCATCGTCGTCGCCGCCGTCGGCGGCGGCGGCCGCCATCGACGACTGCCATCGTCGGCAGTGGTCGTCGTGGGCGTCGCCGCGGGGAGAATTTCGCCGCCGGGGGTAGCGATGCAACTCACGCGGCTGGGCTCCCCAGCAACCGCATGCGCATGAGGCGACCCTGCATCGAAGAGTGCCCAGCGGCGGGGCCGAAACCGGATTTACAGAACAGGTTCGCCCTCGTCCTCCTCCTACAAAACTACACAGTATGAATACTCCTCTCTTTGGAGTCCCGAAACGGTGCGGTGACGGACCGTGCGGTGAGCTCGAAGTCCTCGAAGACCTCACCGCACGGTCCGTCAACACACGGTTTTGGGACCCCGGATGCCCCAGTCGCCCGAGACGTCATCGGAGAACGACCCGAGTCCCAAAACAGTGCGGTGACACCGAATCCCACCGACTCACTGCACGGTGTGGTCACCACCCCGTTTGGGGACCCCCGACTCTCCTCTCTCCCCTGGTGACGTCCGGAAAATGTTCGGCCCCCCTCCGCGTACTGGCTTCTGACACAGAAAAGATTCCCGGGCAACGGGTTTTCGCTTGGGCGTGTTTCAAAATGCATGCTGCTCTAGCTGAAGCTCTGGCCTCGCTTTCGGTCTGCAGCTCGTTCCGAATCGTGCTTCCGCTGCAGCGCTGGCCTCATTTCCGCGCTTCCGCTCGTTCCGAATCGTGCTCCCTTTGCAGCGCTGCCGTCACTGTTTCCAGCGCCATGCCATGGCATGGTTTTCGGTCCTCCCAAATAGACCCTAACATCTAGAAAATGCCCCCCTCCGAAAACACTATCGGAGGTGATTCCACATTCGGTGTTGATTCGTTCAGTTTGTAGGTCTGAGAAGCCCATACTATGTCAGGCTATGCCATGGAATGCTATGCCCTGCTACGACATTCGACTGTGCAAATCGAGAGGAGATCTACGCCATGCTGGGGGATGGGTGGGAGGGGTAGGACGTCACATATGACGCGAGCGCACCTAGCTTGTCATCCTCCCCCTCCTCCTCCCTCCTAGACACGGGACACGGACGGCATGATTGTACTCTGACGTTGCCATCCCGCCCCAAAAAGGACCGTTGCCCTGGGGGGGTCAACTGAATGAAGGTCCCACAACTTGGCTTTGACGCGTTTTGGCAGGACGGTAGTGCTCGCGCTGTGGCGGGGCAGACGACTAAGAATTCGTGTTCCTCCATCCATCCCCCATCCTCTGATTCCTTCTCCCGTGCCCGATCATTCGAAAGAGAAGGGACGGAAGGGCAGAGGCTTTTGGCACTAACTTTACTCGTGGCTGGAGCCATCCTCATGATGGCCGCGTTGTGGGGCCAAGTGAAACACAGTGTTGGCGGGCACTGCGTTGGACATTGCCTTCGTCGAATGTCTTGGTGCTCTCCCTCCATCCTCTGTTACAACTGCAGTGATGAACGCATGCGCCTCCCACGCCTCCTCCGACCCTGAAGCGCAAAAGGACGGGGCGAAGAGACCAGGAGGGAGGCGCGCCAGGGGGGGCAGGCTGTTCAGCGGCACTCTTCCGACCTGGGCCAGCTCAAACAATGTGGCTGGAAAGCGCCTTATTCGGCGGCCTCGCCTGGTCACCACGGTACTCTGGGCCTCCCTCCGCCTCCTCCGACCCCGATGCGCAAACGGAAGTGGTATAAGAGGCCAGGAGGGAATGAGAGGGACGTCTGATAAAAAAGGGCGCTTCGAAAGATAGGATTCATGAGAAGACGCATTTCGGATAGCGCCCAATTCCACTACACTTTACAACGCATGTGATCCACGGGTTCGGACGATCGGGCCGAAGAGATGGAAGGTACCTTGGACACTTGAGATGTCCAGTTCCTCACTGCACGCGTATCGCCGCTATGCCGCAGAAGCTTGTGTCACCATCGGACTTGGCCTCAGCGTTGGCGCTGGCGCTGGGCTGTGGGCTCCAGGCTGCTGTTTGCGTCGGCGGTGGTTGACGCTGGCGCTGGCGCCAACGAGCGATTCCGCAGCTTTCTCGGATTCCGCCTCGGGCAGATTCTCGCCCGCGGCAGCGCCATCCGCTGCTCCCCTGGGAACTCTCGCAAGCACAGCCCCCGCAAGCGTGCTCTCGGCGGTCGCAACCCCTGCTTCCCGAGGAGCTCTCTCGCCGGCACTGGTCCCGTAGGCACACTCACGGCGGTCGCAGCCGCTGCTCCCCTGGGAGCTCTCTCCGGCACAGGCCCCGAACGCGTACTCCCGGCGGCGCGGACGTTGTCCTTGGGCGCACTCGCCCAACTCGGCTGGGCACGTGTGCCGTGGTACCCACTGTCGCCGCTATATTCGGCTTGGCATGGGTGCCGTGGATTCCACGTGACCTCGAACCAATATCGGGTTCTTTCCCCAGGCCCCGTCAAGTGATGCCGAAGGTGCGCATGTCGTATAGAATGACAGTACGATGTCCGCGCCGATGGTTGGGATGAAGTGCGGAAGCATCAGCGGCTTGCCAGTGTGTCCAACTGCCAGGTCGAGCTGAAGGAGCGACGATGGCACTCTGCTCGAACTGAACAACGACGCGTTTCTCGCTCTGCTGATGGTCCCTCCGCTCGAGAGAGCGCTTCCCTGTGGCGACGTCGCGCATATGATAGCACGGCCTGCCAGGGGGGCGCGTCGCGGCCCCACCAGGCGAAGGCTGCCCGGACAGGTCCCGGCTCACGGGAGCCAGAGCTCATCTCGTGAGGCGAGGCTGGCGAGGAAGGCGAGGAACCGCAGGTGCCAGAGGCCTTGGTCGCGGGCGCCGAGTCCGCCAGCTCGCGCCACGCCTGGGCGCCGCCCTTTCGCCCTGCGGCCCGAGCGGGCTCGGGCCGAGCCGCCGCTCCTCCTCCTCCTCCTCCTCCTCCTCCTCCTCCTCCTCCTCCTCCTCCTCCTCCTCCTCCTCCTCCTCCACCCCCCCCTCCCCCGTCCCACATGGCCACGCCCGCGATCACCAGGGCATAATTGATGAAAGCTGCCTATTGTGAGGAAGAGAAGGCCAAAGCATGAACTCTCGGAGGTCTGAGGGGGGTGGCCCAGCGACTATCCAAGAATCCGCTCTGAGCCCCCCAAAACTTACGTTTGTGCAGCTTCCGGCACAAGGCTCCGCGAGGGAGCTGCGGGGAGAGCTCAGGCCATATCACATGCTGATTGTACCATACCTTTGACTTCGCAACGTGTGCAATAGTCGCAGCAAGCGGCCTTGGGAGGCGAACGAAAATCGATCTTGGGAGGCGAACGGCAATCGCCCGCGAACGGTAGCGGCGGCGGCGCCGGCGCCTCGCCCTCCGAGGACACGCCAACGGAGTGGTCGCGGCCCTCGGAACGCGAGCGCTCCTGCGGCCGAGGATGCGCGCGTTGGGCGTACCTATCGACACCCGCCTCCTCCGACTCCGCCTCCTCCAATTCCTCCTGCTCCTCATACCCCTCCCCCTCCTCCTCCTGCTCCTCCTCCGCCTCCTCCTCCTCCTTGCGCAGGGCGACGTACCTGCCGACTCCCTCATTCCTTCTGCTCCTCCTCCTCCTCCTCCTCCTCCTCCTCCTTCTCCTCTTCCTCCTGCTCATCATACCCCTCCTTCTCCTCCTCCTCCTCCTCCCTCTTCTCATACGCCATCCTCCTCATACGCCCTCCTCCTCCTCCTCCTCCTCCTCCTCCTCCTCCTCCTCCTCATCCTCATCCTCATCCTCCTACCCCTCCTTCTACCCCTCATCCTTCTCTTCCTCCTACCCCTCCTCCTACACCGCATCCTACCCCTCCTCATACCCCTCATCCTACCCCTCCTCCTACCCCTCAACCTACCCGCCCGCCGCCTCCTCCTC
>CAUYUJ010021860.1:128996-153996 GCA_963575745.1 Prorocentrum cordatum | reverse complement strand
GGGGGGGCTCTGGCCGAGGGGTGGCACGTGGACCTGGACCCGGCGAAACATCGCCGATGGATCGGCGGCAGGCCCTCGACAACGAGGCCGCACGCTCCTGGGCGGGGCGGGCCATCGGGCATCCTATCTGTGATGGGCGCCTGGCGGGTTGGGCTGTTCCCGCCCGAACCTGCCCTCCCCCGGCCGTTGCCCCAGAAGACAGCATCAGAGGAAGGACTCGGACCGGATCAGTCCGTGAATCGAGTCGGACAGCAGCGGTATACGGGGTGGAGAGCGAGTCGGATCGGCCGCGCCAGGATGCACGACGGCTCAAGTACGGGCCGGGCATCGGGCCGCGTTGGATCGTCGGGATGTCGGAATCGAGTCAGATCAAAACATACACTGGGGTGTCGGCGGTTGCCCGCTGTCGGCACCTATACCACCACCGTGGTGGTTACGAGGTATGTGAGAAGAGGCACAGGCATGATACCGGAGAAAAAACCCAAATCATCATCTTTTAGGGCTGTGGGCTATAGGGCTATCGGGCTATTGGGCTATAGGGTAATAGAGCTACAGGGATATAGGGCTATAGGGCTATACGGTATAGGGCTAAAGGGCTATAGAGCTATAGGGCTATAGGGCTATAGGGCTATTGAGCTATAGGGCAATAGGGCTATAGAGCTATAGAGCTGTAGGGCTATAGGGCTATAGGGCTATTGGGCTATAGTGCTATAGGGCTCTAGAGCACCCCAGGGCACCCGGGCACCCCCGGGCACGCCCGGGCACACGGGCACCCCTGGGCACCCGGGCACCCGGGCGTGCGGCGAAAATCGGCGGCAAACCTAACCTAACCATTTGAATCCGCTAGGACCCCTACAGAGACAAGCTCTGATTGGGGAATAAACCTTCGGAGGTCCGCCCGGATGTCTTGGATTGGCACGGGACCCCCCCACCCTGGCGCGGAGCGCGCCAGGGTGGCACAGCGCAGATCCACGAAATTCGCGCGGACCTCCGAAAATTGACTTTTCGGGGATGGACAGAACCCCCTTTAGTAAAACGTGGTTTAGTGAAAACGACCTCGGGCCCAAACCTGGCGGGCGCTAGCCTGGAAAATGACGGCCGCGGTGCCCTCTCGAGAACCGAAAACGGACAATTCACTAATCGACGTGTCAGGATGGGGGGTCTGCCCACCCCCGAACTGTGTGGAGAAGTTCGTATTCGAACGGCGACCATTTTGCGCACCCCTATACTTGGGCCATCACTTGCCGCAGCGTGAGCCGAGTCATTGTAAAGCCCGCCGACCCTCGCTTGCCAGCGGGGAAAAGGCGCGGGAGACGTTTGGCCGTTCCCCTCCGCATCTCTCAAGAGGCCCAAGGACACACAAATGAATAGACACACATAACAGGATTCCCCATATCTTCCCTTATTTTCTGGGTTTTCGTCTTCCCCCCCCCCCACTGCCCATATTTTCCCATATTTTCGTGGGGATCGACGATTAATTGTGTCTGTGTGTTTCTCCCCTCCTGAACATCGCGCTTCAGGGGGTGAGGAGTCCCTAGGCTCCCAAACGCACCCCCTGGGGCCTACGGAGCCTCCCAAATCTACACCCCGTGGCCTCCGAGATGCCCCAGATGCCCCCTCAGCTGGCTCAGGCTGGGTTCCAAACACGCCGAAGAGAGCTCAAAAGTAACCAAGATGGCCTCAAGACTGTCCAAGTGGCCTCCAAGACGCCCCAAGAGGGCTCCAAGAGGACCCAGAAGAAAGCCCCAAGAGGCAGAAATCGTCCCAATCCTTAGGGGAAACCTTTTGTTCAGCATGTGCGCCCCTTCGGTCTCAACAACATCCAAGGATGCTCAAGAGGCCCCCAGGATCGCTCCAAGACTGCCCAAGAAGCCCTCAGAATGGCGCCACGACGACCCACGAAGCCCCCAAGACGGCCCAAGAGTCGCCCAAGGTGGCCCTCGAGGGCGCCAACAGGGCCCCAAGAGAGACCCAAGAGGGGAAACTCGAACTGACATTACGAGCCCGCCGCACCAAACGCACCCCCAAGACCGTCAGCAGGCGCCCAAGAAGGCCTCAAGCGGCCCCAACAGGGCCAAAAGAAGCCCCCAAATGGTCCCCAAGAGGCCCGCAAGACGACCCAACTTACCCTCCCAACATTTGAGAGAGCGTGATCCACCGCCGCTTTACTGTGGAAAATCCCCCCCCTCTTCCTCCAGAACCCAAGGGTCCCCCCACCCCACTTCGAAAACCCCGCCCCTGCTTCCCCCCCCCTCCCCCCTCCCCCCCCTCCTCTGGCAACCCCCCCGCCTAACCCCTCCCCCCCCCCTCTGGAAAACCGCAAGGGGTCACTACCATTTCGAACCCCCCCCCATCCCCTCCTGGAAACCGACGGGGGTCACTACCGGTTCAAACCCCTCCCCTCCCCAACTCACCGCCGGCAAACGACTCCCGGGTCCCCACCAGTACGCACCACATCCCCCTCCGCTGTCCCCAGCACCACCGTCCCCAGCACCAGTCCCCACTCTTCCAACCACTGTCCCCACCAGTGCCCCCACCACTGTCGCACTGTCCCCAGTCCCCACCACTGCTCCCACCACGGTCCCACTCTCCCCACTGACCCCACGGTCCCCACCACTGTCCCACCGTCCCCACTGTCCCTACTGTTCCCACCACTGTCCCACTGTCCCCAGTCCCCGCCGCTGTCCCACTGTGCTGTCCCACTGTCCCCACCACTGTCCCACTGTCCCCACTGTCCCCACCTCGACTGTCCCACCACCGTCCTCACCACCGCCTTCACTACCGTCCCCACCACTACCGTCCCCACCACTGTCCCACTGTCCCCAGTGTCCCCACCACTGTCCCGCTGTCCCCTCACCACTGTCACCACCACCACCGTCCCCACCACTGTCCCAGTCTCCACCACTGTCCCACTGTCCATACACCACTGTCCCCACCACTGTCCCAATGTCCCCACCACTGTCCCACTGTCCCGAGGAGCGGGAATCGTTGAACGGCGGCGAGGGGGGGGTGTTCGAACCGGTAGTGACCCCCCGCCCCTTTTCATGATGGACTGGGGGGGTTCGAACCGGCAATGACCCCCCCCCAAATTTTCGAGGGGGGGGGCGGATTGGGACCCCCCAGTGAACCCCCCCCCCGGTGTTCCGCCAGCAGCGGTAGAACACGCCCTTTCCCCCCCGCAAAAAACGGCCCAAAGAGGGTTCAGCCGTGGACTTCGTGTTTGATCTGAGGGTCGGCGGAATGGCGCAAGCCTCTGAAACTATGTGCGACATACAGCCGCAGTGGCCTCAGGGAAGCAGAAGACAACGGGGTGCAGGAAAAGGTGCCTCCACCACCACCTACCCCTCCCCCGCCTGCCTCTGCTACCCCCTCCTTCTCCTCCTTCTCCTCCTACTCCTCCTAATCCTCCTCCTCCTCCTAATCCTCCTCCTCCTCCTCCTCCTCCTCCTCCTCCTCCTCCTCCTCCTCCTCCTCCTCGACGTCTCCCCCGTCTTGTTGTGTGCACCTGCGGCCCTCAAAGATAGCCCGCATGTGTCCCACCTTTGGCCAGACCTCCGACATGCGAAAACTATAGATTCGCCGGCCCAACGGGCCAAAGGCGTGCTAAGATCTCGGGTAACTGGTTCAAAGTATTTCTAGTTCGCGCGCGCGGGGCGGCCCCTGGGGGCCCCCGGACGAAGAATACCCCGGCAAGGTCCCAGGAGAAGCCCCCAGAGCGCTCCAAGGGAGGGCCATTTTTCGACACCCCTCACGAGGATCGTGGCCTCCGAGGGGGGAGCCGCAATCGACTATCCCCCCTCCCGCCCCAAGAGGCCCCCAAGAGCCCCCCAAGAGGCCCTGGGGGCCTCCCAGACGCAGCCAAGGAGCCCCAAGAGACTCCCAAGAGGTTCCCAAGAGGCCCCCAAGAGGCCCTAAAGAGGGCTCCAGGGCCGGCGGAATGAGCGAAGCGCTTAAAATATAACCTCAGGATTTGATTCGCAATCTTCGGCCCCTGGGGACCATCGCCTGGCCCGAGTCCCGATTGGCGAGTGGGCGATTGGGGGCAGATGCTTCCCCCCTGACTCAGAGGGTGACCCCCTGAGTCAGTGAGTGAGTGACCCCCTGGGATAGACTCAGTGAGTCTATCCCCCCTAGAGTGACCATTTCGTTTTCGGCTTTCGGGCCGTAACTCGGCTTCCCGGCGGCCGTTCGGGACGGGGCACCCCCGGAAAACTCCAACTGCTGGGACGCATCCCGAGGTTGGAAAACTGGGAACCGACGAACATGTCCGACAACCTCCAATCTCGACTCTCGATCCTCCACATGCCGTTGCCCCAGAAGACGTGGGATGACTGGGCCCGCTCCGGACGGCATGGGGAGCCACGCAGGACGCGCCGACCCCGTGGGTAGTGCTGCTCCCCCATTTCTTGATAGCCCCAGGGCCCGAAAATAGCCCACGAGGATCGGAGTCAAGAAAAGCGCCGGGACTGAAACAAAATCACGTCGTCGGAATCCGGGCCTGCCGCTACCACCGCCCCAAACGACGGTGGATGCACGGGCCCCGTCTGGGCGGCCCAGGGGGGGGCTGGCGCGCAGGGCGCGCAGTCTCCATGGCCCAAGGCGTTTGCGCGGTCGAAGGGGGGGCAGGAGACGTCGTGAAAGAAGAATAGACAACCGCGTTCCACTGGTTATTCGCAGTGTACCTCCTCGCAAATGGCCTGGATCCGCCGCGGGGAGTGTACGCTCCAGCACATCGAGGCAACCATACGTTGTTTTTGTTGGTTCGGGTGTTGCGCGTCGGCACTCTGCGAACAGAGAAAGGCGCTCGGAGAAAGCATAGGCCGTGACGTCGGGGCGGGGCCACGGCCCGGGCCATGCTTCGCACCCTCTTTGATAGGGAGCCCACAAAGGACGTACGCGCCCAGCTATGTACCTGAACACGGCCCCTCGACCCGCGAGACTAGCCGCCTGACACGAACATTCGCGCAATGCGAACTCTCGAAACCAGCGTGGATTCATGTACGTGTACGTCCTTCTTTCGCTCCTGATTGGATGCCCCCGACGGGTGCCGGCGGCGAGGGCGGTCCTTCTTCAGCAGGCTGGCGATCCGCTCCTCGTCGGCCGCCCGCGCGGCGGCCCGCTGCTGCTCGAGGCGCTCCTGCCACCTCGTTTCGAGGGTCGCCAGGCTCGGGAACGGCCAGAACCCCCAGTACCTGAACACGGCCCCTCGACCCGCGAGACTAGCCGCCTGACACGAACATTCGCGCAATGCGAACTCTCGAAACCAGCGTGGATTCATGTACGTGTACGTCCTTCTTTCGCTCCTGATTGGATGCCCCCGACGGGTGCCGGCGGCGAGGGCGGTCCTTCTTCAGCAGGCTGGCGATCCGCTCCTCGTCGGCCGCCCGCGCGGCGGCCCGCTGCTGCTCGAGGCGCTCCTGCCACCTCGTTTCGAGGGTCGCCAGGCTCGGGAACGGCCAGAACCCCCAGTAGGGGAGGAGGAGGAGGAGGAGGAGGAGGAGGAGGAGGAGGAGGAGGAGGAGGAGGAGGAGGAGGAGGAGGAGGGACGGGGGGAGGAGGGGGGAGGAGGAGGAGGGAGGAGCACTTGGAGGGAAGAGGACGGGGGCGAGGAGGAGGGACGAGGAGGAGGGACGAGGAGGGAGGGAGGGGGAGGAGAAGCAGGGAGGAGGACGAGGAGGGACGAGGACGAGGGACGAGGAGGGAGGAGGAGGAGAGACGAGAAGGAGAGGAAGGGAGAAGCACTTGGAGTTGGAGGGGGCAGCAGGCAGGAGAAGGCGCGGCAGCGGGATGGAGGAAGGGAGGAGGAGGAGGACCCAAACAAGAAGGAACGTCAACGGTACGGAAGGCGAGCAGCCTGCACGGCACGGAAGATACGGATCCGACACGCCCAACGGCGGCAAAACTCGAATCCGACCCGAGCCGAGCAGGGCTTACGAGCTCGTCGAAGACTGCCAAAACTTGGCCTGTAGGCGGGCCACAAGCGCATCCATTCGAGGATTCCGAATGATCGAGGCGGTGACGGAGGAGGAGGAGGAGACGTCCGCCCACCCAGCCGTCCCACCCACCACCCGCCGAATGAGGTCGCACTCAAGAGGGGTCGGCGCCTGGAGGGACTCCTCGCGTCGACGAGAGTGCGGGTGAAGCCCCGCCTCCAGGCGCCGTCGGTCGTACGCCCGCTGGGGCGTCGAGGAGGGGCGACAAGGCTTGAAGAGGGTCCCACTAGACCTCTCCTCAGCATACGCCCCACATTTACAGCAATACACAAGTACCTGATCGCGTGCCGTCCAGCACGCTCTCAGAGAGTGCCCGCCCATCCCTTCACACTCACGCAGCTTTACAAGGAGCGGAGGGGGGCCTGGGCACTGAGTGAGGGGGC
The DNA here is from genome assembly GCA_963575745.1 of Prorocentrum cordatum. NCBI lineage: Eukaryota > Dinophyceae > Prorocentrales > Prorocentraceae > Prorocentrum > Prorocentrum cordatum. The sequence goes on along the minus strand of CAUYUJ010021860.1, from coordinate 147,620 downwards.
GCTCGTCCTGCTCGGGGCACGACCCAAGGCACCGAGCACAACGCACCCTCCAACTACCCACCCGACACCACTCGTGCCACGACACAACCTGCGTTATGCTCGGCACCTTGATCTTCTTAAAGGATGGGAACGGGAACGCTGGGAGGACCGCCGCCGCCACACTGATCGCAGCGCGGAGGCGTTTGATCATTAGCCCGTGCAACTCAGAGGAGGCGGGAGGGGCACGGGGGTGGAGGGAAAGGGCATCCTTGGCCAACAAATCGGCCAGTTGGTTGCCACGAGCGATCCTTTCCTCGGCTGGTGGGAGCGCGGACATTACCTCTTCGGAGCGATGGGCACGGGTATGACTGACGTGCCCAATATGTATGTGTCCTGGATGCTGCAGCGCGCCACGGCGCAGTCCAGCAAAAACTTGAGAACCGTTAAGCTGGGCCTGGACAGGCTTCTCCGTTAAACGCACAGCACCCAAACAATCAGAAAACGGCATGGTGGTCCCAGGGCCCCGTTGGAATATGGAAAGCAGGGCGAGGGCGAGGTGCTCGGCCGACGGAGCCGTCTGCGGTAGAGACTCCCACACCACACCCTGCATCCTACATCGAACTTCACACTGCTCAGAATTCTCAAGAAAGACGGCGGCATACCCGCATTCCGAGTGCACCCCAGCGGGGCAGCTACCCGACGTACCAACACAGCAGAACGTGTCCAGCGAGGCACACGTGGACTGGCGAAACCGACTGGGGACTGCGCCAATGCACTCGAACGCCGATGTCGAGTGAACCGGTGCAAAGCTCTTCAATCGAATTGTCTGGGCGGGCGTTCTCCAAATGCCCGGCAGAGGTGGCCCTGGTCGGGCGGGTTGCATTGGGGGGTAACCTAAATGGGACGTCAAGAGAAGGCCCTAGAGGGCCACTTGAGAGCCTCTTTGGGAGCCAGCACTGGCCAAACAGGGACCCTAAAGGGCCCCGTGAGGACTCGTGTCTTCACCTCCCATGGAGGTCACCTCCCATCACTTCCCGCCCGACCTGGCCCAGGGTGTCCCCAGGCCTTGGGAGCACCCCTTGCGAGGACCAGGGGCCCCGAGCAGTTTGCTGCCTCGCAGAAGGCAGAGGTCTTCTCAGACTGGCCTGGAGGCCTGTAAGATGGTGTTTTGCTCGAAGAAGGGAAGGCTTCGAAGAGGGCCCCTGCCTTCTTAAAAGCGCCCCTGCCTCCTTAGAAGCTCCCCCGCCTTCTTAGAAGGCTGCCCCCCCCCCCCCCGCGCTACCCCCTTGTGCGCGGCGCGAAAACATGGAGCGAGAAACTGGGGGCGCCTTGGGTCAGGGACACCTCTGGCAACCCCCGACTCGTTGGTGGGGCAGACGGCCAGTCTGCGCCGCCCTATCTCGACATCGTCGTCGTGGCAATGGCTGTGAGGTGATTTTTCCTCCGGGGAGGGGGTCGGGACCTTCTTGGGGCCGTGAGTTGAGAAGAACACGACGGATAATGTCTGGGGACGTCGCGTGGTAACAGTGGTGGTCCTCGAGATCCCCTGAGATCTGGGCGTCGCGAGTTTGTTTGCACACTGGGCGTTCTCCACCCTGTCTCAGGCCTCTGGGCCCTCAAATATGAATCCGACTCGATAAATGCCGCAAGAAGACGGTACATACGTTCACGCTAGAGCATCACGCACTCAGCTTCCGGCACAAGCGGACGCAACGTCACAACACACCAGGTCCATGGTCTGAACTCCGCGGTGGACTTGTCGTACCACTCGTGCAGAAACGCTGTGGCTTTCTAGCTGGACATGCGTAAATACGTGTAGAGCCCCGCCGGACTCGCCAAAGGCGACGCGGCAAAGGGGCGGTGATTGTGCGCCTGGCAGCAAGCGGGGCGGACGGGGTCTCGATGCCATCCGCGTGCAGCGCCGCTCCGCCGAAGGCCCCCCCCCCGCCCTCAGAAGCGCGGCAGAGTGGCGACAGCTGCGCGCCCAGCAGGGACCGAGGTGGCAGCGAGGGCGGGCGGGACGCGCGGAAGGAGGGACTTGCTTGTTATGATACGTGTTTGGGGGACCTTGTCTGTCCCAACGCGCCGCAGTCCGCATCGAGTCCGCGTGGAATCGACGTCCAACTTGTCGCGTCGAATCTATATCGAAGCCACGTCGAATCCACGTCGAATGCGCGCCGAAATCTGCGCCGAACCCGCGTCGGGCACAAGAGACAGACGGCAAGTTGTAGGACTGCTAAGGTTCCCCCCTGATAAGGCTCCTCTCCCTCAGGAGTTGTAAGACCTCAGCATTACCAGGTCAAGGCAGCTCCACTGACACATCGAAGCAGGCTTGCCACGACTGTATCATGATAGGTCGTGGGTGGTCTCCTTCCCCAGGCAACTTATGTTGTTCGACGGATGGGTGCCAACAACGCCCTGCCCCGAAGGAGTTCCCGGCAAGGGGTGGTCATGGAACAGAGAAAAAGGCCCAGGAGGAAAACACGTAAGAATGGCAACGAATCACAACAACAAAAAATATCATCGATGAGATGTCTGCCAGGACGCCGTGCGTACGCACTCGCCTCCTCCACCTCCTGACTTCTTGCCTCCACCAGCCTCGTCCATGTCTGGGGCCAGAGCAGACTGGGCTGGAGCATCGCGCAGCGTCCCCGATGCACCGCCGGTGCTCTGGAGACTTTGGGACGGAAGAGATCGGACCCCGATGATCGCGCCGCGCCGTCGATGCTCCAGCGATGGTCTGGCGCGACCCCCCGCAGTCATCTGCTCGGACCCTAATCCGACAATGTCTTGCCCAGACGGGGCCACCAAAAGTCCCAACGCATTTCGGCTACACGGAGAGACCTTTGGTGCGCGATTGACGGGTTCAGCAATCTGGGGACCTGAATGTGCCCACACAAAAGGTCACTCGGCATCAGGTCACTCTGACGTATTGCCGACCCTTCACCAGAGCAGGCCGAGCCGTATTGTCACGGCCACAGCGACCCCAACCGTTTGTTTCTCTTCAGGACGAGGGAGGTCTGGCTTTCGGGCCATCACTCGATACCCTGTCTGCCGTTAGGGACGACTCTGGCACCAACGCAACGCTTTCGGCGGGGCGCAGCTGCTGGCAAGGACCCAGATGCGAGAAACAAATCCAGCAATCAAAGAAAAGTTAGAAAACCCGATCCCGGAGGAGGATGGAAGGAAGGAAAACGAGAACCATGACCAAGACTGAGTGCGGAAACGTGGGTGTCGATCTTGGTAATCATCCATCTTGGCCATCGTCGATTCGCAGACCGTCCTCCAGAATGGGCGACGGCCAGCATGGCGCAAGATCGGCGTCGACAAGATCCCGCGACACCTTAGTCATGGTCATCAGGCTTCTTCCCTCTAGAGGGCAGGGGATTCCTTAATGTGGTCAGAAAATCGCGCGGCATCGCCGATGCATCGGCGACGCATCGCCGATGCAGCGCCAATGCACTGGCGACGTCCGCGATGCATCAGCGACGCTGGCGTGGAGAAAATCAAGCTCCATCTGGGATGCATCGGTAATGCAGCACGATCCCCCGACCCCATGTAGTCGGATCCCATCTGGAATGTCCAAAGAAGAGTCTGACTTGAGCAGGGACAGACCGTCACGGCATTCCTGTAGGCCGACCACGACATTTTGCTTGAACAAAAGAATGCTGGTGTGTTGAACAACGACGGTCTCAGCAAGCAATGTTCTCAGAAAGCCGTAAAGAGGTCCCAGCACATCCTTGAGTGGGCCTGCAGGCAAGGCAGGACGCCTCGCCACCGCTTGACTGATCCCCACTCCTCCGACCCGCTTGGGCGAGGAAAAGACACAGCTCTCACGCGAGATGGCGCGGCGCCCTGACGCGGAGGCTCCCGCGGGCAGCTGGCGCGGCACGCTGCACTGGATAGCTACGAGAGCGCGCACGCGAGGCCTGACGCGGGCAGCGCCCGCGCTGCTGTCTGCCGGCGCTCGCTTGGCCGGGGCCCCGCGCCTCGCGCTGCTCTGGCGGAATCCTGCGCGGGCGGGCGCGTCGGGCGGCCGCGCGAGGGGGGGCAGCAGCTCGGCCGGGTGCCGCCGGCCAGACGCGCCCCCTGGCCACGGGAAGCAGCCTGTGGCGGCGGAAAGATCCCGCGAAGCCCCTCGAGGCCCCCGTGGGTGCGGACGCGACGTGCTCGACCAGGGACCCCTAGATGCAAACGGTCCAGGGCCGTTGTTTCCACCGGTTCCGTGTCGCCGTCTTCCTGCCACCTCCGACGCCGTTTTCGTTGCCGGATCCATCAACGTTGCTTTGCCGGTTCCGGCTCCAGTTCTAATCCTGGAGCCGTTTTTGTTGCGGCTTCTGGTCGCTGTGTTTTTGCCGATTCCATTTCCAAGAGACACTGTTCCAGAAACGGCGAAGAAACGGTCCTGCCGTTGCTGGGGCCCACTGAAGCCGTGCCCGCCAATTCCCGTGGCACTCCTCACAGGGATCGCTCCTAAACCGCGAAGTCGTGGCAGGTTTCCCTGGCGGGCTTTCCCTGTGCCGGCGCACGGAAAGGGTAATTCAACAAAAAAATGTCAAGACGCATTAGAATTATGACCATTTCACGAGTACTACCAATTATGTTCTTTTCAAAACCATCTTAGCAAGACCGACTGTACCCACCATCCCTAGGCGGTCTTCGGCGGTCTTTTGCGGCCATTATGACCCGTGGTAGACACGTGCGCTCCACTGCTCGCAAAGTAACTACTCGCAAATGCCCTGGTTCCGCCGCGGAGGATGCACGATCCCTTGCATCGAGGCAGACATGTGCTTTGTCTTCAGACGTCTGCGAGCAGGCCCTTTGCGAAGAATGGAACGCACTCGGTGACGTGGGCGCGGACGGAAAAAGGGGACCCGGGAACCTCACGGGGCCCTGACTCTTTATGGGCGGCGCGCACGCGGGGGTCCCGCGAAGGGGTCGGCGTTTCAATAAGGCAGGGGGGCTTCCATAGTAGAAGAAGAGACAAAGAGAAAAAACACAAAACAAGATATCTGAACTCAGCGCGGGTTTATTGCATCGGCGCTGGGTCCCCCCGACCCTGGCGCGCGGAGCGCGCCACGGGCGGGGCCAGAGGCGCCACCAGGTGGGGCCAGCGCCGAACCAAGAGATCCGCCAGGAACTCCGAATCGTGCGTACTTCAGTTATTCGATTCGTCGTCGTCGCTTCTTAGATATCGATTCCTCGAATTCGCCTTCGTCTATTCTTCGGATCGTCTTCGTCGTTTACTTGTTTTACTCCGAACGAGAATGCTGCGTCCGCGTCTTCGGCCCTAGGCACGCAGGCGGCTTCTCAAAGACCCCGCCCCGGCCTCCAGACCCTCTCGGAAGCTAGCTAGGAGCCTTTCTAAGCAGGCCCATGCCTTCTGAAAGGGCCCGGCCTTCTTGCCCGGCCGTCTTAGACGGCCGTCCCCCTCGGGCCACCCTTGTTCGCCGCCAGCTCTCCCTGAACTCAAGATACCCTACCCATCGGTCGGAAGAAGTGGGTAGAAACATGAAGTAGGAAGGCGTTGGAAGTAGATTGGGCTTACGCCCACCACTTTGAAGAGGAAGAAGAAGAAACAAGCACTCGATGATTGAAGTACGATCGCGCCTGAAGTGGATTGAGATCCGGGAATCCTGGGATACCCACTTTCAACGACAGACAGATAGTCTCCCACGTGTTGAGAACAAGCAACATGTTCGCGAGCCGCTTCTGTGACCAGGGCTGACGATCCCGGACGGGAAGGGGTGGGGAGCTCCGGGGCCCGCGGACTGAACAAAATCAATACGTACAGGAGGTCTGCGCCTGGTAGGGATCCAAGCACGTTCTCGAGGCGAGTCCCCACTGCTCCTGCCTTGACCACGTGTCCCCTGGGCTCTATCGTTGCGCGAGCCCTGTAATCTCGGATTATATTCGCTTCCAATGGATAGAGGAACAAACACTTGTGTAAACATAATTTCTCGGAGTTCCGAGAGGATTTCCTGGACCTGCGCTGACCCCTCTTCCAGGCGCGCTGAGCGCGCCAGGGGCGGCGCCGGAGTCGCCGCCAAGGGGGCCCAGCGCCGATCCAAGAAATCCGCGCAGAGCGTCGAAAGTACATGTTTATGTCGTCAGGCCCCTGGGCCGTAAACCAGGCGGTTACGGGGCGTTTCTTGCTGCGGATGCCCCGCGCGAGACGCATCCGTGCGCCCGCGTCTCCGCGGGATCGCGCCCCAAAATCCAGACCGCGAGGGCGCGGATGAACGTCGGTCGGAATCCGCCGACCCTGTCGGCGTGTGTGGGGTGTCTGTCCGGTCCCGTCGACGGGGAGCCTTCTTTCGTGCCCTCCTTCCCATCCTCCACTCCCGTCGGGGGGAAGAGAGAGAGAGAGAGAGAGCACCCTTCCTCGTTCGGGTAACGGGTTCGTCCTCCTCTGGTCCTCCTCCCCAGGATGGGGGGGGTGCCCAAGGGGGAGTCTTTTTCCTCCTCCTTTTCCTCCTCGTCCTCCTTATCACCGCCTCCTCCTCCTCCTCCTCCTCCTCCTCCTCCTCCTTATCCTCCTCCTCCCCCTCCTGGTCGTCGTCGATGTCTGTCAGGGTCGGCGGCACCGGCCGTCAGGCCTTCGCAGTAATGAGGTAAAGTGTTTAAGCAGGAAGGCGGATAAAATAGAGTGGGTTTGGACCCTCCCAGGGAATGACAGCACACGGCGGAAGCAGATCGACGCTTGAAGTAGGAAGGAGACCAAAGTAGACTGGGATCTCAGAATCAGAAGCACACGCCCGCGCCGGCGCGGCCGCTGCGTCGAGGCGGCGTGGGCCTGTCGGTTCCCGAGGTAAGACGAAGCCAGGACGAAGATAAAATCGTGTGAGGATAAAATCGGGACTCGCTGAGATCCAGCGGCTCTGCAGGATGTCTCGGGCGCCGCGGCCTTCTCAGAGCTCTCCGGAACGCGCTGAGATCATTCCGGAACGCTCTGGAACGGATGTATCTCGTCCCAGCCGGGTCCGACGAAGTCCTCCCTGACATCATGGGATCAAGTCGGACGTGGACGAGTCGGAAATCTCTGCTGGCGGCGCGCAGAAGGGGGTGGCGCGAGGTTGCTGGCCTTCTGGGAAGGGCGGCGCGCTTCTCAGACGGAAGGGGCCTTCTTAGCAGGGCCCCGAGGCTTCAAAGAAGGCTTCTGAAAAGCCAGGGGTTCTTCTAAGACGGCCCCTGCCTTTCTAAACCCCCTGGCCTTCTTAGAAGGCCGCCCGCCTCTCGCTACCCACTCGTGAGCGGCAATGCCAACAGTGAGAACGAGCCTTCAGAATGTATCTAGGGGGTCCCCACCGAGGTGCGGTGACAGGACGTGCGGTGACCTCCGACCCCCTGCAGAACCCACCGCACGGGCCGTCACCGCACGGTGCCAGGACCCCAGAGGCCCCAGTCGCCCGAGGCTCCTTCGGAGCGCGACCCGACTCCCGACACCGCGCGGCCATCCCGCACTCGCACCGACTCGCCACGCGGTGTGGTCACCACACCGTGGGGGGCCCCCGAAAATCGGGCGCCGCGGCGGGTTCTGGAACGCGCTGGTAGGGAGTCCACAAAGGACGTACGCGCCCAACCATGTACCTGAACACGGCCCCTCGATCCGCGAGACCATCCGCGTGATACGAACATTCGCGCAATGCATGCTCTCGAAACCAACGTGGATGCATCTACGCATACGCCCTTCTGTCGCTCCTGGCCTGGGACGGGTGTGCCCTCGCCCTTGGCCTGCCTTGCCTGGCCAGGACGCCGTCCCCGGCGCCATCCCGAGCACTCGTCTTCGGCCGTGCCCGGCCGTGGCCACGACCACGAGTGAGTATCGTTTAACCGATCCCCATCCCCAGCGGCGTGGCCTGGGCCCCACTGTCCGATGTACCCCCCTGGACGGGGATCTAGGTCGGTCCCTTCGGGTTTCGAGGTGTATCCAACTGGGGGGGTATTTTGGTGGAGGTCTCGAAGGGGATGCAACTGGGGGGGTATTTCGGTGGGGGTCTCGAAGGGGATGGGGATGGAGACGGGGAGTGGTTAAACGATACCGGACGAGGGTGCCCCCGCCCATGCGCGTATGATGTGCTCGGTCGTGGCGACCCGGGGCAAGACGGGGTCGGCCTGCACTCATCGTGCTGCCACACGACAGGCCAAATCGGCAACGAAGGTGCTCCGGCCACGGCGAGCCTCCGCCGCGAACTGGCCCCCCGACTGGGATAGCCAAGGAGCGGCCCGAAAACCAGGGCCCCTCACGATCCCGGAGACGTGGTCCTCGTTTCGGAGTGCCGGTTATTCACCGATCCCCATCCCCAGCGGCGTGACCTGGGCCCCGCGGGCCGATCTATCCCCTGAGATGGGGGTACGGGCCGTCCCCTTCGGCTTTCGAGGGGTGTATCCCCAACTGGGGGGGTAATTTGGTGGGGGTCGGGATGGGGATGGAGGTTGGCTCAGCGATACTGAGCTTCAGCGAAGGGCATGCCGACGGAGCGATCCGAGGCCGGCCAAGGCCCAGAGGATGCCAACAGAAGGCCTCACACCGCGAGGCTGCCCGACGCCGCGCCCGAGGCGGCCCGAGCCTGCCGATTTCGGCGGGGCTCGCGCCGAGCCGGCTGGCGTTGGTGGTGATATGTCGGTCACCCTGGAAGCCAGAATATGACCACCATCACCGAGATCGGGATCGTCTTCCCTCGGTTGAGGCACACCGCCGATCGTGGTGTTGGTGTCAACCTCTAGGCCTGCGAACACAAGTGAACCCCAGCGGGGGGTGCCCGAATACCATCGCGTCGAGTGACACCCGTAGGGGTGGGGCCACAGAACGTTGGCGTGGCCTTCCGACACCGCGCAGATCGCCTGTCCGTGAGTGCTCGCTCCCTGGGCGCGGCCTATAACCGATCCTCTTCACGACGAACCCCCGCCGTGGCGAGCTCCTCGCCCCTCGATGCCCCCTCCGGACCGCCCTGCCACACGCCTAGGAGGAAAGTGTTCTTCAGGCTCTTGCTGCTAGAGGGACTAACCGTGGCAAGGCCCGCAAGGAGACCTGGATTTCACGCAAGTCGGGACTCGCTTGCGCACCTTTTCGGCCCAGCGCTGTCTGAAAAGGAGGCGGAGGGGGGAGGTTGGGGGGGCGAAGTGCAATGCAAGTAAACATGCCACACTCTAAACAAAAACACGCTCTGGATACCACGAGGACGGCGCCCATGCTGCCCCGCACCATGTCTGGACTCCCTTCAGGCCTCGCTCCAGCGCGGTACGGTGGATAATTTTTCGGCTCTGATCGGGGAGACGCAAGACTCGGATTCGGGGAACTCGGGTTGGCCTGACGGGGCCATCATGAAAATGACGCGATCCAGTCTGAAATTTGACGCGAGCTCCCGCTGCGCACATCCCACGACAACTGGACCGCCAGAATCCAGGACGCGCTCGCCAAACAGCGCCGGCAGACTCGAGCTCCGGCGTGCTCGGGTCTTACGCCTCCCCGGCCCGAGGGCCCGACAGCGGTGCACCCGTGCCCTCCGAGAGGGCCGAGCGTCGACGACGCAGCGAGACGCGCCAGCGCGGTGTGCCGTGCTCGCGCGTCGTCCGCGGACCGAGCTCGAGGCGATGAGGCCCCGTCACGGAGAGGGCCCCCGCCCGCGGCGCCCAGGGGGCGGGCGAGGGCCTCGACGGAGCTCTCCGCCGCGCCCCGAGGAGGCCCGACGAGGGCAAGCGTGGTGCCCCCTGGGGCCCCAGCGGCGCCGATCGCAGACCACACCCCGGCGTGCCCACACCCCTTGTGGTCGCCGAGGCTTGCCAGGGTTCCCCGGCCGGTCTGCCCCTGATCCCCGCTCCCTTGGAGTGGCATGTGGGGCCTGCTCTGGAACAGGAAGGTACCGTAGACGAATCAGCCACTTTTCCGACCTCGTACTGCGCCGAACACAACGGCCGCGTCGTCTATGGACGCATCCACCCCTGGTGTCTGTATACGCAAGGGCAACCAATGTGACTATAGACGATTGTGGCTAGAAAATAAATAACGGTATTCGGCAAAGGCCCGAGATATTGGTCTTTTAAGGAGGCAGGTCGACTTTGCCCTGCAACCGCTCTTCGACAGCGTGGGGCGCGCAGACCGCTCCTGGAGCTTCGGGCGGCGGGTGACCGCGTTACAAGGCCCCTTGAGCTCCCCGCTTCGCAGCGCCGCCGCAGCGCCCTGGGCGGCCCGCGGGCCTGCAACATATCCAGAGATCCGACGTGCTGGTATTCACGATAACGCCCGTGACCGGCCCCGCAACCCCGCTGAAGAGGTTTGTCAGACTGGGCAACGGCCCCGCCTCCCCCCCCGCCCTGGTCACGTTATGATTCGCGGTGGCGCCGTCTGGAAATGAGCCATCGTTGGGAATTCCCAGACGGCGCTGGTGCGAATCGTGACGTGACACGCCCCCCTCTCCCTCTCCCCTCCCCTGGTCACGCCCGTGATGGCCAGGGGATGATTATGATTCCTTTTTTTTTTAAAAAAAAAACAATGCGTTTCAATGCGTTGGCCCGTGAAGTCAATGCGTTGGCCCGTGAAGTCCCAACCCGTTGCCTAGGGCCAGCTCTTTGCACACCCGGAATGGATACGAAACAATGATGTAAGATGTTCAGCAACGGATGCCGCCCAAACCCTACAGTAGCCGCTGATGGGTAGTTGTATCGAGTGGACAACGTCCGCAACGACGCCGACAGCAAGTCTGATCCTGCATGGACAAGAACTGATTTGGATCTTCGTCCCCAGTCTTTCCACCAGCATGGAACGCTGTATTGGAAACGATAGCGCTCATGCGCGACATCGCGCGGGCCACTTTTGCGCGTATGTCCGCGCAATCGAGCCCGGCTTCTGCGCGAAAGCAATCCAGTGAGAAGCGCTTCGTGCCGAAGCGCTTCTCATTGGACTACCTCCTGACGGCCCCAGGAGGTCCGGCGAGGGCCCCGCGGGAGGACGAGCACGGCCACCTACAGCCTTCGCGCCGATGCTGTTCCGTGCGCTGTGGAGGCCTGCCCTTCGGGCCCTGCCCCGGGGCCTCCGCCCTCTTCGCATGCATGCCCTCGGGGGGGGGGGCGGGGGCGGGCCCCTGGAGGTCCTGCGTGGCGCTCTTCCTCCAGCTGCTTCCGCCGCTGCTCGACCTTGGGGAGAACGAGGCGGGCGACGGCGGCAGCGCCGACGGCGACGACGGCGGCGGGCAATGACGGTGGCAACGCCTACGAAGACGGTGATCGTGCCGCGACGATGACGACGACGATGAGGATGAGAACGACGACGACGACGACGACGACGACGACGACGACGACTGTGACGACTACGACGACGACGATGACGACGACGACGACGACGACGACGACGGACGACGACGACGACGACGACGACGACGACGGACGACGACGGCGACGATGACCAGCAGCGACGACGACGCCGACCGAAGCGACGACGACAGCAACGCCGACGACAATGCCGAGAGGGACTACGACGACTGCGACAGCCAGTTCGGGGGCGCCGCGGCGCGAACGGGCGGCCGCCAGACCAGCCTCCTGAGGCCTCCGAAGGCACCGCAGTGCCTCTCAGCGCAACGTGTGCTCTTGGAGAGACGACGGGGACAGGGCGAGACAGAGACAGAGGCCTCCGACGTCGCCATGTGGCCCCCCGGGAGCTGTCCGCCGAGCGGACCCACGAGATCCTCGCCACCGCCGCCGCGTACGATTGTCGTTGCCGCCGGCGTCAGCGTCGCTGCCGCGCTCCCCATTCTCCTCTTCCTCATCCGCCTAATGAATCCTCCGCCTCCCTCCTCCCTTCTCCATCCTCCCTCCTCCTCCTCCTCCTCCTCCTCCTCCTCCTCCTCCTCCTGCTTTCCTCCTCCTCCTCACTCTCCTATGGCTCCTCCTCCATCATCCCCCTCTTGGGGTACGACGGCTTCCAGCCTTTATTCGACTGCGTGCCCCTCCACATGCCTGATCAGGACATCTCGCCTGGGCATCGTTCCTGGATACATGGGCAGGTTGGATTCTCTTTTGTCGCAACCGCAGGCGAAGGCGCTGGCGGCGTCACAGGTCGGCTCGGGCTACGAGCAGAACTGCAGGTTGGATTACGCGAAGCGTCTAGAATTTTCCTGAGAATCCAGCTGTGTCGACGAGGGCTCTCCAGGACCAGCAGCGATATCGGTGCCCGTTCCTCCTCTGAAGACTGTCGCCGTCGCCCGCCGCCGCGGTCTTCTGGTCGCAAGGTCGCCGCCCCAGGTCGCCCTTCGCCGCCGCCGTCCCCGTGCCGCCCTCGCACACGGGCGCAGTACACCGCGGGGTGCCATCCGCCCCAGACATCCGACGGTGCGACGGTTCCACTTTGCGGCCCCACGGAGGTCCCGACCCGTGGCCCCGAGGCCAGGCTTTCGGCGGGGGTCCAATTTTGAGGAGGGCCCTGGGGCCCGATGAGGTGCCTGAGAGGCCACGGTCGAGGAAAAAGCCAGGACTGAAACAACAACATATCTGAAACATATCTTAGGTTAGGTCGGGAGTGTCCCCCTACAGGCAGATGTTGGGCGAAACAGTAAGTAAGAATAGTCAAACCATATCCAAACAACTAATCAAACATAGTGAAACATCGTCCCCATACTATGTATTGACCATGTTTGACTACTCCTCCTGTAGAGGGACACGCCCGACTGAAATCTTAGGTCGCCCAGCTTCGCGCACCGCGGCCCGCGATGTGAGCGGTTGCCTCTGTACGCCCTCGCACCGCCGAGCTGGAGAAGGGGGCGTCCCTCCAACACCCACGCCGCGAAGCGCGAGGCGCGGCTGTCTCTTTGCGCCACCCTTGGGGTGCCCTGGCTCCTGCTCCTCCTCCTCCTCCTCCTCCTCCTCCTCCTCCTCGTTGTCGTCCTCCTCCTCCTCCTCCTCCACCTCCTCCTCCTCCTTCTCCTCCTTCTCCCCCTCCCCCCTCCCCCTCCTCCTCCTCCTCCTCCTCCTCCTCCTCCTCCTCCTCCTCCTCCTCCTCCTCCTCCTCCTCCTCCTCCTCCTCCTCCTCCTCCTCCTCCTCCTCCTCCTCCTCCTCCTCCCCCTCCCCCTCCTCCTCGGTACGAGATTGGCCAGCGAAAGCAACCAATGATGGTCCGAGGAGGCAAGGATGCAAGGGTAACATTGGCAAGGTTGTGCATCCTTACTATGCGTGTTGACTGTAGAGGCAACACAAGTTCGAACCACCGAAAACAATCGGATTATCTAACACACGTAATGAAACACATGTTAACATCCTATGACAATCAGCACGCGGAATAGGCGGGAGATCTTCCGCACAACGTCGGGAGAGGAGGGAGTATAATTCATAGTGCTTACCCTCGTACTCATCCTGCTCTTCCTCTTCCTCCTCCTCCTGCTCCTCGTCCTCCTTCTCCTTCTCGTCCTCCTCCTCCTGCTCCAGTCCGTATTATCATTATATCTTGTCACACCCCGAAGCAGGTCGGAAGGGCGGGCCGGACGTTTCGCCTCAGGCTTCCTCACCACACTATGATCCTGAAGTTTCACAACAATGGCAACGCTTGCGTACATGGAGGGCGGGAGTGTTCCCAAATGTGGCTCTCGCCTTCGCGCCGCGAACATTATCAGTTTCGGAACGCTATAATCGATTCGCAGATGGAGGGCGGGTCGTTTTCAAAACGTGGCCTTCGCCTCAGCGCCACGCACGCTCATCTCAAGAATTGCGAAATGATTTCACGGAGCGAGGGCGTGCCGTTTTCCTTTCGGCCCCGCGCACATCCATTCATTGTCAAGCAGTTGCAGGAGCTTCGTGCATTGAAGGCGTTCTGTCATCTGGTGCTCGCCTGAGCGCCGCGCACGTTCGTTCTAAACGCTGGCAAGAGCTTCCCGGATCGAGGGCGGGCCGTCGTAGCGCCGCGCACATCTCAAAAAAACAAAGATGTTGCAATATGAGGGCGGTTCTTGTAAAAAACTATGGCTCTCGTTCTAGCGCCGCGCACATTCATTAGTAAAACGTTGCAAGAGCTTGAAGGATTCGCATGGCTAACGTCCCAGAAACGGCGTTTTGGAGCGATGTAGGATTGTCAGGGCGCAGCACTTTTGTTGATTCAGGGTGCTGAAGTCCCACGAATGGCGTTCTGGCACGATTCAGGATCACCAAGTCACAACCTCAAGGTTGACTCGTGGAATTGATTTTCCAGGAAAGGTGCTCTGGCACGGCTCAGGATGCTCAAACGGATGTCTTCAAACGGTGCACTTCTCTCGGTGGATATGAACCCTTGTTGAAGCCTATGAAGAGGGAGCTTGGCACTGGTCCTCCTTCTCCGCCTCCTCCTCCGCCACACTCCCTCCTCTTCCTCCAAAGATGCTCCCTCCTCCCCCTCCCACCAACTTCCGTTCCGCACATGTTCCCGCGCGCGTTCTCCTGCGCGCGGGCGTGGGACTGATCGCGGAGCAGGGAAACGATGCGGGGGAACCCGCTCAGGGGGGGGGGGGGGCGGGGAAACATCAAGCTGGAATCGGCGGTACATCGCCGATAGATCGGCGATAGGCCCCGACGGCGAATCCGCGCGTTCCTGGGCGGGGTGGGCTATCATGCCCGTCGGCGACGAATCGGCGATTGGGGGTCGATACACCCCTCACCCTGCGCCTATCCCTCCGCTAACGTTGTACCTGAGAAGAGCGAGGAGGAAGAGAAACGACGATTGTCAGGAGGAGGGACGGAGGGCGGCCGTTCGGGACGACCCAGGAAAACCCCAGAACGCCATCGCCGAGGCGCAGCTGCTGGAACGCATCCCGAGACAAAACTGCCGGGAACCTATGAAAATATCAGAAAAACTCCCAGCAAGAAAACTGCAGACCTAACCCCGAAAATTACAACATCGCGAAATCGCACGACTGGTGCCCTAGACCCCGTCAGTCTTGCACTTTTCGGCACGGGTCGAACTGTGATCATCCCAGGAACCGAGGACGGGGCAAAAACACCCAGCGCGATAACGAATATTACATCTGAGAAAACCCCCATCAGTGGATGATTTAAAAATTAATACTATGGATCTTGAGATCGATTGTGAGATCGATAGTGGAATCGATAGTGAGGACGATTGTAAGGTCGATCGTGAGACCGGGAGTGAAATCGATTCAATCTGATCGATAGTGAGATCGGTCGCGAGATCGCTCATGCGATCTCTAGTAAGATCGCTTGTGAGATCGATAGTGAGATCGACTGTGAGATCGATGGTGAGATCGATAGAGAATGGGGTACTGAGATCGATGGTGAGACCGCTCGATAAGAAGATCGACCAGGAACCCCGGAACCCGGGAACCTCGCCGCCCTCCGAAATCGGCCCGGAACCCGGAACCGGGAACCCGGGAACCCGGAACCCGGGAACCCAGCGTGCGACCAAAATTGGCAAGAAACTTTCGCCAAATCCTTCAACTTCCGCGAGGACCCCTTCAGTGCAAGCACTGATTGGGCAACAACGCCCAGACCTCACGGTTGTGACGCAGAGCACGACGTAAGGGGGACTGGGTGTGGGGCCGATGGCCGCCGGTGCCGCGCATCCTGCGGGACCTCGCGCAGGCCGACCTGTGTTGCCCCACGGGCCGTGCTCGGGCATCTCGCTGGCCCAGGCGGCAGGGCGCTGCGGCTGGATCCGGCGGCAACGTGAACGGCGGATCGCGCTTGGACTGGACGCCGCCGCCGCTCGCCGCCGTGGCCCTGTTGGCCGTCTTGGCCGTTCTGCCGTCGTCGTCGGTCGTCGTCGGCCGCCGCCGTCGGTCGTCGGCCGTCGTCGTTGTCACCGCCGCGTCGTGGGGCGTCGGCCGTCGGCCTCGTGGCCGTTGGGCCGCCGTCGTCGGACGTCGGCCGCCGCCAACCGCCAGGCGCGGCCTCGCCCTGCCGCTTGGCCATCGCCGACCGCTGGTCCCGGGTCCTGAACGGCGAGGCGGGGCCCGTCCCGCCGCTCTTCCCAGAGTAGAAACCGAGCCTCCTTCTCCTGCCACCTCGGCCGCCTCCTCCTCCTCCTCCTACTCCGCCTCCTCCTCCTCCTCCTCTTCCTCCTCCTCCTACTCCTCCCTTCTCCTCCTCCTCCTCCTCTCCTCCTCCTCCTCCTCCTCCTCCTCCTCCTCCTCCTCCTCCTCCTCCTCCTCCTCCTCCTCCTCCTCCTCCCCCTCCTCCTCTTTTTACCTCTTACTCCGCCTCCACCTCCTCCTCACTCTCGTCCCCCCTCCCTCGTTTCCTCCTTCGCTTCTCTTCACCCCTCGACCCCTCCCTCCGTAACTCCTGTCCTCCTCGATCGTTCCTCTTCAATCCTCATTCCTGATTCCTGCCTAGCCACTCGTCATACATCCTCTTCCATCGTTCTTCACCTCATCATTGTCGTCATCCTCTTTCCTATCCTCCTCCTTCGTTTCCTCTTTTCTCTTGCCTCCCCCTCCTCTTCCAGCTGCTCATCAACTCCCTCCTCCACCTCCTGCTCCTCCATCTCGTCGTCCTCCTCCTCTTCCTCATCTACATCCCTCATCGTCCTCTTCGTCCTCCTCGTCATCCTCGTCCTCCTCCTCGTCGTCCTCCTCCTCCTTGACTGCGGGCCCGTTTTGCCTGCGGGACCCTTCCCCGCCCGCGGGCCCTCCTCTTCATCCTCCTCCCTCTTCCGTCCATGAGCGGATGGTCGCAGTGCCTATTATCCCCCTGGCCAGCCACCCTCCGCCCACGTTTCGTGGTCCGTTCCCACTTCCTCCACCTCTTCCTCCGTCCTCCTCCTCCTCGTCCTCGTCCCAGCTGCGATCTATATGTTTCCCTGTTCCGACTTTCTTGTTTTTTCCTTCCTTCCTCCCGTCCTTCCCCCACCTCCTCCTCCTTCTCCTACGCAAGACACTGCAAGCAAGAGAGTCTCAGACGAACAAATCAACCCAAATTGGGAACATAAAGACAATCGAGCGAGGGCGCAACCGTCTGACGCGCGAACACTCACTCGCCTCGGCCCACATCCTCGTGCTCTCCTCTCGCCACACGACTTCAAACTTTGACTGCCCAACCCGCCTCTCGCGCTTTGCATGGCGAGGGCAAGAACACGATGCAACCGGACAAACAAATCACCGCGATAAGAACAACCGACAAGAGTGGCATCATACGTCAAGGAAACCCGAACAGGTTGATGCGGCCTTGAACCTGCCTCCTTGCTCTCGCGCGAGCAAGACATGGCACGCTCGCAGAGAGAGAGACCGGGCGGCTCTGCACCAGAAGAACAATGTGCTGGGGAGGACGAAGCCCCCCTTACCTGCGACGGGTGGAACGCGTCGTTTCCCTCCCCTACCTTGGTCACCCATATACACACATACACAAGATCTTAAGAGCCGTGGCGCGATTCTTGATGGCCTGTAGCTGCCCTTCCGAAGTCCACAAAGCCTGGGACATCCACTTAGTTAAACATGTTATCTCAAACGCTACCAACATCCAGACGCTGGGTAGCACGCCCGAGCTGAAGTCACGGAACAGAAGATGCGCTTCAATCTGCATGACAAGCCCAGCCATCGCCTCGCCCCTGTTTTCCAGAAGGTGCGACGCTTCACGCAAGAGAGGAGCAAGCGTGGCCATGTCATCGCAACACTCCTCACGGCCACGCTTAAATAAACCTTTCGAACCAGAATCGCGATGAGTATGACAGACACTGCCAGGCATATGCTGACGCAGGGCAGACCTGACAGCAGTGAACACACACACACACACAAACACGTACATGGTGGGCAGGCGCTCAACAAGCGGTCAACAACAATAATATCAACAGCAACAACAACAGCCAGTCCAGCAGCCGAAACGTTAGCCAAGTTTCCCTCGAAGACCGATTCATCCAGCAAAATATCACCAGATAGTTCCTCTTCGTCGTTCTTCTCTCGCTTCCTCCTCCGCGTGTCCTCCTCCCGATTCGGGATGGGTCCCTTGGAAGGGGTACAGGCCTCTGGGGTCCACGTTGCAGCAAAAAATCAAGCCTCTGACTACGCTCCGCGGCGGCGCTGCCGAGCTGCGGCGACTGCAAACGCCAACGGATGCGCCAACGACCGCACTGATGCTGGGCCGACGTTGTGCCGGCGCTTGTGTGTGCCTCAGCCACGCCGCGTTGTGCCGGCGCCGGCCCTGCGCTAGCTACGCTACGGTGCGCTACGATACGCTAGGCTACTTAGTTCGTGTCGTGACGACTTCGGCGTTGGTCCCTGACACCCAATTGGTCGTTAAACCTTGATCGATCAGCGCTTGCTGATGTCGCAAATCGTTCCATATTGGCCAGTTCTGGACCACCGTGGCGTTCAACTTGAACGCTCGCGTCGCCACGACACGAACCTACCGTGGTAAGGGCAGCTTAGCGAATCGCATCACGTAGCTTGGTTCCCAAATGCCTCCTGGCGCAGTGGCGCCCACGTCCCCAGGAAAACGCCCAGCCGGAGGGGCCGAAAGCAGGCGCATGCAGCAAATGTCGCACGCCTCCTACATAGCCTCCCTTTCCTCGAATATCGCCCCTTCCGATCTTTTCGGCGATCAATGGTGCGATCTGGGGTCGACGCATCCCCCCCTGAGCCCCATCCCCCCCCTAAAAACAACCCTGACTCTTCCTCTCGGTATGGCGGGCTGGGTGTTTCTTCTGCGACATTTCCACCTTTTACTTACCACTTGCGATC
>CAUYUJ010021860.1:118996-123996 GCA_963575745.1 Prorocentrum cordatum | reverse complement strand
GAGCTCCCTGTGGGGCTACGGAACGACAATGGGGCGCGCCAAAGGGGAGTTGCGGCGGCATGCGGACGCAACCACTGGGGCCTTAGGTTGAGCTCCCTGTGGGGCCACGAAACGTGTGAGAGGTGCGCCACCTTTTGGTGGCGGCGGCATGCGGGCGCAACCACTGGGGCCTGAGGTGGAGCTCCCTATGGGGCCACGAAGCGAAACGTGTGAGGGCTTTTCTGGAACAGAGACATGCGGAGGGCGGAGGGAAGGGATGGGAGGCGGAGGGCGAGGAGCAGGGAGGGAAGCCGCCCAGCGCAATGTGTTTCAAACACGAGAACCCAACTCAATACAGGATAGTTGGGAAGAGCCCAACTCGGCCCAAGCGGCCTCCAAGACGGCCCGAGAAGGCCCCACAAAAACCCCCCAATGGCCCAGAACGTGAACGTGAACCGACATTTCGACTCTACCACCCCAACACGCTCCAGGATGCTCCAAGAAACTTCCGAGAGGCTGCCACAAAGCTCCAAAAGCAAACCCAAAAGAGCCCCCAGGAAGCCCCAAGACGCCCCCAAGGGGCTCGAAGGGCTACCAGAGTGCTGCTAGTCAACGATCTTGCCCATGCCGCTCAATGATGCTGGCGTTCTTGCCTATTCCAGCTCCTGACAGCCTCGCAGAACCCGACAGCCTCCACAGTAACGCCCAGTCAACCCAAGCAACCTCGAGAGCGCCCCCGGAAAAAAACGGGCGATTCAAAGTGGCTTC
Organism: Prorocentrum cordatum; assembly: GCA_963575745.1. NCBI lineage: Eukaryota > Dinophyceae > Prorocentrales > Prorocentraceae > Prorocentrum > Prorocentrum cordatum. Next base: position 123,249 of record CAUYUJ010021860.1, on the reverse strand, counting down.
CGTTGCGGCTAACCTGGCTCGGGGCACGCTCCGAGACGGCGAGCACTGCTTCCAAGAGACAGCTCAGTGGCTCCCAAAATGGCCAGGATGGCGTTATTCTGCAACCGAGAAAGACCACGACGCCTTCAGGGCAGGCGAGGGTGATCCGAGAACGCCGCACGATTGCTCCCATCGTACTTTCGGACCACATCCCAAAATAATTTTGAGCACCCGGAAAAGTGCCGAAAGAGTGTCGAAAGAGTGCCGAAACAGTGTCGGACGAGTGCCTCCCAGGACCCGACGCATGAGAACCCTCGAGTTTCGGTATTTCTGTTGGTGCTCGAAATTCTTCTGGTGATCAAGGCTAAAGTAGGTTGCAACATCATAAACGTAGCCGCAGGCCCTCCACCTTGGCCGGCGAGAGCGCAGCAGGAGGGCTTGGGCGGCACGCCTGCCAGGTCTGCTTCCTCTCGGACTCCTGCCTGCCCACCTCCTTGCCGCGGGGGAGGGGGGGGGACCGATCCTTCCTCGTGCCACCGTGCCGTCTTCTCTCTCTCTCTCTCTCTCTCCCTCCCCACCCTCGTCCTCCTCCCTCCCGCCCCGGCCCTCCCCCATTGCCTCCCCCCCTGCATCGAACTGACTACCTACCAGACCACCCCAACCCAACCCGAAGACCTGAATTTCGGGTTGGGGGGGTACGGATTACACATGTGTTTTCTCAATGTTCCCCGACCCCCCCCACAGCGGAAATGGAAAGCAAATCGAGGCCTTCGGGTTGGGTTGGGGCGGCTTGGTAAGTGGTGACGAACCCCGTCGCAAGGCTCCCGACCCGAGTGCTCTGGGAGCACGCCGGGGCGCCCTGGAAAGGTCCATCCCAGCCCAGCATCCAGCGCCGCCCGACGCCGAGGTAGCGGCGCGCGAGGCGGGCATGAGGCAGCTGTTGCCCCCCCCCCCCCCAAAGGAGGGACGGACTTCCGCGGCACGGCCCCCCTCCAAGAAGTTCCCACCCTATAATCATCGGCGGCGAGCCAAGGGGGGAAAGTGAGAAGGAGCGGGTCTTCTCAGAAGGCTCGGAATTCCCGAGCCCTCCCCGAAAACACAGAAAGCTTCTCAGGAGGCGCGAGTGCTTCTGGAAGCCCTTCTTCTTCTCACGTCCCCCCCTCGCTCGCCGCCGACTATACGCAGTCCTGTGGCGGTCCCAGGGCACGGCGAGGGCCCTAAGGAGGCAGAACGCGGCGAAACACGTCCGTCTTGGTGTCTCGTGTGCGCTGGGGGTCAAGCTTTCGGGCCGCAACTCTGGCCTCCAGCAGCCGCTCAGGACGATCCCTCCCTCCCCCAGAACGGTCGTGGCGAGGAGCAAATGCTGGCAAGCACCGCGAGGTTCAAACCTCCATCGATCCATCCATCAATCAACCCAGGAAGATGTCCGGTTCCTGCCCCCCCTCCCCCTGGATCAGGGAGGGCGCCTCCTCCTCCTCCTCCTCCTCCTCCTCCTCCTCCTCCACACGCGTTCGCACGAGGTGCGGTCGCGCTTCCCCAACCGCGGCGCCCGCGGCCCATCATAGAGGCGTGGAGGAGGCAGCGCCCGCCCACCATCCCCTCCACCTCCCCCCTCCTCCAAAGGGGCCCTGGGACACACAGATCCGCCGACCCTGCCGGCGTGTAGAAGAGGCTGTTCCGTTTGACTCGTCTTGGTCGGCGTCGTCGTCGTCGTCGTCGCCGTCGCCGCTCCCTCTCTCATTCCCTGGGCCCGTCGCCGCTCTCCCCTGTTCCTGGTCCCTCCTCCTCCTCAAGCGCGCCAGCCAAAACGAAATTGAGCAACTCGTAATTGAGCCCAATCCCTTTGATCCCTTCCCCGCCAGGGGGAAGGGGTCCCGGGTGGTGGTCCCAAGGGGAGGTCCCGGGGGGGATCCTGGGGCGGTCCCGGGTCAGAATGCCACCCCTCCCTCGGGGGGTGCTGAGGCCCCAAAAAGTCCCAAGACGAGCCAAGAGTACCCCAAGAGGCCCCCAAGACGGTCCAAGAGGACCCCGACTCGCAGAAAGATCGGTCCAAGACCTCTTTACGACCTCCACACGGCCCAAGAAGGCTAGAAGACGCCCCGAGAGGCCTCGAAGAGCACTCCCAAGAGAGCCCACAGAGGCAAAAATCATTGATTCCCGCCGTCGTCGTCGGCGCCGCCGCCACCACCGCCGCCGCCGCCGCCGTCGTCGTCGTCGTCGTCGTCGTCGTCGTCGTCGTCGTCGTCGTCGTCGTCGTCGTCGTCGTCGTCGTCGTCCTCGTCGTCGTCGTCGTCGTCGTCGTCGTCGTCGTCGTCGTCGTCGTCGTTGTCGCCCCCCTTCAGGGTCGGCGGCACCTGCCGTAAGGCCCTCGCAATAAATCGACACAAATGTGAGGAATCCCAATATTTTCATATATTTCTGGGTTTTCGTCTTGCCCCCCCACTTCCCATATTTTCCTATATTTCCCTGGGGATCGACGACTAATTGTGTCTGTGTGTTCTTTCCCTCCTGATCCTCGAAGGTATAAGCAGCGAAGGAGTGGGATGGGGGGGGGGGCCTGCCCCGACGCCGACGCCTTCGGGACACCGGCGGCGCGCTCACTCCCTCCCCCTGGCGGCATGGGCACGCGGGGGGTGGGTGGCATCCCTGCCTCGCCGCGGACTCGGCCGGGCCCTCGGAAGACACCGTCGCGGGACGGCGTGGCCGGCCGCGCGGCGACGTCAAGGGCTCCGTCGTGGAGGCCAAGCACCAACGTGCCAGGGTAAGGCTTCCGGGCGCCGCTGATGCTTAACAAATTCTGAGCATTTTCTTAGGGTGGAGGGCTCAGGGTGAAATCCATGTGGGCTTTTGCACCTCGAAAGTCAGTCCGTCTTGTGACTCACCTTGTGCATATTCAAACCTCGAAAGTCAATCGAAACGGCATTTCAGATTTCTCCCTTTGCCCTCCCCCAAAAGAAAATGCTGGGAAAATACTGGTGCTCACGGTGCTGCGTGGGTCCCACCCGCATCCGAGGCTGCTGATGATGGGGTGGCCAGTCCCTGGGCGAAGGCCAAAACGAAGTGGAGGGCGGCGTCTGGCCCGTTGCGAGGGTGCGGAGGGGCGTGTCCAAGATCGTGATGCAGAAACCGCACTGCCTGTCGTGGCACCCGAATCGTGAAGTCCACTGACAACGCCGACGCTACAGTCAACCCGTGTAGTAAGCGTGCGCGGTAAGGATGCAAGGGTCTTAAAAGGCGATGCTGACGTTTTTCGGACGAGGTTGTCCAGCGAACGTCGCTAAGGATGGGCCGAAGGGGCAAGGATAAAAGGGTACCCTTGGGAAAATTGCCCATCCTTACTATGCGGGTTGACTGTAACAGAAAGCAGGTCAGGCAGTTTCATCATAATATCGACAAGCATAGCAACCCTAACAGGAAAAGAGGAAAAGCACGTCCTCTCACCTTCGTATGAGTGCGCTCAAGTTGTCCGAAGCTACCCGCGCGGCCTGACATAGTGGAGCTCGTACTTGTTGGGATCGTAGCATGCCGTCACTAGGCGCAGCAAAGACTCGAGGTTGCAGCCCATGTGGTCCAGCACACCTGAATGTGTCACCAGCCTGGCCTCCGATGGGCTGCGACACCGCTATGCTCGAAGATACGGCCGATACGTAAAGCTGCCATCAGCGGGCCGCGGGACTCCCGCCCGCACTAAGGCCGCTCTGGCGGGCCCACAGCACTCCTCATTGTCCGTAGGACACGTTGCTGGGCGCCCCAACCGCAGCACACAGCGGACCCCCAACCACAGTCCAGCGAAGCCACAGCTTAGAGACCAAGGAAAGGACCCGAGCATCCTCGCCACTGCCACCGAGCTGGACCGACGGGGGGCCTTGCGGCGAACGGCGCGCCCAGGCACCAGCAGCACGATGATCCGCATGTGGTCGGTGCCGCTGGGCTCGAAGAGCACACCGTCGACACAAAACGCGTACCGACTGCGACGGCCCCCATGTCGACATACCGTCCGTGTTGACCAACCAGCTCCTTCTACCTCGGCCTGGCTGCGTTGGCGTGCCAGAACCGAACCTCCTCTCTATATGCGGGCCAGTCGATTGCGGCGCTGCATGACGGGGCCAATTGGTATCTCCCCTCCGCTAGGCACCAGCCTTGAGCCGCCAGAGGCGCGCCTGCGAGCAATCAGCTGGTGGTCAAGCGTCTGGGCCCGCATCACCTTGGCAGGTTGTCAGTCCCCCAAACGGGCGCGCTTGCTGGCGCAGTCCGCTCCCCTCTCAGTCTCTGGG
>CAUYUJ010021860.1:108996-116496 GCA_963575745.1 Prorocentrum cordatum | reverse complement strand
GGGCCGCCAGGGCGGCACGCTGCATCGAAAACGAGAGCGCCCACGTGCCACGCGCTGTCCTGCGCAGGCAGCTTGCGCGCGAATGTCCGCGCAGTCGGCCTCGGTTTTCGGCGCGTCGCTCAACCGGCAGACACCACTCCTGGCGCGCCCGCTCCCGCTGCTGCAGCAGGCCCTCTCTGGCGCGAAGAGTGCGCCACGGGGTCGCGCCAAAGGCGCCGCCAGGGGGGTCCACCGCCGATCCGAGAATCCGCGCGGACCTCCGAGAGGTGGTGCTTGCGCCGCTCCGCTTGCTCCTCTTCTGCTGCAGCAGGCCCTCTCTGGCGCGAAGAGTGCGCCACGGGGTCGCGCCAAAGGCGCCGCCAGGGGGGTCCACCGCCGATCCGAGAATCCGCGCGGACCTCCGAGAGGTGGTGCTTGCGCCGCTCCGCTTGCTCCTCTTGCGTAAGACCCGCTGACCGCCACTGCGGACGGGCCGCCCCAGATGGTGGCCAGCACCCCCGTGGGAAAGAGCAGGGCGCACGAGAGGGCACCTCTCGTGCACCACCGCCTTCTGCCTGGGCCAGGGCCATCCTGGGTCCCGGGGCTGTGTCCACGCCCTCCTGCCCGCAGGCGATCAGGCACAACGTCCAGGGGGGGGGGATGGGCTCCGCGCTAGATCGCCGATGGGGGCCCGATAGCCCCACCCCGCCCAGGAACGCGGGGACTGGGGAGAGGGCAACGCTCCTGGTTCGCTCGTTCCCGCTCCCGCAGCCGGCCCTCCAGGCTCATCTTCTCGTAGAGGCTGCGCGCCTCCGCTGGGAGACGGCGACGGAAGCTTCGATCCGAAGGCTTGAGCAATTACTCACTGCGTGGAGCTCCCCATATGTGCATTTCATGTTTTATGTCATGCCGTGGTGAGCGTCTGTTCATGAGCGGTCGACTACAATAGCGCGTCCACGTGGGCGACAGTGCCGACGAAGACGAGTGACCCCTAATGCGAGTGATTGCGTATGAGTCAGAGTGAGCTTTGAGTATGGTTGAATGCGAGCCTCTTCCTCTTCATCCCCCCTCCTCAGCTGCCAGGCCTTCCCCTTTTCAGCCCGTGGTAGCTTTGGAGCTTCCCACATGTGCATATGTTGTAGGATAGTTGGCAGTGGGATATGTAAGAGCGAAGGATGTTGGGCCCAGAAACAAGCAAACCGCCTGAGACATCCCCACAAAATGGCCGCGAACGAGCCCGTGCAACCACCCCTGGCGGCTCCCCTTAGGGGTGCTGAAACCAGCGCCCCGCCTGAGACATCCTCACAATCTGCTCTCCAAGCGAAGGATGTTGGGCCCAGAAACAAGCAAACCGCCTGAGACATCCCCACAAAATGGCCGCGAACGAGCCCGTGCAACCACCCCTGGCGGCTCCCCTTAGGGGTGCTGAAACCAGCGCCCCGCCTGAGACATCCTCACAATCTGCTCTCCAAGCGAAGGATGTTGGGCCCAGAAACAAGCAAACCGCCTGAGACATCCCCACAAAATGGCCGCGAACGAGCCCGTGCAACCACCCCTGGCGGCTCCCCTTAGGGGTGCTGAAACCAGCGCCCCGCCTGAGACATCCTCACAATCTGCTCTCCAAGCGAAGGATGTTGGGCCCAGAAACAAGCAAACCGCCTGAGACATCCCCACAAAATGCCCCTTAGGGGTGCTGAAACCAGCGCCCCGCCTGAGACATCCTCACAATCTGGGTATGAGTAAGTCTGAGTATGAGTAATACTGTGTATGAGTAAGTCTGGGTATGAGTAAGTCTGTGTATGAGTACGTCTGGGTGTGAGTAAGTCTGTGTATGAGTAAGTCTGTGTATGAGTAGGTCTGAGTGTGAGTAAGTCTGAGTATGAGTAGATCTGAGTATGAGTAAGTCTGAGTATGAGTAAGTCCGAGTATGAGGAAGGGGAGGGGAGGAGGAAGGAGGAGAGGGAGTAGGAGGCGTCCAAGTAATAACAAGAACCCCATCTTAGGATATGGGGAAAAATCAGTTCGGTTTCGATTCGTTTCGACTTCGACTCGACGAGTTTCTGGGGGCGCGCACAAAGGGGTAGGGGGAGGGGGGAGGCTTCTCTGAAGGAGGTAGGCGCCGGCCCTACATCTACAGACAAGACCCGCGCCTTCTAAGAAGCAGCCCCCTTCTAAGCCTTCCCCCCTCCCCCTACCCCCCTCCGCGCGTGGCTGATCCCCTCGACTCGATTCGATCCGGACGCAGACCTCCAACGTGCAGATACAACAGTGCGGATCAGTTTGGCATCCGTCTTCAGCCCCTGGGGGCCCTCGCCAGGCCCCGAGGGCTTCACACAACCCGAAATGAAACACTGGCCCCGGGGTGAGGGTGCAGACTGCTGGGGGCCCCGCACCTGAACAAACAGCAGCACAGCGGATCTCTGGATCTTCGGCCAGGAGGTTCGGGACGGTTCTTGGGAGTCTCGTCGCCGCGGCCGGACGCAGCTCGAGAAGCCTGCCCTAAGGTGCTCCAGGGATGGGCCCGAGACGATGACGATACGACGGCGGCGGAGCATCGCCTTCGTCAGCGCAAATCGTCGTCGTGGGGCGTACTCGTCGTGCGCAGACTGCTCGCCGCAGGTCCAAGGCTGCAGCCGCGGACGTCGTCGTCGTCGTCGTCGTCGTCGTCGTCGTCGTCCTCGTCGTCGTCGTCGTAGGCCGTCTTCGTGGCAAGTCGTCGTCAGTCGACGTCATTGTAGGTCGTCGTTGGTCGCAAGACGTGAATGGTCGCCGCCGTCGTACGCAGGTTGCCGCCGTTTACCAGCCTCGAATCTTCTCCCTGTCCCTAAGATTGGCAAGCCAAACTGCAACGACAATCTGAAGGATGCATCCTCAAAACTGACGGAATCCTTGACAACCGCGGATCGCCCAGGGGGGGGGGGCAAAACATGTACCAGAAGGCGCCGATGCCCCATGGCTTCGGCGAGGCTCCCGGGCGAACACGTGTAATGCCCGCCCCCGGGCTATTCGCCCCTATCGTCGCCTCCGAGATAAGATGAGGCCCATCATTGGGATTGGGATATGCTGCAGGATGGTAGGCTTGCATGTCCTCATACAGGCGTATCTTTCTGGACAAATATCAAATATGTGTCAAATGTTACTCCAAGACTATCAAACAAAATGATATGGCAATCGTCCCCAGACTATGTTGTTACTAGTTTGGGGTATTCCTCATGTAGAGGGGCATGCCCACCTTAATGGTAAGTCGTTTGAGCAGTTCATGTACCAAAGGGAGCCGATGGTCCCTGCCTTCGGCGAGGCTGACGGGCTAATAAATACGTGTCATGCCCGCCCCTGGGCTATTCGCCCCTCTTGTCGCCTCCGAGATAAGGCCATGCCCATCATCGGGACATCCCAATGATGGGCATCCCTATCACTGGGGAGACAACAGGTACCGATACCGCTACTCCCCGGACCTCTCCCGGGACCTCTCCCGGGTTGCGTTCTGATCAGGATTTCGAGACGAACCCAACGGTGGCGACGAGCGCCTCCGAGGCCCGAAAATGGAAAAACGAGGGGAGGGTAGAGATAGGGGTACCTTTTCCCCCTCTGCATCATAAGGGCATCCCTGGAACACATCCCTATATAGGGATATCTGCTCCAGGATGGTACGTCGCTAGAGCGCACGGGGCCCCCTCCCTCCCACGGCAGCCTCCTGGCCCCTTGCTGCCGCCCGGAGGGGGAACGCAAAAGGGGGGGGGGGGGGGCGGCCCAAGGGCGCAGGCATCGACCTTGAGCCCCCTCCTCCCCCTCCTCCTCCTCCTCCTCCTCCTCCTCCTCCTCCTCCTCCTCCTCCTCCTCCTCCTCCTCCTCCTCCTCGAGTCGGCGATGCCTCGCCGATGGATCGGCGCTGGGCGCCGAGAGCGAGCCCGCCCGTTCCTGGGCTGGGCGCGCTATGTCGGGCCCGTGTGGTTGGGGGCCGAGGCGTCCCGCCCGAGCGTATCCCCGCCTATACGAACGTGGCCCCGGGTGCGATTCTGGTCCCATGACGCGCGGCGCCCCGATGCTTTCACGACGGCGTACCCAGAAATCCAGACCCTTTCCCCGGGGCCAGTCTTTCCTGAGTCAATTGTTGACGGTCCCGGGGGCCGGCGAGGGCCCCCAGGGGCCGAAGATAGAGAAAAGCCGCCCGTCCGGATTTTTTCACGACGCGAGCATGTCTGGGGTCGTAACTCGGCTCTATGGCGGCCGTTCGGGAGGATCCGGGCACCCCGGGAACGCCCTCGGCGAGGCGTAGCTGCTGGAATGCATCCCGAGGCCCGAGGCTGGAACGCCGCCAGGAACCCCCGGAAACGCCCGGAAACGCCCGAAGACCTCGATCCTCGAACCTATCCCCCCTGAGCCTATCCCCGCCTAACGTTGCCCTTGATGCAGGCTGAAGAGAAGATGGACGATTCCCACCAACACTACCGCAGGTAGGAGAGGGAGGGAGGGAGGGAGGGAGGGAGGGAGGGAGGGAAGGAGGAGGGAGGGAGGGAGAGAGGGAGGGAGGGAGGGAGAGGGAGAGGAGGAGGAGGAGGAGGAGGAGGAGGAGGAGGAGGAGGAGGGGGAGGAGTAGAAAGACCTCCCCATACTCCCTTCTCCCCCGTCCTACCTAAGGTAGGGAGGGAATTCGCCCATCATGGGAGGAAGCAGGTGGCGTTGTGGCGGATGTGGCAGCAGCGGCGGGGCCACCGCGCGACCACCTCGACTAGGCTCGCGAGCGGGGCCCAAGTCGGCGGCGAGCGAGGGATGGAGGTGAGAAGGAGAAGGCTCTCTCAGAAGGCGGCGGGACTTCTCAGAAGCCGTCTGGCCTCCTGAGAAGGGTCTCATGTCTTCGGCGAAGGCTTAGGAAACTCCTCTGAAAGCCAGGGGACGTCCAGGCCTTCTGAGCAGGCCCGCCCCTTCTCTCTTCCCCCCCGCGGGCTCGCCGCCGACCGGAGGAGGGAGATCATCGGCCTCGCAGGCTCGGTTCGCTCCTCAGTGAACCCCACCCGGGGCCGAACCTCACTGCACCCCGAGCAAGAGCAAAAAGACACCAACGCACAAGCTCTTCGAAGGTCCGCGCGGACTCTTCGTGAGGCCGGCGCGCCCCGCGCGCCTAGAAGGGGGGGCCCAGTGCCGACCCAGGAAACCGCGCGGACCTTCGAAAACGTCGGAGGCCGGTGCGAGGCGGGGATTTATCCAGATCCACCGCCTGGGAACCGACGTCCTGGTGCCCCAGCGGGCGGTGGATGTGGATGTATTTTGGCCCCCGGGGGCCCAAACATGTCCATATCCACCGCCTGCCGAGGCTCCGAAAACTGACCCTCCGGGCGGTGGTCATGTATAAGTTTCCGCCTCGGAGCTGGGAGGTGAGTTCGAAATGAAAACAGAGACCCCCCACTGGGAAAGCGGTTTCGGGGTCGTGTTCGCGTCGTGCGCGTGGGCGAGGCGGAGCTGGGTGGGCGGGCGAGAGACGCGAGCCCGCCGTGGCTAGGGCGAAACTGAACTCAATGACTCTACGCCCGCTGGTTGGCCAGCGCAAGCTCGGGGGTGTCCTGCCGGTGTCCCGTGGTGTCCCGTGGCGCGGTGTCCCGTGGTGACCCGTGGTGCCAAAGAGGTGCTCCGTCGTGCCCAAATGGTTTCGCCGAGTCCCATCTGACCCTAGTCGCACACCGAAAGCTGAACTCCCCCCGCACACAAACTCCTTATCACCCAAAGGGTGGTCGATACGGTATGTGTATGCCGCTTTTTGCCCCTCGAGAAAGGGGAGAGAAGGAGGAGGAGGAGGAGGAGGAGGAGGAGGAGGAGGAGGAGGAGGAGGAGGACAACGACGAAGGGGGCCCTCCCTTGCCGATTGAGGCAACCAGCGCAGACCTCCGAGAGTTTATGGCTTCATGCCGCCCTTTCTTCTTCGGCCTGCGCGCCATCGATCCCCCAACCCCGGGTCGCCAGTGATGCGGCACCAGGAGGAGAGGGGAAAAAGCTGCCAGGGGCAAACCACGTTCACACGGCACTGTGATCCGCGTAAACCCCAGCAGGGTAGCTAGTCGACGTACAAGAACAACCGGATGTATCCAGCGAGACACACGCCGATTTGCGAAACCGACTGAGGACTGCACTGGCACTCTCGAATGCAAATGTCGTGGGCACCAGCGCAGATGTTCTCAGCCGACTTGTCTGGGTGGGTGCTCTCAATACCCGAGCGCCCCCCTCGTGTGCGCTCCCGACCCTACGAAGACCTACGAACGAAGACGGCAGCAGCAACCTCAGGCCCGAGTCTGCGTCACCCCCCTCCCCCCTCCCCTGCACGACGGCCGGGCGGTGCCTGCTTCCACTTGTCCCTCTCGGCCTCCTCGGCCCTCCTCTGGCCGCCCTTCTCCTCCCGCAGCCTCTGCCTCATCTGCATCTGGTCGAACCCGCCGGGCCCCAAAAGGCACACAAGGCGCGGAGCGTGGCGCGTCCAGTCCGCCGCCGCCGCCGGCGATCCCGTCGCCGCCGCCGCCGCCGCGACCGTCAGACGCGGGAAAAAAACCCGCGCGCGGAGAGAGCCACATCTGCACCCCAGACAGAGGTCGGGAGCTCTGGGGCCGCCACCTGAGAGACCCACATCAGCAGTTGTAGGGGGCCAAGGGTCGGGGTGCTTCTTCTGGCCGATCACATGTTCTGCTTTCTGGGACAGGGAAGGGATGAGGCCGCCACACCGCCGCAACGGGGGGGGAGGAACGGGAGAGAAGGTGTTAGTGTGGACCCTTGGGTGCTTGCGTGGCCCGGTGCGTATTTGTATGGCCAGGGGTGCTAGCCTCCGGAAAGAAGACACAGACCCCCCTATCACAGCGGGTAACAACTACGACGAGGCTACTCGGGCATTTGGAAATTTCTCTTGGAGCGATGGCCTGCAGAAAGACACCCATACCCCCTCATAGCTGATCCAAACCATGTACGACGAGCCACGAAAAACATCTGGAAATGTTCCTGGAAAGGGGCCTGAAGGTCTTCTTCGGGGGCTGAGGGGCTCCTTGAGGTGGGTTGATGAGCTTCTTGGGGCCTCTGCAGAGCTGTTTGCGGCGTCTATAAAGCTTCTGGGGATGCCCGAAAGTGTTCTTGAGCAGTTGTGGAGCTTCTTGAGGAGGGTGTAGAGCTTTGTTGTGTCTGCAGACCTTGTCACGGCCTCTATACGGTATCCTGACACTTCCGAAAAAATGAAACCCAATTCGGTCCCTCCAGGGCCGTTTTGAGGCCGTCGTGGAGGCCTCTTTGGGCCATTTCGAAACACTTTTGGGCCGTCGGTGGGCCACTTTAGAAGCCTCTCGGGCTGCCTGGAGCCGACGGAAACTTAACGCTGACAGATCCAATCGTCTCTGATAGCAGTACCAGTACCCATGGTTCTGGTCTGCTACTACTACTACTACTACTACTACTACTACTACTACTACTACTACTACTACTGCTACTACTACTACGACTACTGCTACGACAACTACTACTACTACTACTACTACTACTACTACTACTACTACC
>CAUYUJ010021860.1:0-105000 GCA_963575745.1 Prorocentrum cordatum | reverse complement strand
TGGGGGAGGGGCTCGATGTCTACACCGCGCCACATTGGTCAGCCAAGGAGCTTGGAGTAAAGATGCGAGGCGGGGCGCTGTCCATTTCAGCCGCCTGGGGCGCCGACCGGCCTGGGACCCCTGTGGGCTGCGGACGCGGACATGTTTTGGCCCTCTTGGCTCCGAATCTATCCAGATCCACATCCTGCCGAGGTCTCCGAAGAGCGATCCGCCAGACGGTAGTGTATGGACAAAATCCCCACCTCGGAACAGACGCACCAGCTGCCCAACCTGTGGGGCGCTTAAGCGTCTATGCGCTGAGCTCCTTCGCCGGACCCCTTGGCTCCCAGGCCGACCAAGCGACGTGGCCCTTCCCCTCCGAGCTCCCAGGTGCGGCCAGGGGCGGCGGCATCGGAACGGATCGGGACGCATCGGCAAAGAGTCGAAATCGAGTCGGGTCAGCCGCACCATGGTGCACGACAACGTCCATGCGAACACCGGCCCACATCGAATCGTCGGAGCGTCGGAATCAAATCGGATCGGGCCCGCCCGAATCGATACCAAGACATGCGATGCCTTGATTGTTTCAACACGCGGTCCCGAGACCCTTCCCCGCCCCTCTCCCCAGGGACGGCTTTCCATCCCAGATCGTAATTATCTTCACGGTCCAGGGGCCCGACGGAAGACCCCAGAGGCCCAGAACGTCCCAAGACCTCCCGTCAGCGCTTGTTTCGCGACGCAAAGTTCGATATCAAGTCGCATCGACATCGAGTCGGATCGAGATCGGGTCGGACATCGAGTCGGAGATCGAGTCGGATCGATGTCGAGTCGTCGACGCGAGGTTCGATGCCGAGTCGGATCGATCGGATCGAAAGTGAAGGGCAACGATAGGGGAGAACTGGCATAGGGGGGGATGCAACCTGGAATCGGCGGTACAACGCCAATACATCGGCGACAGGCCCCCGATAGCGAGTCCGGACCTTCCTGGGCAGGTTGGGGCTACCGGGCCCCTGTCGGCGATCAGTGAGCGATTGGGGGTCGATGCATCGCCCCCCAGGCCCATCCCCCCCCCCACCGTTGCCCTGGCGCAAGGAGCACTGGCGAACGGCGGACGGGGCCCCGGCCCCCGCGCATATCTGCCGCGAGACCTCCCGCGCCACCACGCCCTCGGTCTCCTGGCGGGGCCGGGGCGGCGGGCCTCGGTGCTGCCCCCGGGGCTCTCTGGGGCGACCTCCCTCTCGGGGGGGGGGGGGAGGAGGGGGGCAGGAGGAGATGTGTGTTCGTTGGGGGGGAGAACTCATGTATGTTTTCTCTCGACTTAGTGTATGATTCGCGATAACGTTGTGGATGCTATGACACTGGACACCACACCCTAACAGTCCGATCATGGAATTAAAAACGCGTTCTGCATGCTTTTTACATGCTGAAGACATGTTGAAAACATGTTTGGACACCTGGAAAATAACTATTCGACAACATGCTTCCTCTCCATTGAACGTCGTCCACAACGATAACGCCCATCAGACCCCCCCCCCTTCTGCACCCCTGGTCACGTCACGAGCCGCGCTGGCTGGCGCTGGGAACGAACCACTCTCAGGCATTCCCAAACGGCGCCGGCGCGAAGCGTGCCGTGACCAGTCCCCCCCCGTCCACCCACTCCCCTCCCCAGGCCCCCTGGCCCGACTGCAGCAGCGGCGCGGACATCGTCGCCGTCGTCGCCGTCGTCGCCGTCGTCGCGAGACGTCGGGCGGGGGTCCTTCCCGTGGGCCTCCTCCGCCAGGCGCTGCAAGATGCGCTCATGGTTGGCCCGGGAGGTCACGGAGTCCTCCCGACTTGGCCGTAACTGGGGAAGCTGTGTGCCTCACCCCTTGAGGGAACCCAGCAAGTCGACGATCTCTCGCGAGGGGTACCGAGATCGATGGGCCCCCCCCGAAGAGGACCACAGCTCCTTCGGAGGGGGTATAGGACAGGGGGGAGCGGGCTCCGGGGAGGAAGCCCGGAAGTGGCCTCGGAGATGCATCGCCCGCAGATCGGCGATAGGCCCCCGATGGCGAGCGCGCACGTTCCTAGGAGGAGCGGGCTGTCGGGCACCCATCGTCGACCTGAAATCGCTCGTGCACTGCCAGCAGAGCGGCGACATAGCCAATCCGCACCTTTCCTGGGAGGAGCGGGTCGCGGGGCCCCTGTATCGGTGACTTGGAATCGGCGGTGCATCGCCGACTGCTCGGCGACAGGCCCCCGATAGCGAATCCGCACGTTCCTGGCAGGAGGAGCGGGGTATCGGGCCCCTGTCGGCGACCTGGGGTCGGCGATTTGGACGCCCGAAGTGGGTACGGAAAAAATGGGTACAATGCCCAACAACAAATGCTGTCCCAAACCAACAGCGGCCGCTGTTAGGCAGGCGGCTCTCTGCCTCGAATGGACACAGGCCGCGGCGGCGCGGACAGTGAGTCCTGATCAAAATGAGCAGGGACTGCTGCTGGGCCCTGTGCCCCAGCCTTTCCGTACCCATTCCGCTCATGCCGATACATCGCCGATGTATCGGCAGTGGGCCCGGGCAGCGAGTTTCGACACGTTCCTGGGCGGGGCGGGCTCTATCGGGCCCCGATCGGCGAGGAGTGCGATGTGGAGGGGGGTCGATGCGTACACCCCAAGAGAGCCTGTCCCCCCCCCCCTTGTGTTAGGGCGGGCCTGTCCCCCTACAGGCGGAGCTTGGACGAAAAATTGAAACATACGCAAGATATGCCAAAAAAACAGAATTAGTAGAAACATCGTCCCCAGACTATGTTTTACTATTATTGAACCGTCCTCCTGTAGAGGGACAGGCCCGACTTGACCCTAGCGTTGCCCCTCAGGGGGTTAAAGAACCACGGCTCCCCAGGCCGGCCAGTCTGTCCTGGGACAGCCGCTGCTCGATCTCCGCCTCCCTCTTGCGGAGGAGCTGCCTCGCTTCAGGAGGGAGGGGCGGGAGTCGATCGGGGGGGATTGGGTACAGTATTCGGCCTGACCTAAGGAAGGATAAATAAGGAACGACGCCCTTTTTTTCCAAGTAATTCTAGGAATTCCGAAGGAACACCAGCCGCAAAAAAGGTAGCGGAATGCATTCAAACCAAAGGAACGACCGAGCCCTTTTTGAAAAGCAAGTGTTCCTCATTCAAGCTGGACCCTGCACCGTCGGACCCAGGCCAGAAGAACATGCCTGAAGAATACGAGACCCTCCGTCGGCCCAAGGGCACAGAACGTCCGAGGGGGCGCCCTCCCCTGGGACGCACGAGAGCGTCCAGACAAGCACGAGGTGCCCAGGAGGGCCCTCAAGCCCTCCTGCCTCGGTCCGACGGCGTGTCTCTTGCTGGCCGGGCTCGTCCTCAGTGGGCCTCCCGGGGGGAGGCTTCCCCTCGCCGCGGCCGGGGCTTCCCCTCGGGACTCCCCCCTGGCTGGAGCGCCCGGCCCCTGGGGGGAGGCCCAGGGTCTGACGCCTGGCCCACGGGCCCGGCGCAGCACAAAGATCAGGGCAGCAGAAGAAATGGTTGCGCATCTTGTTCTCACCGCTGGTCGCCGCACGTGCAGTCTAGCCCACGCGTTTTCTTGACGCAAGGCTTCAGTCAGTCAGTCGGGGGCCCTTACTGAGCTCTGGGGGGCGTCCAGAAACAACGTGGAACGGAGACATCACGACGTCGGGGGTTTGTTGGGACCGCCCCGTGAGCCGCAGGTGATGGGGGGAGATCCGAGGCCACCCGAAGGCCCAAACGTTCCCCCCAGGGCCAGCTTTCACACCGAGTCGATTTCTTGCTGGTCCAGGGGCCTGGCGAGGGCCCCCAGCGGCCACAAACGGTGAAACACCTCCGCTCAGATGTTTCAATCCGTTGGAGGTCTCGGGGCGAGACAATGCTTGGGGGACCGCGGTCGCTCTCCCAGGATGCCTCGAGCGCCCGTGGCAGCCGCGGCCAGTCGTCGTGAGGACGACGACGACAAAGCAAGCACAGCTTGCTCAAACGTAATCTTCCGGAGGCCCGCGCCAGTGGCGGGCGCCGGACCGGAGACGCCGCTAGGAGGCCCAGCGCCGAATCAAGAAATCCGTGCAGACCTCCGGCGGTTTATGCTTGTGTGTCTTCCCCTTTCGAGACGAAGATGCGACAACATCACCACCGCGTGGGGGACGATGTTCGGGGACCTCGGCAGGCGGTGGACATGGATATATTTGGTACCCCTGAAGGCCCGAATCCGGATGTATACCCTGAGAGCCGACATTGCGAAGAAGTGCAACGCCGCGGAACATCACAACTGGAGCACTAGACCGAGTGCTTGTGCAGCATTTGCCGAGCCAGATCGGCCCGTGATGGCCCCGGAGAACGGAACCGGGCGAGAACGCTGGGAATGCAGAAATCGCAATGCCCGGATCTCAGGGTCCCCGAGGATCGAATCACCAGGCGGTGGGTATGGAGTAGATCCCCCCCTCGGACCGTCGTCCGAGGGGCAACGTTGGGGGCTCGGGCCTCTACCGAGGGCGCGCAAACATGGATTAGCGATCCATGGATTTGGCGCGCGGTCGCCAAATCCATGGATTGTGGGAGGTGCCCTCCCAAAAATGCGGCCGGTGCCCCCTCGTTCGGCAGCGGAAATCCGCGACTTCCTGTGGAAACGGGACCCGTCGCTAATCCACGCCTCCTTGATCCGTGTTTGCGCTCGCCTGACTCTATCGGCGATGTGTCGGGCCACACATCAGGCCTCCCGCAGCCCTTCGGGACGATCTGGGCACCCCCTGGAGGGCCCTCGGCACCCCGAGAGTATGGAAGGCCGCCGAGGGCCGGCGAGGACGCCCGAGAACCTGGGGCCCGAAGCTCGAACCTCGCTTGCCCTGTCTGCCCCCCCTGACGCTGCCTCTGAGCCTCGGACTGGCGTCGCCATCGTCTTCATCGTCGCCGAGGAGGAGGAGGAGGAGGAGGAGGAGGAGGAGGAGGAGGAGGAGGAGGAGGAGGAGGAGGACGGGGAGAAGGAGGGGCAGAAGAAGCAGGAGGAGGGGCAGGAGGGAGGGGAGGAGGTGGAGGAGGAGGCGGCGGCGGAGGGGGAGAAGGACGTGCATGAGGAGGGCGGGGAAGGAGGAGGAGGAGTAGGAGGAGGACCAGTGCAAAACCAAGACGCATCAACGATGTTAGAAGACACCCTGCCTCCAAGCTCCTCCTTCACAGGCACCTACAGGGATTCATGCCCACTGAAGGTAGTCACCGTTGGGACAATCGTGTGAAAATCCTGCACCGTACCAGAACACCCGTCTCAAGACTTCAACGCCACTAGTCAACCTGACTGTTGCGTATTGACGATCATGAATCGCGCCAGAACGCAAGCCCTGGGACTCGTACATTGCGACTCACAGTAGCTGTTGCGCCTTGGCAATCCTAAATCGTTCCAACACTTTTTGTTGGTACGTTGACCTTGAAAAGGAATCAAACTCTTGTAAACTCTAAAACGAATGCGCATGGCGCCAAAACGAAAGCCACACATTCAAAATGACCCGCCCTTAAACCGTGAAACAAGTGCAACTGTGTAATACGAGTGTGCGCGGCGCTAAGTCGAGAACCAGATTCTGAAAAGGAACCGCCCTTACTCCGTGAAACTCTTGCAAGTATGTGGAACGAATGTGCACGGCGCCAAGGCGAGAGATGCATGTTGAAAACGAACCGCCGTCAATCCGTGATACGCTTGCAGATGTTTAACACGGGCTTGCGCGACGCTAAGGAGAGAACCGCAATCCCACCAGCCCTTTAGGGCGTGAGTGGTTTAGAGAGCCCCCTCTGTCCTCAACCCCCCTTCTTCCCCTTCGGGGAGGGGTTTACCCCTCCCCCTACCCCCTCCCCCTGGGTCTGGAGAGGGCGGGCCGCGGGTCGTTGGAGGGGTCTTTTTCGACTCCTGGGAGGGCTAAAAAAACGACGACCCTCACGAGGATTCTGCCCCCGACGGGGGGAGTGAGAAAAAATGCTCTCCTCTTCTGTGAAACCAAAATCCGTGCTTTTACGAGGGTTTTGGCCCCATGTTGGCCTCCCGAGGGGGCCGCGCTCATCTTCCTTCATAGCAAAACCGTTGATTTTACTAAGGTTTTGGGCTCATCTTGTCCTTTTCAGGGGGCAGCGCTTCTGCGCTTCTGAGGAGGTCGCCAGAGGCCCCAAGATGGCCCCCAGAGGCCCCCAGGAGCCTCCCAAGAGGCCTCCAAGAGGCCCCCAAGAGGCCCCCAAGAGGCCCCAAGAGGCCCCCAAGAGGCCCCCAAGAGGCCCCCAAGAGGCCCCAAGAGAGGCCCCCAAGAGGCCCCCAAGAGGCCCCCAAGAGGCCCCCAAGAGGCCCAAGACGATGAGGCCCGAACGACCACACGGACGAGGGGCCCGACTCACACCACGAAGAGCCCGAACGACTCACACCAGGACGAGGCGCCCGAACGACTCACACCACGAGGAGCCCGAACGACTCACACCACGACGCGGGCCCCGAACGACTCACACCACGAGGAGCCCGAACGAGTCACACCAGGAGGAGGGGCCCGAACGACTCACACCAGGATGAGGGGCCCGAACAACTCACACCACGAGAAGCCCGAACGACTCACACCAGGACGAAGAGCCCGAACGACTCACACCACGAAGAGCCCGAACGACTCACACCAGGAAGAAGGGCCCGAACGACTCACACCAGGACGAGAAACCCCAAACGACTCAAATCACGAGGAGCGCTTTCTCTCCCTCCTCCTCCGCCTCGTCCTTCTCCCGCTCCCCCCACAAGGAGGATGTACAAGGAGGCGGGAGGAAGGAGTCGACAAGGGAGATATGCGGGGCCAAACGGACACACGCCTGAAAAACACGACTGCCGGCATGCTTCGCATGAGTTGCTGTTGTGAGATGGGCTGGTGGGGATACGCGAAGCGTAAAGAATTTCATCAAAACCATGTGTCCTCAATCCGTGAAGCTCGTTGCACATGCTTCAATCGAATGTGCGCAACGCCAAGGCGAGAGCCACATGTTGGAAACGGCCCGCCCTCTATCCGTGAAAGTGTTGTCAGCGTTCAAGCTTGAGGCTCGCACATGGTCAATAAGTCTCAGGCGAACCACCCGACCCGCCCTTCCGACTGACCTCGGGGTGCGACGGGGAGGAGTCATTCATAAGGCAAAGGAATGGAGGATGAGGAGGAGGAGAAGGAGGAGAAGGAGGAGGAAGAGGAGGGACAGGGGGAGAGGAAGAGGAGGGGGGGGAGGAGGTACAAGACGAGAGCGCCAACTGCCGTAGCAACAAAACCGTCCGCATTCTCGAGTCAAGAGGAGGAGCATAAAGGAGGAAGGGCAAAAACAGGAAGAGGAGTGGCAGGAGGAGGAGGGGGCAGGAGGGAGAGGAAAAGGAGGAGGCGGCGGAGGAGGACGGGGAGAAGGAGGGGTAGGAGAAGGAGGGGCAGGAGGGAGGGGAGGAGGAGGAGGAGGAGGAGGCGGCGGCGGAGGGGGAGGAGGACGTGGAGGAGGAGGGCGGAGGAGGAGGAGGAAGAGGAGGAGGACCAGTGTAAACCCAAGAGTCATCAACGATGTTGGAGTAAACCCTCTCTCCAAGCTCCCTCTTCACAGGCCCCTACGACGGCTCATTTCCATTAATGGAACTGCCTCGTTGGAAGACTCCAGTTTGAAGACTCTGAAGCATGTCAAAACATTGTTCTCGGGATTCCAACGCCACGGATCAACCTGACTCCTGCGTCTTAACGATCTTGAATCACGCTAGAACGCCATTCCTAGAACTCCAACACACAGAGTCAACGTAATTGTTGCGCCCACATAATCCCGAATCCTTCCAAAAGACCATTTCTGGTACGTTGATGATGGGAATCCGAAAGTGTGTAAACGATTAAGCACGGCGCTACGACGAGAGCTACATGTTGAAAAGGAAAAGCCTGCAATCCGTGAAACTCTTGCATTCGTTTAAACGAATGTGCGCGGCGCTACGGCGAGAGCCACATGTTGAAAAGGAGCCGCCCTCAATCCGTGAAACTCTTGTAAATGCTAAATACGAATGTGCGCGGTGCTACGGTCAGAGCCACAGTTTGAAAAGGAACCGCCCGCAATCCGTGACACCCTTGCAATGTTCTAAAACGAATATGCGCGCGGCGCTAAGGCGAGAGCCACCTTTTGAAAACGGCCCGCCCTCAATCAGTCAAACTCTTGAAAATGTTAGAACGAATGTGCGCCGCGCCAAAGCGAAAGCCACATTTTGAAGACGGCCCGCCCTCCATATGTGAAACTACTGCCAGCTTTAAGCTTCAGAGTCATAATTCGTGAGGAATTCTCAAGCGAAGCGCTCGGACCGCCCTGAAAACTGGCCTCGGGGTACGACAGGGAGAAATCATTTAAAAGGAAAAGGACCGGAGGAGGAGGCGGCGGCGGCGGCGGAGGGGGAGGAGGACGGGGAGGACGAGGGGGACGGGGAGGAGGAGGAGGAGGAGGAGGAGGAGGAGGAGGAGAGGAGGAGGAGGAGGAGAGGAGTAGGAGGAGGAGGAGGAGGAGGAGGAGGAGGAGAGGAGGAGGGAAGGAGGAGGAGGAGGGAGGAGGAGGCGGGAGGGGGAGGAGGGGGAGGAGGACGCGGCGGAAGGGAGGAGGAGGAGGAGGGAGGAGGAGGAGGAGGAGGAGGAGGAGGCGGAGGAGGAGGAGGAGGAGGAGGAGGACGGAGAGAGGAGGAGGGGGAGGAGGGGGGCAGGCCGCCCCGAGCGGCGCCATGGCGCCTCGTGAGCTGGGCCGCTTGCCGCTCGAGCAGGGCGGCCCTGGCGGCCCGCGCCTGCGGTGCGGCGCTGCGCGCCGTCCCCCCCCCCCCCCCCGCCTTCGCGCGGCTCCGCCGCCGCGGAGCCAGCGAGAGGAGGAGGGCGGAGGAAGGAGGAGGAGGAGGAGAGGAGGAGGAGGAGAGGGGAGGAGGAGGGGAAGGCGGGGGGGAGTAGGCAGGAGGGAGGAGGAAGAGGCGGAGGACTCCTCGGGCGGGGCCAGGACCCATGACGAAACCGGGTAAACCGGCCCAGAGCTCTGGCAACCGGCACCGCGAAGCCCGCCAGACGTGTCCGCGGGCCCCGGCCGGGCGTCTCGCTCGAGCTTGCAAAACTCGCTGCGCCGAGGCTGGGGCACGCCAACAAGGCTGCGCGGATGGAGGGCCTCAGCACCGTGCAACCACCACCACCACCATATGCTGGAGCGGGAGGGGGTCCTCCTCCTCCTCCTCCTCCTCCTCCTCCTCCTCCTCCCTCCTCCTCTCCTCCTCTCCTCCTCCTCCTATCCTCATCCTCATCCTCATCCTCATCCTCATCCTCATCATCATCATCATCATCATCATCATCATCATATCATCATCATCATCATCATCATCATCATCATCATCATCATCATCATCATCATCTCATCATCATCATCATCATCATCACCACCATCACCATCACCATCATCACATCACCATCACCATCACCATCACCATCATCATCATCATCATCATCATAATCATCATCATCATCATCATCATCATCATCATCATCATCATCATCATCATCATCATCATCATAATCACCATCATCATCACCACAACCATCCTCCTCCTCCTCCTCCACCTCTCCGTCTCCCCTCCAACTTATGGTGATGGTGGTGGAAAACAGGCCCATCACAACAACTACCTGGATGGAGGCCAGCACGCTTCCAGAGTGGTACTCTCGCCGGAGACTTCCTCAACACGCGATACCACACGTGTAACCTTTGCCAGCCGCCACGCCGATGGAGGGCGGTGTTATGCTTCAGAACGGGGCTCCCGCCGCTGAGACCTCGCATTTTTGTCTCGTGGGAGCTGCAGGGCGCTTCCTGTGCAGAGCGGGGGTTCTGTTGGGCTCCGCCTTGAACTGCCAAGCCCCAGCCCGTCGTTGTCCTTACGGCTCGAAGGATGGACGGCGGTCTCCCTCGAAACAAAGCTTCCGAATGACTCGCGGGACCATGTATCGGCAAACATGGATTAGCGATCCATGGATTTGGCGCGCGGTCGCCAAATCCATGGATCGGTGGAGGTGCCCTTCCCAAAATGCGGCTGGTGCCGCCTCGCATGGCGGCGGAAATCCGCGATTTCCCATGGAAACGGAACCCGTCGCCAATCCCCGCCCCCTTAATCCATGTTTTGCGATCGCCCGAAGGATGGACGGCGGCCTCCCTCGAATCAAAGCTTCCGAATGAATCGCAGGGCCACGCAGCGCTCGTCTGTCAGGTGGGGCGCTTCTCGCAGCGAAGGAGAACGCTTGGTAGGGACTCTGACGTGCGAGGCGGGGCTCCATCCTCATCCACCGACTGGGGAAACGATTTCCTGGGATAGAGAATCCACAAAGGACGTACGCGCCCAACTATGTACATGAACGCGGCCCCTCGATCCGCGAGACCGGCCGCGTGATACGAACAGTCGCGCAACGCGTACTCTCGAAACCAGCGTGGATGCATGTACGTGTACGTTCTCTTTTCGCTCTTGCTAGGACCCCAGCGGGCGGAAATTGTGGGCAGATGTTGGATACCCAGGCCCGCAGCCTGCCTGGGCCCTCGCAGGTCGACCCCCCAGAGGTAGCGGCAGTGGATTCATCCCTGCCTCGAACATTGGACGAGAGGGTGTGCTGCAGCACCGATGCCACAGATTGGGTGCCCTCTGGCCCCCCCTCCCCCTCCTCCTCCTCCTCCTCCTCCTCCTCCTCCTCCTCCTCCTCCTCCTCCACCTGATCCCTCATCCCCCCCCTCCTCCTCCCCCTCCACCTGATCCCCTGCTCCGCTCGTCCGGCGCACGGGCAGGCAGGGGCGGCGGCAGCAGAAAAAGCAGTGGGGATGGAGGGATCTAACTGCTGCATGCTCACGTCGTGACGACCCCGGTGTTGGTTTCTGACACCGCGGGGATCGTTCGACTTGGAAGGATCGGTGGCTTCCCGATCGTCAGTTCGCTTCTGGGCCACTGGCGGCGACCAGCCTTGAACGCCAGCGGCGGGGTGGCCGCCAAGTCGACACGACACGAACATGCCGTTAGAAGGTAAGCGTTGTCTCTTTCGGCGTTTCGAGATTGGGCGGAAGGGGGCGGGGGAGGGTGAGGTCCGGCTCT
This sequence comes from Prorocentrum cordatum, assembly GCA_963575745.1. Classification (NCBI taxonomy): domain Eukaryota; class Dinophyceae; order Prorocentrales; family Prorocentraceae; genus Prorocentrum; species Prorocentrum cordatum. Next base: position 93,915 of record CAUYUJ010021860.1, on the reverse strand, counting down.
GGACCTCTGCTTAGTACGACTCTTTGCAACCGTGCGTCCTATGAGGGAGACTCCACCTGCTCGAAACAGGCGCCAAAAACATCTAAGATCTACTCCAGAGGGGAGGTGGGGGCGAGGGCCTGCGCCGATCGGCAAAACAAGGAATAAGAAAACGATCACAATAATACGATCTTGTTTGTCGCTGGGTCTGTTCAGCGAGCGGTGTGAGCAGCGCGAAGCACCGAACACGGCGTGCGCGACACCTCAGGGCTGGCACGGCGGCGCCCATCGGGAACTCCCCAACTCGGCCACGGCTGCAGGTAGATGTCCAGCCTGCTCCAGCGGCGCAGGTTCGCCACCAGAGGTCTGGTACAGCGGCGGCTCACTATTACGACAGCTTCGCTTTTCGCCGATGGCACATCAAGCTTGCAAGAATCTTGGATGCGCCATATACTGGAACAACGACCACGGACAGCACGACCAATATACTTACCACTGTGGCAATGATTTCCATTTGTAGACTGGCGTCGTCCGAGTCCACAGGAGAACAGCCTGACGGCATGGTTGTCGTACTCCCCTGCCGATCAAAAAGACGATTGTCAATCTCGGAGAGCTTGAAGATCCGGTGCAGCTTGGGCTCTGGCTCCGCGTCAAAAATCTTCACTGCGAGCGTTCCGGCCTGCCAGTCTACCTCCAATTCACCAAAATTCAACCCCAGATCCGCTGGCCCAGCGTGCCAAAGACGTGCGGCGTGCGAGAAAATCTGGTGTGAGGGTCAGGACAATGCTACATTGTACGACCTCGCCCGCGCGCGGCGTGCCCCCTAGGGCCACCGGACGACAATTGCCCTGGCAAGGTCCAGGGGCACCCCTTGCGCATATGGGGTCAGAGATGCTCGATCCGGGGCGCAGTCTCAGGGCCCTCCGAAGCGCTCCAAGGCACCCCAGAAGTCGCCGAAGATTGTCCAAGACAGCCCCCAAGACGCTCCCAGGAGGCCAAAGAAAATGCAAAACCTAGCGTTGTTCGATAGTTGTCGCTTCCTCGTTCGTATGGGATTCTGCGGACTCAAAGTGGCTCCAAAATGGCTCCAAATAGAATCCAGAAGGGCTCCAGAAGACCCCGAGAGCGGTCCAGGAAAGGCCCACCACAGCTCGAAGAGGGTCCCACGAGAGGCCCAGAGAGGCCCAAGACAAGGCATCGAGGGGTGGCAAGCCCCAGGACAACAGACAATCACAACAGGCCACAAGATAGCCCCAAAGGTGGCCCAAGATGGTCCAAGACTGTCGCCAAGAAGCTTCCAAGAGTCATAACAATTCAAGCAACTAAGATATTAAAATAATAGTCGCTTCCAATGGGGCCCAGAAGTGTCCGTGAGAACTCTGGAAAGCCCCAAAGAGCGCCCCAGGACGGACAGGATGTCTCGCCCTGCCACTTCGTATGGACTTCAGAGCGCCCAGATATTGCCTCATGGGAGCTCCAAAAGAAGGGTACTACTGCCACCCCGCAATTTCCGAATCGCCACGACCACGCGATCAGAAGGCAACGCCTAAACCTTCAAACGTATATATGTAGATGTGCACATCGCACCGCGTCTGCGCGATTGACTCATGTAATCCATCGGTGCATGATGTAGATATGCGTCCTGCAAACTCGTGACTATGGAAAGTTGAGGTACGACTCCGCGTATCCGTGTCTGAACCCTATTGGCCTGATCGTCTTACCCATGGCACTTCCCTACATAACCAACTGCCAACAGTGAAACTCAATGGGCCAACGGAGTGGGCGAAGCGACTGAATAACTGAGTCCCTTGCCAGTAGCAGGATCTCGCAACTGATATCGGTAAGGGAAGAGGGCCTGAAGCAGCCTCATGAACATATGCATGGCTTGCGCAGCGAAGATATTGTCAACATTCGGTGGCCCCGTTCCCCAACTGTGCGTCATCCCACTGCTTTGGACTTCCAAAACGGTACCACCGGTGCACTTCGCTTGGCTGAGCTGAGCGAAGTGAACATCTCCAGTCAAAACGACAGGGGCAGAAATATTGGTTTGGGTGATCAAGCGAAGTAGACGGTCGCGGGCATGCGGGAACCGACGCCAATTCTCTCCGCCCAATGCCACCACTACCGGAAGGACCGGCAAAGAACTCACAAAGATGTGTACTCTTGCTGTGCTGGTTGCCAACAACTGTTCCAACCACTTCCACTGCGCTTCACCAAGAAAATCTCCATCTGGCGTACCGTAAGAATCCCGATGGTACCTCAGATCGAGGAGAACAATGAGAACCGACCCGCCGTCGTAGTCGAACCGTTGCGACGTGTAGACTCCTTCCTGCGATCGCCTCGAACTGTGGGAAGGCTCCTGTAAAAAATCGAGGAAGGCCGCCTGGCTCCAACGCTTGCCATCGAAACTCTTGTCGCCGTCGTTCACTCCGTAATCATGATCGTCCCATGTGCCAACTATCGGCACGGACGAGTTCACCAGCTGAGCGTAGCCAGGCTCAGCAAGTTGTCGTTCGTAGGTGCTCCGAAGGTATGCCTCGTCAGCTGGCCGAAAAGGTTGCCTCCCACCAAGCACTCTCCAAGGCTCCAACCTGTCGGCGTAAATGTTGTCCCCGCCCCAGATCCAGACGTCTGGCCTCCGAGATAAAACGTGCGGCCACAGCGGCTGGGCCATGCGCGCATCATTACAAGATCCGAAGAGGAGGCGGGTCGGAGAAGCATCGGCGAAGGACGCCTCCAACGCTACAAGCAAGCGAAGCCACAAAGCCATCCAGCGTGGCGGACGCCCGCAGGGCGTGGAATGATGCAGGGCAACAATCACTGAAACACGCTAAATTACTTGAGCCAACAGCGGCGGACGACGCTGACAACCGCCTCCAGGACTTCACGCGTCTTTGTTTGTGCGCGTGGTGTGAGGGAAGCGGGAGACCTCCGACGTCGCGTTGCTTCAAGGACCATACCGACCGAGCGGGGCCGACTGCGAGGCAGCTGGACCCACCGAATCGTGCACACCAGGACTGTCGCTCCCCTCCTCCTCCTCCTCCTTCTCCTCCTCACCCTCCTCCTCCTCCTCCTCCTCCTCCTCCTCTTCCTCCTCCTGCTCCCCATCCCCCTCAATCCTGCTCCAACTCTGGAGGACGACCAAACTTGGCCGGAGAACATCGGGTCGGCGGATTGCGCCGCATCACCGATACATCGGCGACGTATCGGGACGTCAGGGCGGGGCAACTGCGGCTCTGGATCGCACCGCACTGCCGATGCATCGGCGAGGCGGCGCGCTCCTCTGGCCGCATCTACTCCCACCCCATGAGAGCGGCATGAATCGGGGGCACGCTAGCTAAGGATCCGCGGATCTGGCGAGTGAGCTCCAGAGCCATGGATCTCGAGGGAAGCACCCCCCGAGACATGGGGCCGATGCTGCATCGTTTTTTTTGCGACGAACGCCCCGACTCTGCACGGAAACGTGGGCCGTCGCCAATCCACGCGCCTAGATTCAGGTGTGCTGGCGGCGCGCACACAGGGGGTAGGGGATGGGGGAGACGCTTCGTAGAAGGAGGCTGCTTCTGAGAAGGCGCCAGCCCTCACATCTACAGACAGGGCCCGCGCCTTCTGAGAAGCACGGATGCTTCTGAGAAGCCTTCCCCCTCTGCGCGTGGCCGAGGCGTTCGCTTCCTCGCATGCAGCCTCACCCTACTCCCTCTCCTCGCCGGTCCCGCCCTCCTCCCCTCTTCCTCCCCCTCCCCCTTATGGGCAACTTCAGGCGCGGCCCAACCGACCCCAAGCAAACCATCCCCTTCCGTGACGCCACCCTCGCCTTCCAAACTACCCTCCGGCCGCATACATGCGTCTTGCGGCGAGGCGAGGGGGACGTCACGGAAGGGGGTGGATTGCTACGGGTTGGTTTGGCCGCCCCTGGCGACATAGTGCTCTACCTGGATCGCCCGACCGCAGCCCTGTTTCCCTCTCACGGGTGTCTCCAGAAACCCCTGGCTCGGCGGGCGCCAAAAGTTTTGGACGCCCGAAATCGGTATGGACAAATGGGTACAGTGCCCAGCAACAGATGCTGCCCATTACGAAACCGACAGCGACCGCTGTTTGGCACGCGACCCGTTTTTGTCTTCAGAGAACAACGTCCTCGGCGGCGCGGACAGCGAGCCCTGCTCAAAATGAACACGAACTGCTGTTCGGCATCGTACACTGGGTGGGACACGATTCGCGGGGTGGGCGACCTTCCGACGGAGCTTACCCATCCGCCCCCCTCCTCCACCTCCTCCTCATCCTCCTCCCCATCCTCTTTCTCCTCGTCCTCCTCCTCCACGGTGTGTACGGGACCCTGGTGTACGGGACCCTGGTGTGTACGGGACCCTGGTGTATACATTTTTCGTTGTTTCCCCGGGACGTCGAGGAAAAAAGTATACACCACACCACCCCAGCGTCGTCCCCGACCCTCAAAAAGACCTGGGATTGAAAAAACAACCCGCCACTGGTAATGCATAACTATGTTCCAGTTTCCGACTCCCACCCTTTCCGATAGCACGTGCCCAACCCCCCGCGCAGATCCACGGAGGGGGGAGGGGGGCGATTATTGCCCCATCCGGAGTAGTCGTTCTTTCTGTACCCGCTTCGATCGTCTCGAGAGGTGCTGCGCCAGAATTGCGCCAGCCCGCCAAGCCGCACTCACAGAGATTTTGAGCACGGGGCGCGACGCCCAAAGAGGCCTCCTAAGAGGGAGGGCCCCACGAGGCCGAAATCATTGATTGTCTGTCGGATTTTGCAAGGTTCGGGCGCTCTCGACTTCTCGGCTTCCCGACGCTCTCTGACGGCCCCAGAGGCCCCCAAGACCGCAACCGCCGCCGTCCCCGCGCCCCCGCCGCCCCCGCCGCCGACGAGGGCGCCGGGCTCCACCGACGACTGCGCCGACGGCGGCGGCGCCGACGACGGGGGGAACCAACCAGCACCACCACCGCTACGCCGTGAGCCTCGCCGGAGGGCGCGCTCCGGCAAGAAGATCGAGGCAAATCCAACCGTGGCGACGCGAGCAAGGCGAACACGAGGCATGGGCAGCCTTATCTGCGCCCCGTCCTCCTCGGATCGTCGGGCACACGCCCGTACGGCGCGCGGGGGCGCCATGCTAGCACGCGCGGGCGCCAGATCCATGCAGCTGCATTCATGGAACGCGCCCCCCGAAACGTGACGCCGTTGCCGCCGGATTTGGCGACGGGGCGCGATGATTATACGCAGCGAGCGGGGGGGGGGGAGGAGAGGGGGCGGGCCTTCTCAGAAGGCTTGGAAGGCCGCGGGTCTTCTGAGAAACCTTCGGAAGTTCCCCAATGACGCAGGCAACCTCTCAAAACCGCGGGGGGATCTGAAACCCCCTCCCCGGCCTTCTCTGAAGGCCTCCTCCTTTTCACTTCCCCCCCTGGGCTCGCCGCCGAATTTTTATAGTACGGACCCGTCGCGAATCCACGCGCCTCTATCTACGTCCGTGCTTCCCCGGAAACGACGGCGGCGGCAGTGACCTCCCGAGGCGGGGCGGGCTGCGCACGCGCGCGGGGCCTCCCTCTTGTCCGCGAGGGCCGCGCAGCTGCGGGCCGCCGCCGCGCCCAGCTCCGCGCGGGCATCCACCGCCGCGCCGGCGGGGGTGTCCACCTCGCGGGGCGGCGGGCGGCGGCGGCAACCCTGAATCCTCAAGACGGTTGTGCCCCGCTATGCGCCAAAGTGACCCCAGGCAAGAGTGACGTTTGGGACCGCGGGGGCGCCAGGTGGCCTACTCCGAGCGCGCAACCAGCCGCTGTCGCATCGCGCTCAGCGATCGATGGGGGCACCGATGAGACCGCACCGAGGGCCATCCCGGGACAGGGTTCCTTTTACGTGTAGCCGACTGGCACACCACACCGCCCCCGCCCCAGTCAGATTCCACCGCCTCGGCCACGCTCAGAATTCCAAAGTCACTTCCCACTTCCCAGACACAGTAACCGCAACGACCGAACTACACAGAGCCAAATATCCTCCATCCGCCCACTGGCCTTCTGAACATGAATGTCCCCGGTTCCCCTCCCTTTCTGAGCGGCCGCAGTTTTCGGGCGGAACTCGGTGATTCGGGTCGATGGGTCGCCTGCGACGGGAAGGCACCCAAACTTCCAGCGCATCGGAAAACAAATAACGAACGTTGTTCGCAATGCGTGACCTTCGGGGGTCTTCGCCAAGCACATGTCATGGCGAAGAAACACTCCCCGGGAATGGATCGAAACCTTCGGGGGTCGTTGTGAGAAATCATGACGGTGGGGGTCTGGGCGCGCCCTCACCATGACCTCTTCGCGTACATTTCCATGGCGTTCATCGAATATCTGAGGCGCTCGCGCTTCGCAATGCCTGCCAACCCTGAGCCTCGCAGCGAGCGCTCCCAGGGCGGAGGCCCAGCTATGCGGCCCGAAAGCGGAACGCTTCGCGTTGTGGAAGTCAGCGCCGTGCAAAAAGGGGGACTGAATGGGGGGCCGCAGAACGCGGCGGGGGCCTTTTCAAAAGCCCCCGCGCCTTCCAAAAAACCACGCACGGTTTCTCCCAAGCGGAAGACGGCTTCTCGGGAGGGGACCCATGCAGGACACCCTCCCGGGGGGGGCCCTGCAGGGCCCCAGCGCCGCCCACGACGCGACTCGGGAGAGGAGGGGTCGACCCCAGGCTGAGGTCCGGGCCTCTGATCAAGCGCTGGGAAAGCGCCCTGGTTCGCCTATAGGCCCAGTGATGAATGTCATGATAAGCGGATGCGATGCGCACGAGTGGTGTTTCTAGAACAGGCATGGCTAAAACTGTCTCGTTTGATCACATCGGTTGTCTGATACAAGAGCATTGCGCACTTGGTTCTAAGAACAGATCGCAGTAAACGTATAAGAATGACAGGCATGTCTGTCCCTGTCGGCGCCGCGGACAAATATGCGCCGTCGGACGTTCGAGAACGAGGGGGCCGCGGGACGGGGAGCTGGCCCAAAGGAGAAGCGCCTAGCTGACATCAAAGATGCCATGCCGTTGGATCGGCGATATTCCTCCGATAGAACATCCGCATGCTCCTGGGAGAGATTGGAGCTATCGGGCCCCTCTCGGCGATGAGCGGACGATTGAGGGCCGGCGCCTCGCCCCCTGAGCCAAGTCCCCCCCGAACGCTGCTCCGTGAGGCTTTCGGGCCAAACCTCCGCTATCTGGCGGCCGTTCGATGCGACTCCGGCAACCCTGGAACGCCTTCGGCGAGGAGAAGCCGCTATCAAGCAACCTGGGACTGATGACCACCGACAACCGAAGAGACGCTCCGAAAGCCGCGACCCTCGAACCTCGATCCTCCCATCGGCGAGGAGTAGGGGATTGCGGGCCTGATGCGCCGCGCGTAGCCGAGGCGGGCCGCAGTCTCTTCGCTCGCCGCGCCAACTAGCGCCGCAGCTGGGCGCGCGCGCTCTGGACACGAGCCCGTCGCAGCCGCCGCAGCTTGGCCCTCTTGGCCCTACCCCCCGCCCCCCCCCCCCCCCGACTGTTGCCCTTGAGGGAACGTCGAAGGCGGCGGGCGGCGGCGTGCACCTCGCGGGCGGCTGGCCGGCAGGCAGGCGGCAGGCGGCGACAGGCGACGAGCGAAGGCGGGCGACGGCGGCGCGGAGGCGACGAGTGGCACGGCGAGGGGACGAGGACGACAGCGAGGGCGGCGGTGAGATTGGCAGCCGGCGCGACGAGGCGACGGCGGAGGGAGACGCGGAGGGCGACGAGGAGAGCGACGAGGCAGATGAGGAAGATGATGTCTGTTCGTCGTCACTGCCGCTGTCGCGGGAGGGTGGGGGGGTATCTACGACAGGTTCGTGTCGTGCCGACTTCGGCGTTGGTTTCTGACACTGCGGGGGTCGTTCAAGCTTGAACGATCGGCCATTTCCGAAACGTCAGATCGTTCAACATCGGCCGATTCTGGGTAGCCGGCGGCGTTCAACTTTGAACGCCGGCGGCGGGGTCGCTGCTGGTCGACACGACGCGAACCTGCCGTAGGGAAAGAAGGGGGGGAGGGAAACGGAGGGAAGGAGGACGATGAAGCAGACAGGGAAGGGAGTGGGGGAGGGGTAAGTTAGGGAAGGGAGAAGGGGGAAAGGGAGAGGGCGAGGCAGGGGAAGACACCCCAGGACGAGGGGCGGACGGGACGGGGGGAAGCAGGGCGGGAAGCGGGAGTGGGAGGGAAAAGGCAACCATTCCAGAGAGGAGGGCGACCCCCCCGCTTCGGCAGATGAGGAAGAGTAAGAGGAGGACCCATACCCCCCGACGCCTTGATTCTTGACCAACAGCACCCCCAAAAGGTCTGGACCCCTTCCCCGGCCAAAGTTTTCACCCGGGCTGTTTTTTGACGGTCCAGGGGCCCCGAGAGCCACCGGCAGAAAACGGCAACAAAAACTCCGCACGAATATTTGAACGCGTTGAAGATCCAGGGGCGAGGGAGCTGCAGGAGGAGAAAGATGCAGGCAACGAGAACGGCCACAATGACCAAAACTGAAAGCGAAAACGTCTATGTCGATCGCGGTCACCGTAAATTCGTGCATCATCCTCGCAAATCGGCAACGGCTGGTATGGACCACCATGACCAACATCGGCATCGACAAGATCCCGCGACATCTTGGTCATGGTAATTACCTTTCTTCCCTCGAGAATAAAAGAGGAATAACAAACTGCGTAAACGTAAACATTCGGAGGTCTGCGCGGATTTCCTAGATCGGCACTGGACCACCCCTCTCTGGCGCGCGGAGCGCGCCAGCGGCTGCGCCAGAGACGCCGCGATCCAAGAAATCCGCGCGGTCCTTCGAAAATCCATTTGTTTATGCCGCACGGTGTCCTTCGAGAGCAGAGGGACGAGGAGGAGGAGGAGGAGGATGAGCAGCGTCTCTCCCCTGATCTCTGGGTGTTTGTTTCTCCCTCCCCCGGCACCAGCTGGGAGGAGGGATACATCGAGGGCATCGGGGCGATCCCCCGACAGTGTCAGCAGCTCGAAGCTCGAAGGAGGAGGAGGAGGAGGAGGAGGAGGAGGAGGAGGAGGAGGAGGAGGAGGAGGAGGAGGAGGAGGGAGGAGGGAGGAGGGGGAGGGGGAGGGAGCCCCTCTCCTGCCAGCCCAGCCCGCTGCCCTGCACCCTCGCGCGTGGCCCGCGGGGCCACCATGGCGCGCAGAGGCTGCCCGGCGAGGCCTCTGGCCGACCGCCGCCTCGCGCAGGCGGCGGCGGTTGGGGGGCGTCAGAATAGCAACTCGCGAGAGCTGCTGGAGCACATCCCGAGGCGGAAGAGGAACGAGAACGAGGATCGACGATGAGGATCTGGAGGCACCTCCTGGGAAGTCTTCGTGAGAAAGATGTGGGGGCTGTTGAGCCAGATGAAGGGACCAATCCGGGCATGCCTGGCACGCCTTCGGCGAGGCGCAGCTACTGTAGCACATCCTGAGGCTCGACATCCGCGGGGAGCCGACGACAATGCCAGGAAACCTCGAACCTCGGCTCTCGATCCCCCCCTGGCGTAGCCCCTGATTACGTCATGGCGACGAGGTTCGCCTCCTACTCCGAAAGCAGCTCACGGAAGCTTTTGGTCGTCCCCATGGCACCCAATTGCGCGTCCAGCAGCGCGCAAAACGGACGTAGCGCATCTCCCTAATATGGCGCGAATGGAATATATATATATATATATAGGGCGCTAATTGAATGCTGTTCGGCGCTATTGGGCGCGGTGCGCGCGCTACTGGGCGCTGTACGTGCAATGCAAGACGATCGGAAGCTCCTTATGACTCAACATCCAACAGACTCCCAGACCACCTCGCGTCGTGAACAAAATCGCAGCGGGAGGTTTTTGTACGGTTTCGACCCCCAGAGGGGCCCTCGCGGGGCCCCTGGAAGAGTCAGAACACGGCCCAGGGTGAAAAGCCCGTCCCAGGGAACTTGCCATCGCTCGGACGTCCATTCCCCTTGCATCATTTTTCGGCTTCGTGCGATGTTTTCCCAAAAGGGTCCGAGATGCTCATCGATGGTCCTCACCTGTTCCCTTTTGGAGAAACACATTCGAGCGATGCCAAAGGAAAGGGTCCTGACCTCTGGGGGGTCATGCTGCGAAACAAATCGCGACGTCGGGCGTCTGGGCTGGGGTGGACATGCCGTGGACAACCCATCGGAGTGAAGCCCGGCGGCCAGCCTGGGGGGGAAGTGAGAAGGGGCGGGCCTTCTCAGAAGGTTCGGATGTCAACCGGGCTTCTGAGAAGTTGTTTTAAGAATTTCCCGACGATGCAGGCAACTTCACAGAAGGCTGGAAGGCTTCTGAGAAGCCCTGCCGCCTTCTGGGAAGGCCTTCTCATTCTCACTTACTTCCCCTTCTCGCTCGCCGCCGAGTATCAGCTGAAAAAACAAGCACCATGCCTTGAGACAGAAACGGAGGGCGGGTTAAGAACGTTCAGCAACAACGAATGCTCATATGCTGAACCCGCTTGTTGGGGGCTCAGGGCTTGCGAACTCAGAGCCAAATAATTCAGTTTAGCAGCGCGGAGCTGGTGCAGCTACAGCATCAGTTTGAAGCCCCACACCAATGTCCCCTCCTGAGGGGCAACGATCGGAGAAGACTGGCACAGGGGGGACACCTCGGGATGGAATCGGCGATACATCGCTGATAGATCGGCGACTGGCCCCCGATAGCGAATCCGCACCTTCCTGGGCAGGCTGGGGCTGTCGGGCCCCTCTCGGCGATCTGTGGGCGAGGGGGGGGCCGATGCGCCCCCCCACCACAGGCCCGCCCCCCCCCGCCGTGGCCTCTGACCTCCGCGGGCACCGCGCGCGATGGCGCCCGTCCCGCGCCAGCAGGCCCCGCATGTCGTGGACGCGACAGCGATCTCAGACAGGGGGGAGCAAGAGCAGCCCCGTGATCGGGGGCGCGCAAGCATGGATCAGCGATCCAGGGATCTGGCGCGTGGTCGCCGAATCCACGGATCGGAGGAATTGCCCCCCCCCCCAAAAAAAAAACGGCTGGTGCCGCCTCGTTCGGCGGCGGAAATCCGCGATTTCCCATGGAAACGGGACCAGTCGCTCATCCACGCCCCCTTGATCCGTGCTTGCGATCACCTGAGACAACGGGCCACGGAGGGCAGAAGGTGGGAAAAAAAGCTCAGAGAGAAAAAATCAGATCCTCGGAGATCTGGGAACGCGGCCCCTGAGATCTCGGGTCGAGAGGCAGAGGTCCGCCAGGCAGGCCCCTCGCGCGCGCCGCCGGAGCTCGGCCATCACCGAGCAGGGAGCAGGGGGAAGCCCCCCCACGTCACTGCCGAGCGCGCTCCCCCCCCCGAGCCCATCCCCCCCTGACGCTGCACATGGCTCTCGGGTCATAGCCGGGCTGGCTCTCCGGCGGCCGTTCGGGGGGATCGGGGCTCCTCTGGCCCGCTCTCGGCGAGGCGCAGCTGCTGCAACGCATCCCGAGGTGGGAGAACCCGAGAACGTTCTCGAGCCTGGAACCTGAAACCTGGATCAGTCAGGAGGGCAAAATCAGCACAAAGACAACAACGGTGTTATTGCAGTATTGAAAGATAGAATTTAAAAACCAAGCAACATGCAAACTGATGGGAAGCAGAGCAGCAGAGCAGAGGGCCAAACGCCCGGGGGCGCGTCGGCAGGCGCTACTGTAGCGCACTCACGTGTTTCCTCCAAGCACATTCGTCTTGTACAAGCACCTCCCACTGAAGATGTTCGCCTGATAGCCGTCGTACATGCGTCAATAGAAACTTAGCCCATTCCAATCTGGGTCGCCCAGCCTTCCTGACGCAGTGGTCCGTGATGAGTTTCAGAGTGCCGGGGACGAAAATTGAGTCTCCAGGCTCTGCTCTCGCTGCCTTTCCAAACAGAAGAAGCTGTTGCTTGAGAAGGGTACTTGTCAAAGGCTCTTGCCGCGTCCAGGCCCGGATGCTCGCGTTCGATACTCGAGAGAACATGGGGTGCTTGACCCCGCAGAGGGACCGCAACATCCGGCAATGTGCTCCGCCCAGACGACGCCGTTCTGCCGCGTTCAGACATGCCGTGTTCAGGCTGTAGAGGAGCTTGGGTATGATGATGGCGCTGAACAAGTCGATCTTCCGTTGTTCTCCGATGCTCGTGTGCCCCCAGACTTTCTTAAGCCTTGAGAACTCTGCGTATGCCATGCCAAGCCGCCGGTTGAGCTCACTCTCCAACCTGCCGTCGCTGCTGATGGTGGTGCCCAGGTAAGATATTTTGTCTGTGGCTGCAATGGCCTCGCCTGTAAGAGTGTGAACATCTCCGCAGCATCGAACGCGCATCAACTGGAGCTTCCCCCAATGCAGTTCCAAGCCCACCAAGCTGGCCGCTTCCTGCACCACGCGCAACCACTCTTGCATATCCTCTGCACGTCGCGCGATCAGTAGAGTGTCGTCGGCGTAGACCAACTGCCCAACACGTTCCGCGAGTTGCTGTCCGAGCGCATCCGCTGCGTCAGTCATGATGACGGTCATGACCATGACGAACAGGAGGGGCGAAAGCGGGCAGCCCTGGGAAATCCCTGATCTCTGCGCTCGTTCCGCTGACAAGTGCCCGGCCTCCTGGACCTGGAATGTGCGCCCATTGTAAATATCCCCAACGATGCGCCGGATGCTACTGGGGAGTCCAAACCGTTCCAGAGCGGCTAGCATTGCCTCCGTGTTCACAGAATCGAACGCCTGTTTCCAATCCAGAGCGGGAAAATACCCATTTCCGTGCTGTAGTGCCCACTCTTGTTCAATACGCCGTCGCAGAATGCAGATGGCGCCCTGCGTGCTGCACCCTCTGCGGAAGCCGAGCTGGCACTTCGAAAGCCGTTGTTCCACTCCCGCGTCGAGGAGCCGCTTGTTGACGAGAGCAGCGAAGATCTTGTATCCAAGACTCAACAGGCTGATTGGGCGGTAATTCTCTGGCAGTTCAACGTTCCCTTTCTTATAAATGGCCGTTACCATAGCCTGATGCCAAGCCTGCGGTGTTTTCCCCTCGAGCCAACAATTACTCATGAAATCCGTGACATATTCCAGGCGCTCGGTGTTCGTAGCCAGAACCTTGAAATACTCTGCAGGAATGTCGTCTCCACCAGCCGCTCGGCCATTCCGCATCTTGCGAATGACTGCCTTGACCTCCTCCGCCGAGAACGCGCCCTCATTGACGTTGAGGGCGGGCCCAAGAGGCGGACCATCTGCGCAGCCTGCTGGGCGGACGCGCCACTGCGCACGTTCCAGGTACTCTGCCATAGTATCGGCGTTCTCCTCGCTCGGCGTGAGGACGCCGGCTGCGTTGCGGAGGCTGGATTGGGTCGGTCTCCGCGTCTTCCGGATCAGCTTCAGGCCATCCCAAGTGCCTGTCTGTATGCAGTCGTTGAGCCACATAGTTTTGTCCGCCTTCGCCGATCTCCTCACTTTCCGGCGCAGGTCCCGTTGCTTGACCTGGTCGTTCTCCAGGCGCGCCTGCGACCGCTGGTCAATGAGGTCCAACGTGCATTGGCTAATCCACGGCCGCCGGCTGATACGATACTTCTCTGGGACCGCGCCCCCTGACACCTCAAAAGCTCCGACCATACCAGCCCGCGCATCGTCAACGGACTCGCTCCCCCGTGTCTGCGGCGCCATGTCTTTGAAGGTTTGCGTGAATTTCCTCGCCGCGCCTGGCAACGTCAAGGCGCTTCTATCCTTCCGCTTCGTAACCTGCTTGGGAGGCGCCTCGAAGCAACGACGGATCGAGCATGATACCAGAAAGTGGTTCGACTGTATCCCTGCTTCCCTATGGCCCCTGATATCCTGGGCGTCGGAAGCGAAACCAGACTCCACCAGGGCCAGATCGAGCATGTTGTGGGTGCGTTCTGTAACCTCGCTCATGTGTCCGGCGCCGCTTTCCACGAACGTGGCCTTTTCTTCTGGCATCCCCTCCACGTAGGTGTTGCCTACCATCAGATCGCGTTCCAGGCAGAACTCCACAAGTAAGTCTCGGTTCGGAGGCTCCACTTTCTTGACCGCTTCCCTGCCCCAGGTATGTGTTCCGAGCACGTCCTCCTCGCCCTGCCTCCTCTGCCCAAGTCGGGCACTCATGTCGCCCAGCAGGAGCCGCTGGCCGCTCACCGAGCACTTGTCGCACAGATCGTCCAAGTTCTCGTAGAAGGCGAACTTCTCCTCCGGCGGCTTCTCATTGTGTGGAGCGTACGCTGTGCAAATTCCAATCGCGCCGCCCCTGACGTTCATCTTGATGCGTGCTGTTCTTCCCGTATGCTCCAGAAACCCTCGAACTCCACGTCGGGCCCAAGGTGCTACAACAAAGCCGACGCCTGCCCGTTCCCCCTGGGATCCAGATAGAATGACTAAGAAACCACTGTCGCAATAGCTATCCGACAAATCTTTCCACGTCTCTTGAAGACATAAAACGTCAAGCTTGTAAGACCTCATGTGCACCTGAATGCAAATTAATTTCTCCTCGGTGAGACCTTGGGCGTTCCACGTGCCGGCTCTAAGAACCCGCCCATGAGCATCCCAAAACTGCCTCCTTAGAGTTCCCGCTCTGACATCTTCGTGAAACCTTAGAGTTCCTTAGGATCACGGGGTGAAACCAAAACTGCTCCGACGCGCCCCTGTCCCCGTCAATTGGGGGTTTTCCCTTTTCCCCAGCCTTTCGCCCCGCCCTCCCCAAAGTTCGTGAGGCGCTCGCCGGCCTTGGCAATCAGCTCCGCCAGCTCGCCTGCATCCGTAAAGTCGGACCACTTCTCCCAGTCGCTCGCCAACCACTTCATCGTCAGGACGTTGTGCTCCACGACGGCCTGCAGAACGTCCGTGCCGCCGACGCTCATAACCATCTCCTCCTCGTCCACCTTGATGGCCTTCTTGCTGAAGTTCCAGCTGACCAGCAACTTCTTGACGCCGACCAGGAACCCCAACGGGACGCGCTCCTGCAGAGGACGATCCGGCCCACACCACACCAACCCCCCCTTGATGTTCAGGCGCTGGCTCCCAATGCTCTCCAAGGCTGCATCCAAAGCTAACCCACCAGAAAAACGCGCGAAAAATATACATTTGAACTCCTCCCCCTTGTAATACATATCCGCCGGCACCTTCAGACCTACCTTGTTCAGATGGACTGCGATGCTGTCCTTCGCCTCCTGGAAGCTTGTGCCTTGACCAAACCCGCCGAGAATGGCCACCTTCCTGTTCGTGTGCTCCTTCTTGATCTTGTGAAGGTTCGTTTCCATGTCAGTTATCTTCTTCCTCAGCTCCTCATCGACCCTCCCGATGCCCTCCTCCCCTCCCTTGCTCTTCAACTCCTCCACCTCCTTGTGCAAGGCCTCGAGCTTGTCCTCCAAGCTGCCGATGGCCTCGTCGGTGGCCTTGGCCACCCCTTCGACCTTCTCCTCCACCGCCCGGAGCCTCAGGTCGCGCTCCTCAAACTTCTCCGCGATCATGTCCCCAAGCCTGCGTGTAAGGACGCCTGCCAGCTTGCTCATTTCGGGACCCACGTCGTCCATGTCGTCCTCCTCCTTTTTGCGACTCTTGGGAGGTGGCGTAGACCCGGTCAGAGGACCCCGGGGCATGCTGAGGTTCTCGCTGACCTGCCTCACAGCGGCCTGAACCCGCCCTTTCAACCGCGCTCCCATCCCTTCACTCCTCTCCGTCTCCTCCAACCGCTGCCACAGCCTGCCCTGTCGTCCATGATCCTGCCTGCTGTCGTCGGCAGCGCTGGCCATGGCTGTGATTGCGCAAGCAGGAACCGGAGATGTCTCGGTTTACCCGCTATCGCAAGCACGGGTCCTGCGGATTGCAGTGACAAGACTTGAGACTTCGTGCTTGAGCCAGAATCCTTGAGCCAGAAACTGATGGGAAGCCCGTGAATTTTACAATCCCACCAGCCCTCTGGGCGTAGGTGAGCTAGGGAGGCTCCTCTTCCAACCCCCTTCTTTCCCGTCGAAGAAGGGTTTACCGCTGTTCCCTGTTGATATACAGTACACCCCCTCCCCCAGGCGACCAGCGGCCAACCAGGAACCATAATCACCCCCCACACACACACAATCCCTATCAGCAAACAAGACAAACCGCACTCTGCCTCCACATTGGGAGCATGCGCGGCCAACCCGATGCGGCGCCCCACCACCATCCCTGTCAAACAACTCAGTACAACATACACTTTGGGACAAGAATCGTACTCGTGAGGCCGGCGAGCACTTTGTATTGTTTTTGACAGGGGCGGCAGGGATGTCAGCATATTGCCTGCTGTGCGCAGGGCGACCATTCCTTACACAAACACAAAAAACATACAAAATGCACCTCGCGGCTAAATCTGGATAGTGCGCGACCACCTCGCGATCTTTGTCAAGTGGTTTTTGTCAGGGACGGCGGGGGTGGTGGCGCATGGCCTGCTGCGCGCAGGCCCACCGAACTCAATGATGGGCATTGGTTTTCGACAAGGATGGTGGGGGCCGACATATTTCCCGATGTGTGCTGTCACGTGCGCAGGCGCACCTGATACACTATGCAAGTGCCCCGAACGTAGCGCACCTGCGGCACACCTGACGCACGCGGAGCACGTGGCGCATCTAGCGCACCATGCGTGCCTGACACGCTCGGGCCCCGGGGGTGCCTGGCCCGCGTGGCGCGCCTGGCACGCGTGGCGCGCCTCGCCCCAGCGTCGCGCACATGGGGTCGGTTTGCGTTCCCAGTAGCTGATCATCCAAGACGACCGCTGGACATGCTCAGGCTCGGATGTTACTTATGTGTTGGTAGGGCGGGTGGATGTGGGCTAGGCGGCTTGCTGTCTCCACAATGACACAGTACACAATACTAATACTACTCTCCTCTTTCCCCTGATGACGTCCGGAAAATGTTCGGCACCCCTTCCGCGTACTGTTTTTACACACAGGATTCCCGGGAGTTGGGTTATCGTTCGAGTTTGTTCAAAATGCCGCTCCCGCTGAAGCGCTGGCCTCATTCCTGGGATTCCACTCGTTCCGAATAGTGCTCCCGCTGCAGCGCTGCCCTCATTTCCGCGTTTCCGCTCGTTACGAATCGTGCTCCCGCTGCAGCGCTGGCCTCATTTCCGGGCTTCCGCTCGTTCCGAATCGTGCTCCCGCTGCAGCGCTGGCGTCATTAGTTCCAGTGCCATGCCACGGCATGCAATGCAATGCTATGTGTTCCGCTGTGCGATGCCATGCCTTCAGCTGCAATGCTAGGAAGTGCAGTGCTTGACTACGCAGTGCCACGCCATGCCATGCCATGCCATGCCATGCTACGCGTGGATATTCAACGCCATGCTATGCCATGTTCTGTTCTGTGCCGCTGTGCGATGCCACGATTTGCATTGCAATGCTTTGCGATGCAATTCTTCTCGCCTGTTCGCTTCCGATGGCCATCCGAGGCCTCAAGATGGCTCCAAGCTGGCCCAAGAGGGCCCCAGGAGAGACCCTAGAGAGCCCCAAGACAGCCCCAAGAGCGCTCCAAGAGCGCCCCAGGGGCGCCCCCGAGGCGACTTCTGGAGCTCCCAAAGGGGGGGGGGGGGAATAGAGAACCCTTCTTCTTTGAGAGATATCCTCCAAGATGGCCCCAAGAGCGCTCCTAAGGCTCCCAAGAGCGCCACCATATGGCTCCAGGAGGCGCCCAGACGGCCCCAAGAGGCGTCCAGGAAGCCTCCAAAAAGCTCCTAAGAGACCCCCTAAGAGGCCTCAAGAGGATGCCCGAGGCGACCACGACACTCAAAGATGGCCCTGGGCTCGCCAAGATGCCCCTCCTCCTCCTCCTCCTCCTCCTCCTCCTCCTCCTCCTCCTCCTCCTCCTCCTCCTCCTCCTCTTCCTTCTCCTCCTCCTCCTCCTCCTCCTCCTCCTTTTCCTCCTACTCATTGTCCACTGTCTCTTCCTCCTTCCTCTTCTTCGCCCTCCTCCTCCTCCTCCTCCTCCTTCTCCTCCTCCTTCTCCTCCACCATCCTCCCCCTCTTGGGGTATCGGATGGCTTCCCCCGCCTTTTGTTGTTCTACATGCTCCCCCACTTCCTTGATCACCTCACCTCCCCTCATAATCGTTTCTGGATGGGCTGGTGGGGATACTTTTCCCGTCGCGGCCGCCAGCGGAAGCACAGGCGGCCTCCGAAGTCAGCCTGGGCTACGAGCCAAACCTAATTACCCAAGCGCGCGAACTAACGGCCGCCGAAACTGCCGCCGAGGGACCCCGAGCGACGCCGGGGACTGAAGGCAGAGCTGCAAGAGGTGCCAGGTGTGCCAAGCGGCTGAAGTGCAACCATTCCGGGGGCGAGACCACCGCTGGTGGGAATACTTTTTAGTCAGCGGCCGCAGGCGAGCGCGCCAGCGGCGGGCCCAGTAGAAGCGGGGCACGCACTGGTGGGGATACTTTTTTTGTCGCGGCTGCAAGCCGAAGCGCAGGCGGCGTCCGAAGAGGTCGGGCGGGCTACGCGCGAGCCTATTTATACAGCGACAAGCAAGCAAAGGCGCGATACCGAGCGCGCGATCAGAACCTACCGCCGGGTGGGCAGCTGGCTGAAGCTGGGCTGGGGCACTGGTGAGGATACGCGAAGCGTCACCAATCTTTATGTGTGACCCCCTGGGCCCTCTTACCTTGGTGGGGTCTGGCGGGAACCAACAGCGAGGCCCCTCGCGCGCGCCGCCGAGGCTCCGACCTCGCCGGGAGAAAAAGAGAGCCCCCGCCCGGCCGCCGCCTCCCGCGACCGGAGGACCACCGAGAGCCACCGAACAGCCCCCGAACGCCGGCCGAAGACCTCGAACCGCCCCCGACCACCCCGAGCCTCGAAGTCCGTCGCTCCTGAGCCCCTCGTGCCTCGACGCCGCTCCCGAGGCGGCGGGAGGGCTGGAGAGAAACCGCCTCCCAAACGCCTCGAACCTCGGGCCCGTCGCCCCTCCCTCTCGAGCAGGGCCAGGGGAGATCCCCCAGCGAGGCCCCTCGCGGCCGCCGCCGAGGCTCGGCCCTCGCCGAGCCCAGGGGAGCCCCAGCCCCCCCCCCCCTTCCGCCGCCTTCCCCCAGGCAGCGCCTGGCCCCCAAAAGAGGCGTGCGAGCGAGCCCTGGCTGCCGCGTGAAGCCCAGACACCCTCTCGGGCATCGCCGCGCCGCCCCCTTCCACGCAGGTCGTCTTGCCAGAGTCCGCAGCCTCTCGAACCCACACACTGGGCGCTCCAAGATTTGTTCGCTGCGAGGGCGCCTGGAGCTAGAAAGACCAGTCCACGGGACTGGCCTGCCCTCTCGGTGCCCGAGAAACAGCAGGGCCGCTGAAAGAAGGAACAGCAGGACGAGGACTGACGCCCCAGTCTGCCCCAAGTGCGCCTGCGTGCACGAGGAGGGGGCTAGAGGAACAGCCAGGACAGGACCTCAGGAACCTCGAGCCCCTTCCGAACCCTGACTGAACCTTCATGTCAGCGTCTTGGCTGCAACCCACAAGCGGCCGCTCCCGTGTTTGCGGAGCCTCGGATCTCTGGGAGCCGAGGCTCGGTCCTCGCCGAGCAGCGGGCAGCCCCCGCGCCGAGCACCGGCCGGCCGGCCGGCCCACGGGGCAGGGGCGGCATGGGAGCCCGCAAAGACTCCGCACCTCGAACACACCTGCCGCTCCTCCCCCGCGCCGAAAGGGGGGGGAGGGTGAAGAAAGGGGCCCCAAAGGGCGCCTGCAGGGCCCCTGTCTCCTCCTCCTCCTCCTCCTCCTCCTCCTCCTCCTCCGCCGCCGCCGCCGCCGCCGCCGCCGCCTCCGCCTCATGCTCCTGACCCTGATCCTGCGCCTGCGCCTGCGCCTGCTCCTGCTCCTGTGCGTGGGATGAGAAGGTGGAGGGCGAGGAGGGAAAGGCCGGGGAGGACCAGCCGAAAGCTCAGAGCCTTCACAATGAAGACCTCCCTCGGTTGACACCCGCCCGACCCGCACCGAGCGCCGCCCGCCCGGCCCGGACCGCCCGCCCGAGGCGCCTCCCGCGGCGGGCGGCGGGGCAGCCCGGCCGCAGGCGCGCGGAGGCGGGGGGGGGGCCGCCATGGTCAGGCCATGGTGCGAGCCGGGGCGGCTGCGGCGAGGAAGCACGCACTAATCATTCGGGAGGCCCGCCATGTAATCCGTACGCAAGAGGCGCTGATGGGATGCCTCTCAGATAGGCGTTGCGTGGGGTGCTGAGATGGTCTGAAGGAGGAATCCGCCGTGGAGAAAACCGCTCACTCCCAGCGGCTGCGGCGAGGAAGCACTAGTCGTTACACGTAGGTGGTTGGCTTCTAGCCTTGTGTGGCTGGCTAGTGGCCCTTCTTTTTTCTTTCCTCACGCTTGATGGTGATGATGATGGTGGTGAGGAACCAACATGGGCATCCTGCGTGAGAGCGGCCTCGCGATCGAAAAGGACACTGCAAACCTATACGGCAAGTTCGTGTCGTGACTACTTCGGCGTTTGTTTCTGACACCCCGGGGCTCGCTCCATCTTGAATGATCGGCTGTGCCCAAAACGTCAGATCTTTCAACATCGACCGATTCTGGGTCGCCGGCGGCCTTCAACTTTTCACGCCCGCGGCGGGGTCGCCGCTGATCGCATGCTGATGCGTTTCGTGTGCGAACGGCAGGTAGCTTTCGCCCCCCAGGGGCTCCTCAGCCCAAATGGCACGGCACAGCAGCATTGGATTAAATGCATGGAGGGGGGGGGCCATGGTGCGAGCCGGAGCGGCTGCGGCAACTGCGACTTTGACCGAGCGCACCAAAACAGCACGACCCCCAAACCCCCTCGCGTGGTGAAAGAAAAAGCGACTGACGGTGTTCTGCGGTGTTTTGCTATTTTCGGCCTCCGAGGGTCCTCACTGGGCCGCAGCACCGTCAAACAACTACTGAGAATGAAAAACCGGTCCCAGGAAACGGATCGACGCATTTGGGGGTCGAGGTTGCGAAAAGATCATGACCGAGTGCGCGGCGAATGTGTTTGGACGTTTTTGGCATCTGGGGGCCCTCGCTGGGCCCCATGACGGCAAAAAACAAGAAACGGGGTCGAGACCTCCAGAGACCCACGTTTTGAAAGCATCGAAATCCTGGCATCACATTTTTGTCGCAGTGGGTGCCTTTTGCCCTATCTCGGGCCCTGCAATGGGGCCCTCTCGGATCGATCCAGTTGGATGAGCTAGCAGTGGTATTCTGTGCACATGTGCTTTCATCAATGTTAATAAGTGTCTGTGCCACACATGCACAACAACAAAAAACAATTAACGAAATTATACTGAAGCAAAACGGAAAACAGCAACACAAGAGACCCAAAATCAAAGAAAGTACTCGAAACAAGAAGCACGAAAAAAGGTCTGAACATGCCGCAACAAGATTGGGTCTAGGAGTCTCGGGTTCCCGTCATGAGTTCTGCGCGACGGCGCCAGATTGAACGGAGGCGCCGGCGTCGTTCTCAGAGACCGCGGGCGTCAAACGAAGGCAGGACCCAGATCTCACGCGAGTGTTCCATCTGGCCGTTTTTCCTCGGAATTTCAACCTCTGGGGCCGGTTGTCGGGCCCCAGGGCCTGCTGGGGCCAACAGAAACGGATCTGGGACGGGAAACTGCTCCCCAAAAAGGTTTCGGGACCTCTGTGCCCGCGGATCGGTAAAAAAAAATTGAAAGATGCCTGCGGAGTTGGACCGCCAGTGGATACGAAGGCAAGGTCGGGTTGAAGTCGAATCGGGACACATCGGTGATTCCTGAAATCTGGGGGGCCACGACATTCCAAGAGCGTTCTGAAAGTGCTCCAGAAGGTTCCAGCGTGCAAGTCTGCAGGTTTTCGGCAGAGGATTTGCACAAGTCTCTTAGCACAGCGTCGCGCGTGCGCCACCGATGCCTGGACAGAAAAACACACATCGTTGGAGATCTGGGTATCCACCGCGGGCCCACCCGGCACCGGCTGTAGAGCTTAAGTGAGAAGGCCAGGAAACGCTAGACGATGATATGGTGTTTCCGCTGGAGGTGCTGCTGCCCGCCGCCCCTTCCGGCGAAGAGAAGTGTCGCCAACCATCCGTGGCGTGACCTCGAAGTGGCCACATCTTCGTCGCACTGCCACGCTCAACACTGTAAGTGAACCGCACTCCCATGCCTGAGCATGGGGACATTGACGTCTTTTGCAGGCAATCCACGCCCTTGGCAGCGACCGTTGGGATTGTCAAAACGTGTCGCGTGCAGTTTGTTTCGCCTTCCCTTCGCACCCATTCCTCACCGCGCGTCCTCCCCATCCCCCCTGTCTTGCGACCCCGCCGCACATCCACGGTTACTGCGCCGTCGCGAGGCAACGTTTGAGCCTCGATTTACCGTCAGCGATTGCTGTGTGTCCCTTCCTCTATCCTCTCCTCCCTTTCCTCTCCTCTAGCCTCCGATCCCCCTCAGCGCGACTGCGAGGTGAATTTCGGCCATGTTCGCATGGTTTCTCTTCTCCCAACATCTCGATGGGACCACGCGCGGACCAGAGAAAGCTTCGAACGGTAACCGACGGAGAGATGGTGCTCCTCCTCTAACGGCGAGACTAAGTCTGGGCCAAAAGTTGGCTACAGAGGGGCAAACATGGGCTACAACTGGGCAAAGTCTGGTCGAACCTGCTCCAGCGAATCTCCGCCGCATCCTCGTCCTGCAAATTCATGAACCTGGTCGGCGCTTTCTAATGTCCCGTCGATCGACGGTCTCCAATGCTTGCTTACTGTTTGTGCAATCTCGCCACCACAGCTGTATTCCCATTCTGTTTTCGCATCCACGTCGGCCCTTCGGGGCGCGCAGGAAGGCCTAGAAAACTCCTCACAAGGCCAGAGGACTCCCGAGCCTTCTGAGAAAGCCCGCCCGCATCTCGCTTCCCCCCCGAGGCTCGCCGCCGCTGTGCGCGACCTTGCACGGGCAGCTTCCGCGCGAATGTCCGCCCATTCGTGAGCAGGGACCGACCGTCCCAGCATTCCCAAAGGCCTACCACGAATTGTTCTTAGAACCCAAACATGTTTTAATCATAAAAACAATGTTCTTAGATCATAAGCCACATGTGTTCAGACAAGACAAAAAACGGCCAAACATATCCTAAAACAATCTCTCGTGCAGGCAGACAGAAGGCTCCTAGAACATTATTTGGCGGGCCTATGGGCAAGCCGGGATGCTTCGCCACTGCTCGAATGAAGGGGCCCAGGGACACACAAATAAATACATTCAGATCCCAGGATTCCCCCTATTTCCCCATATGTTCTGGATGTTGTTCGTCCTCCCCCCCCACTTCCCATATCTTCCCACATTTTCCTGTGAGTCGACGATTACTTTGGTCTGTGTGCTCTTGTTCCCCTCCTGCTCGACTTCGATCACACCGAGGGACGCCTGCGGCACGACCGCCTGCCCGCCGCGCGCCCCGCCCGCCCCCAAGCGGGCCTGCACCGCGCGCCGCCGCCGCGGCCGCCGCCCCCCGCGCGGCGGCCTTTGGCGGGTCTCTTTCTCTCTCTCGAGCCCGGGCTGGTCCGGTAGGAGACGTTTCTTTATCCCCTGGCGGTACGCGGGCATGACCGGGGGGGGAAGGGGGGAGGGGGCCGGTCACGTCACGACTCCTCCTCCTTCTCCTTCTCTATCTCCTCCTCCTCCTCCTCCTCCTCCTCCTCCTCCTCCTCCTCCTCCTCCGGCCCTGCGGCGGGCCCGCGCCGGCGGAAGCCCCGCGGGCAGGCCGCCGACACCGCGCGGGCAAAGATCGGCGGCGAGCCTCGGAGGAGGAGGCCGAGGGGAAGGAAGCGGATGGGGAGGAGGGAGGTAAGAGGAGGAGGAGGAGGAGGAAGGAGGAGGAGGAGGAAGGAGGAGGAGGAGGAGGAGGAAACGGGAGGTGGGAGGAGGAGGGAGGAAGCGGCAGGAAGGAGCAGCTGCCGCGCTGGCTGCCTCGGGCCCGTGCCGTGACGCCTCGCGGGCAGGCTGCTGACACCGCGGGGGGGGAGGTGAGGAGGAGAAGGCCTTCTCAGGAGGCGGCGGGACTTCTCAGAAGCCCTCGCGCCTTCTGAGAAATTGTTTTTTTCTGTCTCCGGGGAAGGCTCAGAAAACTTCTCGGAAGGCAGGACGAAAATAGGACTCGGGTGAGGATGAAACGAGAATCTCTGAGATCCCGCGGCTCTGGAGGATGCCTCGAACGCCGCAACCTCCTCAAATAATGTTCCGTAGCGCTATGTTCCATAGGATTCGTAAAAAGCTCGATAGGCTTTCCGCAGGATTCCTATAGGATTCGTAGAAGGCCCTACAATTCCTATAGGACTCCTATAGGACTCCTATGAGATTCGCAGAGGCCTTATAGGATTTCCATGGGGTTCCTATCAGGATTCCTATAGGACTCGCAGAGGCCCTCTAGGATTCCTATAAGATTCCTATAAAGATAAGGATTCGTGGAGGCCCTATAGGATACTTATAAAACTCATATAGGATTCCTACAGGATTCGTAAAGGCCCTATCGGATTCCTATGGGAGTCCTATAGGATATGTAAAGGCCCTCTGGGATTCCTATCAGATTGCTATGGGAGTCCTATAGGGTTCGTAAAAGCCCTATAGGAATCCTATGAGACTCCTATAGGACTTCTATACGATTCGCAGAGGTCCTGTAGGATTCCTATAGGTTTGCTATAGCATTCCTGTAGGATTCGTAAAGGCCCTATAGGTTCATTATGGGATTCCTATGGGATTCCGATGGGCTTCCTAGAGGCCCTATAGGATTCCCAGAAAGGATTCCTAATAGGAGTCGGAGAAGCCCTATAGGATTCCTATCGGATTCCTGTAATTCGGATTCCCACAGGATTCGTAGAGGCGCTACAAGATCCCCATCGGATTCCTATAGGGTTCCCATAGGAATCAGGCCCTATAGGATTCCTATACGATTCCAATTGGACTCATATAGGATCCGTAGAGGCCCTCTAGGATCCCCATCGGAATCCGATAGGATCCTTATAGGATTCGCGGAGGCAATATAAGATTCCTCCGGGATTCCTATCGGTTTCCTGTAGGCTTCGTAGAGGCCCTAGAGGATTCCTGTGGGATTCCTATAAGATCCGTATATGATTCGTAGGAGGGCCTATAGGATTCGCACAGGATTCCTATGGGATTCCCATCGGAATCATAAAACCCTATAGGATTCCCATGGGCTTCCTGTGGGATTCCCATAGGAATCCGAAAGGCCCTCTAAGTTTCCTATAGGCTTCCTATAGGCTTCCTATAGGATTCGTAAAGACCCTATGGGATTCCCATAAGATTCCGATGGGATTCCCATAGGATTCGCAAAGGCCCTACAGGATTCCTATCAAGTCCCCATGGGGTTCCCATAGGATTCGTTGTGGGATTCCTATAGGATTCCACTAAGGTTCGCAGAGACCCTATTGGATTCCCATAGGAATCCTATAGGATTCGGGGTAACGTGCGGTGCGTTGCGTTGCGTTGCGTTGCGCCGGGGGGGGAGGGGGGGGTGGGGCAGGCGCCAGTGAGTGGTTTCGTCATCAACAACAACAACCAAAATAACAACAACAACAACAACAACAACAACAACAACAACAACAACAACAACAACAACAACAACAACAACAACAACACCAACACCAACACCAACACCAACACCAACACCACCAACAACAGCAACAACAACAACAACACCAACACCACCAACACCAACAACAACAACAACAACCACAACAATAACAGCAACAGCAACAGCAACAGCAACAGCAACAGCAACAGCAACAACAGCAACAACAACAACGTTGATACTAAAAACAACGAATTTCTTAATAGAAAACATGTTGCTTCTACCTTGAACTTATACTATTCAGTGGCATTCCTAAACCAATGCTGTCAATAACCAAGAGCTCAAACAAACAAAAACATAAATTTCCCAAACTGTTGCGAGAACTGTGGAACTGCTTGAAAACCACGATCGGCTCAACCCTCCCCGCCAAAAATTTGGTTCTTCGGCGGCCGTTCGGGACGATCCAGGCACCCCCGGAACGCCCTCGGCAAGGCGCAGCCGCTGCAAGGCACTCCAAGGGTGTAAACCGCCGATAACCGACGAAAACGTCGATAACCTTGAGCCTCGGAAGTTCTAAATGTTCCCCCCGAAACGTTGCCCCTCGGGGGTCGTCGTCCTCGTCCGAGTCGTCGTCGAAGCGCAGGCGCGACTGCAGCGCCTGCGCCACCCTCCTCTTCGTCGCCTGTGTTGTCGCAGGCTTCGTCGACCTCGTGGTCGTCGTCGTTGTAGCAGTCGCTGTCGCCGGCGTCGTAGCTGTAGTCGTCGTAGTCGTCGTTGTCGTTTTCCTCCTCCTCCTCGTCCTCCTCCTCCTCGTCCTCCTCCTCCTCCTCCTCTAAGCTTCGAGCTGCGCCTTGCAGTTCTCTGAAGAGCGGTGGCCCTCGCCCCCGCCCCTCCGCCTTTCACCAGCAGCAGAACTTCGCTGGGGGATGGGGGCGGGGGCCGTAAACGTGGGCATTACCACAGCCTAAAAGGGGGGCTTCACCGGCGAGTTGGGAGGCCAGCAAACGGGGACGACATAAGCGGACACAGCAGACGGGGAGGAGCAGCGAGAGGGAGGCGAGAAGAGGAGCAGCGGGCACGACGGGGAGGAGCGGGCGAGAGGAGGGGGAGGTCCCAGCAGCTCCCTCTGGGGGAACCAGAGGTCCCGATACTGCTACTCCAGGACCTCACCCGGGGTGCGTGCTGTCTGAGATTTCGAAACGGATCCGGCCGTGGCGACCAGGGCCTCCCCGGAGGCCCAAAGGGCGAAAACGAGGGAAGGGTACCTTTTCGTCTTTAGCAGGGACCGACCGTCCTGGCATTCCTATAGGCCTACCACGACATGTTCTTAGAACCCCCAAAATGTTCTAAGAACAAAAACAGTATTCTTAGAACATAAACTCGATGCGTTCAAAAGAAGACAATCACAGCCAGAAATGCTCTAAGAACATTTCGTGGAAACCACAAACGATTCTTAGTACATTGTTTGGTAGGCCTATAGGCACCCCAGGACGCTTCGCCACTGCTTCCTCCTCTGCGTACTGTGTGCGCAACCTTGCGCGGGCAATCTACGCGCGAAGGTCCGCCATGTCGATCGCACCGATCTGCGGCTTGCGAGGAGGGGAAGCGAGGCGGAGGCCCTCTCAAGAGCGACGGGGCTCTTCAAAGCCCTCTGGCCTGCCGAAAAGTTCTCTGCGTCTCCGGGGAAGGCCTAGACAACTTCTTGCAAGGCCCGAGGACTTCCGAGCCTTCTGAGAAGGCCCACACCTTCTCACGTCCCCCCCAGGCTTGCCGCCGATGTGCGCGACCTTGAGCATCGTCGCATCGTCGGAGCGCAGGCGCGGCGGCAGCGCCCGCGCCGCCTCCGCGCCGCCGCCAGCGGGCGGACCCGGCGGCGCCGGGGGCCCGCCGCGGCTGGCTTCGGGGTCGGACCTCGCTGGGAGGCCGCATCGCGTGGACTACGAGAGGCTCGTGTTTAGAGGCTTGTTTGCGTTGACTCCCCCCTCTGCCTCCCTTCCTCCCCCTGGAACCTGGAACCTGGTGGCGTGAGAAGTCGTCGACTGCCGCCACCCCCCGGGGCGGTCGGCCCTGGGGGGTTGATCAAACTAGACCGTTGCCACTGGCTGTAAGGAGATAGTTCTGCAAAAGTAAGCAGACATAGAGTGAAGGGAGGGAGGAAAGGAGAGACTATCAAACCCTCGAAATGACCCCCCTCCTCCTCCTCCTCCTCCGCCTCCTCCTCCTCTTCCTCCTCGTCCTTCTATTGCCTTGTTTAGCAGGCGCATTGGCCGTCAACGCTTGAAGTAAGACTTTTTCCGCATACGCGCCAGACGGCGTATGGCTAGCGCAGTGCAGTCAAATGGAGTCGGAGTACAATCAAAGTGCAAGCTAAGGATGCTAGATAAGGATGCAGTGCCCTTGGACGTCCGATGTGGATGTCTTTTGGACGTCTGGACTAGCTACGGAGGATCGAAAAGACAAGGATGAAAGGGTAGCCTTGCACGGTGCTGCACCCTTGCTATGGTGCTTTACTGTAGATGGGGTCGAAGGCTGGCACCGCATCGCCGATGCGTCGGCGATGCATCGTGGAAAGCCTTGGCGACGCGCTGGCGACGCCAGAGATGCATCGGCGCCGTCGGCATGAAGAAAATCGGGCTCCACATCGAGCAGCAGCACCAATGCATCGGCGATGCGGCGCGATCCTCCAACCCGTCTACTCCGACCCCGTCTGGGAGGCTTCCAAAAACGGCCGAAAACCCTGGGCGTGGCGACACGGGCGTTGGCTCTCGACACCGCGTGGATCCTGCCTTGAACGATCGGCGGCTTTCCCCTCCATTTCGGCCAATTCTGGGCCACTGGCGCCGTTCAGCGTTGAACGCCCGCGCTGAAGTCGCCGCCACGTCGACACGTCTCGAAATTACTCTATAATGTCGCGATGTGTCGGACAGCAACTCACGGAAGCCTTTGGTCGGCCCCATGGCGCCCAAGAGCGCGTCCAGTAGCGCGCACAGCGGACGCAACACATCTCCATCACATGGCGCTGTTGGACGCTGTTGGGCGCTACTTGAGCGCTATTCGCGACGATTGGGAGTGGAAGATACAAGACGAGCAGAACTTTCCATGACCCGCTAGCTATGAGCCAATATTTCCCATTTTCGCGATATCGCCCGTTACTGGCCCCGTCCGCCCCTCCCACCCTTGTCACGTCACGATTCGCGCTGGCGCCGTCTGGGAATGAACCATTCTTGAGCATTCCCAGGCAGCGCCGGCGCGAATCGTGACCTGATGGGCCCCATCCTCCTCCACCCCCCCGGGTCACGCCCGTTATCGCCAGGAGCCAGCAACTCCGACGGGTGTGGTTTGCAAACCGCGTGGCTTGCAACCAGCACACTGGGGGGCACCCTGGGGGGCTTGCGGGGACCTCGAGTGTTCTCCACCGCGCCTCGAAGGGGCCCAACGAGGACAGCGTCGTGCCCCCCAAGGCCCCAACGGCACGAACTGAAGTCTGGACTGCAACGGACGGAAAATCAGATGGGATACGTAAGCGATGTGGGACGCGCTCTTCAACTTGGACAGCACTCGACGCATGAACAGTTGCACAAGAAACAAACAAACTTTTCTTTTTAATGCATGCCATTCCTGGGTCTCTCCTCGAGGCAGGCTCCAGCGGGCTCCCGTGCCCGCCGCGAGGCGGGCGAGCTGCACTGGCCGACTGCTGAGTGCTGTGGTTGTCAGGGCGCGATGCTGCGGTTGATATAGCTTCTTCTTGTGCCGACGTGCATCGCTGGATGGTGGGCGCGATGCTTTGAGGGAACTCGGCGATGCCTCGTGGCTGGGAGGTCTGTCGACTCATGCAGCGCGCGTGGATCGAGCTGCAGCACGTGCTGGTCGAAGTAGGGGACTGAAGGGATGTGCCCTGTGAAATCACGATGTGGTTTAGATGCTGCACAATGTATGAATGTGAGGGCTATGTGAGCCGTAAAGAACTCAAGGGGTCCGCTCGTGGGTTGTATGTGCCCTTAACTGGTAGTAGGGCACATGGGCTCTGCGATAAATGCACATGATTATGTTGCGTCTCGAAGAAACCTCTGTAACCAATGCGGGAAAATGCAGCGCCAATGTTCTTGGCGGTGCTGTTGTCGGTTTGTCGAAGGTGCAATTGGTCGTAGTCGAAAACTTGCGAGCGTGATGCTAGATGTCGGAGTTGAGGTATTTGCCGCAGGCTGGGTGCGCTGGAATGCCATCTGGGGTTTGGATAACATGATGACAGGAGTCCTCCGGTAGCTGGCCACCTGTGAGAAAAGGAACATACGCTGCATTCGTCTGTTAAACTGTCTTTTACGTGGACGCTCCTCTGCTCCTGTGGTTGGTCAGGTGTGCCCTATAGCTTAGTAACTCCAAGATGTGCCGTAGGTGCTGTCCATGTGTCGTTGGGTGGTCTAACCATTCTGACCCGGACAAGCCTTTGAATAGCGCGATGCAACCCGGTCTCCGTAACCTCCAGTACTGCTAGGTCAACCAGCGAGCCAGCGTCGTGGCCAATACTGGTGCAGGTATATTTGCGTGTGGCACTGTTGTGCTCTAGCAGCTGGAGGTGGTTGCCGCAGCTATCAATTTTAACAAAAAAATATGTGTGCATGGTTGCTCTTCCTATCCGTGAGTGGATGGTGGACCATGCGCGGTCGGTCAAGAATCGTGGTTGGTGGTATGGGTCCTGTGATCTGCCCGCGGGCGTGTCGTTTGTATTCAGCTGGCTTCATCGCTGGAATCGTTGCTGCGTCTGCTCGTAGTCATTTGTATGTGTTGGCCCGCGCGTCTAAGTCGGTTGCTCTGTTGTAGTGTTTGCGTCGTGTCAGGTGGAACGGGGGGCATGTACTGTAGGTAATAATTGTGGCAGCGTGCTACTCTGTAACGGAAGTGCGTGAAGAGCCGTTGTCTTCTAGAGATATGCGCATCGCAGGAGTTGCAAGTGCTGCCAGCGACTGTTGGTGATGTCTCGTCTGTTTGTGGATGTTTCTGTTGTGCGATGTGTTCCTGTCCCCCACTGGTGTCGGAAGCGTGCCCACGTTCATAGCCGAAAAATGTACGAGTTGCGGTTGTGGTATAGCTGGTGCAGAATCGTCATGGTTGAAGCCTAGCTGTCGTAAATGCTGTTGCCATGTTTCTGAGCACTGCTGGTCGACGCAAGTAGTAGGAACTCAGGGCTTGACTGTTTCGAGTTGTCGTAAGTGGCGTTTGGGTACGTCGCGCGCATACTCGAGCCATCGTGCTATAGTCAAATGTCTTTGCGGATCGTCTGTTTCTGTGGTTGTGGCACCTATCGTAGGTATAAGGTTACCGCGTGGATCAAGGTAGTAGGAGTATCTGCGGTGGTGGTGGTGGCTTGTAGGTGATGCTCGCGCTTACACCCAATGAGTCGCACAAGTATGTGTGGCCCGTTAGTGAGCAATATTGCTGTACTTGAGCCGTCTTGATCGCAGTTCCAAGGCTCCCCCTCATTCCCCTCCCCCTCTCCCTCTCGTCCTATGGGGACTGACAAAAGGCAACCACTCCGACAGGAGGAAGGCTGGATGGCGGCGGCGGGGAGCGCGGGGGGGGAGGAGGGGGCAACGGAGGGAGGCAGGGAGGGAGCCCAGGAGGCAACGCATGCAGGAGGCACGCTGGGAGGCAGAGCGAGAAAGGCTGGACGGGGAGCGCAGGAAGGGCAGGGAGGGATACCACAGGAAGACAACTGCCAGACAGAAGCTGAGCACGTGTTCCGGACCCCCGACCGAGCCCACTGGCCTATGTCTCACGGCGCGCACGCGCCTCGCGTGGGCGCTCGCCCCCAGGCCGTGGAGGACGGCGGGGAGAACAGCGAAGGCAAAGAGGGGGCGGGCGACGCCGGGAGAGAGCGGGCGATGACCCCAGGACACGAAGGCGCGGGACCCACGGGTCTCACGGGTCTCACACATCCCACGAGTTCCAGGGGCCACCGGCCCCACAGGTCCTGCAGGGCACGCAGGTCCCAAAGGTCCCATAGGTCTCACGGGTCGCACAAGCCCCACAGGTCGCACACGCCCCGCGGGCCGCGCGGGCCGCACAGGTCGCACCGCACCGGTCCAGCAGGCCCCGCAGGATTCAAAGGCACCAAAGGGCACGGCAAGTCTCAACGGCCTCGCAGGTCGCATCATGCGGGGTCCTTCCGTCGGAGTAATGCTTCGAGTCTTGAACTCATCATCGCGTCAGGACATTTTCGCGGCGCGGCGTCCCAGAAACCTGGCGCGCCTTCCCAAGGGCCAGCGTGTCACCCTGCGTCGTTGTCGAAGAGCCCCGCGGGACCGCAGACTACCAAAAACCCTCCCGCCGTGACTTGTGTCGCAACGCGAGGAAGTCAGGGGCCACTGCCATACGCAACCATTCGACGAATCGGAACCGTGTGACTTGCGCAAAGGGTGCGGCTTGCAACCCGTGCACCCGGGGGGGCGGGCGACGCCTCGACAGGGCTCTCTGCGCCGCGCCCCGAGGGGATGCCCGACGAGGGCCACGTGGTGCCCCTCCAGCCCCGGCGTGAGGGGCAACGATGCGGGGGGGCTGGCACAGGCGGGGGAGCATCGACCTTGAATCGGCAACACATCGCCGACAGATCGGCGACAGGCCGCCGATGGCGAACCCGCGCGCCCCTGGGCGGGGTGGGCTATCGGGCCCCTATCGGCGATCAATGGGCGATTTGGGGGTCGATGTGTCCCACCCTGCGCCAGTCCCCTCCTCATGCTGTTCCCCGAGGTTGTTGGGCCACGCGTCGGCTGACCAGCGGTTGCTCGAGACGATCCTGGCAGCCCAGGGACACACTCGGCGAGGCGCAGCCGCTGGATAGCACCCCGAGGCTAGAAGCCTGTCGAGAACTAATAAAAATGTCTGGAACCCTCGAGCATCGATTCCGAGAAGGTCGTCTGCACCTGATATAGCTGGTCTGCCTGGTCCCCCCCTTTCGTTGCCCTGACAACGACGCAGATCGCATACCACACCCCGGCGTAACCTGAGACGAAGCCAGGATGAGGGTAAAACCAGGTGAAGACAAAATGGGAATCTCTGAGATCCAGCGGCTCTGGAGGATGTCTCGGGCGCCGCGGCCTTCTCAAACCATTCCAGAACGCTCTGAGAGCGTTCCGGAACGCCCTGGAACGGATTTCGCATCGTCCTAGCCCCGTCCGAATACACCCCTGAGACTGACAGGCCCAGAGGCGGTGACAGTCCGCGGGATGCGCCCTAAGAAACTGAGGGCATCCTCGGGATCGGCATCGGGATGCGGTGATGCCAGTCATAGGCAGACAGTTGGGGCGTTGACCTCGGGAACGATAAATCAGGAACGAGGCCCCTTTTTCCATAAGCTGAACTTCGCTTTCCCATCGAAAACCACCATCGAAAACCAAAGGACAACCCAAGACAAGCTGTAAAACAAGTAGGGAACACGGAGCCCCTCCCAGACGAAAAGGGTTCATTGTTCGGCGCCCCGACTGTAGGGCTATGTGGTCCAGGGTCTGGCACCCCCCTCGTGCTGATGCCATCGGCCCCCCCGCGCGATGGTCCCCCCCCCTGTGGGTGTGGGGTGTGGTGTGGTGGGTGCTGTGGGTGTGGCGTGCGTAGCGTGGTCCTGTGAGGCTCCAGGAGAGCTCTGGAGGTCGTCGTCGTCGCCGCCGTCGCCGTGGTCGTGGGAGAGCTCTGGAGGTCGGCGCCGCCGCTGCCGCCGCCGCCGTCGTCGGCGTCGCCGCCAACATCGTCGTCGTCGTCGTCGCCGTCGGCGACGGCGTCGTCGCCGCCGCCGTCGTCGTCGTGGTCGTCGTCGCTGTCGTCGTCGTCGTCGTCGTCGTCGTCGACGACGTCGGCGTCCCACCCCCATCCGATCAGGGGGGGGGGGGCTGGCCGTGGAGCCCTGCGACCCATCCCATCAGGGGAGGGGGGGGCGTGGGCCCGGAACCTGGGATCATACGTTCCCACACATCTGGGCGAGGCGCAGCTGCCGGCAGGCATCCCGAGGCGAGAAAAGCTCCAGCAGCCAACAGCACCTTCCGAAGACCGCACCGGTCCCAGACATCCGATGCCTTGCTTTGTTCGCTGCAGGGTCCCCAGAAGTCCCGACCCTTTCCCCAGGGTCAACTTATCCATGCCGAGCTGTTCTCGGAGAGCCCCAGGGCCCAGAGAGGGGCCCCAGGACAGGAATGGCGAGAAGCCGTCGGGCACGGCTTGCTGACGACGCGAGGGGGTACTGGTTTCAGGCTGGTCGCCATCACGTGGTCGTCGTCGTCGTCGGCGACGGCGTCGGCGTCGGCGTTGGCGGCGGCGCCAGCGTCGTCATCGGCGTCGTGGGCGTCGTCGTGGTCGTCGTCGTCGTCGTGGTCGGCGTCGTCGTCGTCGTCGGCGTCGTCAACGTCGACGTCGTCGTCGTCGTCGTCGTCGTCGTCGTGGTCGGCGTCGGCGTCGTCGGGGTCGTCGTCGGGGTCGGCGGCGCCAGCGTCGTCGTCGGCGTGGTCGGCGTCGGCGTCGTCGGCGACGCCGTCGTGGTCGTCGTCGGCGGCGTCGTCGTCGGCGGCATCGGCGCAGCCGCCGGCGGCGCCGCGAGCGGGCGGGGCCTCTGCCGACAGAGGCGACGGGCCGGGGTCGGCAGTGCGGCCAGCACCTTGTGGCGGCGACAGCGAGCGGGGCGGGGGGGCTGCGGCAGCCGCCGGCGCGGCCGCCCGACGGCGGGTGCTTGTGCCGAGGGCCAGCGCATGCATGCTGTGTGCCCATGGCTTTCCCGCTCGACATGGAAGTCTTCCGCGCCGGAGTGCCCTGCTCCTCCTGTCCTCCGCGGCCGCCCTGTCTCCCCCACTGTTCCTTCGCCTGCACGCCAGCCAATTCGCGCATCGGTTGCCCCGATCGCCGCCCGCTGGAGCAACATTTATGCCTCACCGCTGAAGTCAAAGTGTTCCATAGCTTTGCTGCGATCTGGTGCGCGCCGAGGGGGGTGCTCTGGCGCCTGCTTGGCCGGACGGTGCCATCGGCAGAGGTTGGCCAGGCCTCCGATTCCCAACGACTGTGTTCCCCAGGCGGGGCTCGACAGCTACTGCCCGACGCGGAAGGTGAGACGCTGGGAAAAAAGTGTTCGTGCCGTGGGGCAACGATGGGGGGGGGAATGGGCATGCAGTCAGACCTGATAGTAAGGATGCGCGGTAAGGATGCAAAGGCCTTGGACACACATGTCGAGGCTCTTCGAGGGGAAGGGGGCTGGCCGTCGAAAGGAGTGGGGGACGAACCGATGAGGCAAGCATGCAAGCGTACTATTGGGAAGGTTGCCCAATCTTGCTATCGTTTCGATTGTAGGGGGGATGCATCAGCCTCGAATTGCCGATACATCGCCCACGTATCGTCGATGCATCGTCGACGCAGACCGCCCCAGCATCGCCTGCGCAGCGTCGATACATCGCCGCGCGATCAACGATGCTTCGTCGATGTATCAAACATTCGATGTCGATGCATCCCCCCTACAGTAAACCCGTATCACAAGGACGCGCGATAAGGATGCAAGGGCCTTGGAAGGCCATGTCGACGCGTTGCGAGCGGGGCGTGGCAAACGAAAAAGGCCAAAGAAGGGCCGAAAGAGAAAAATGCAAGGGTAACCGTGGAAAAATCGCTCAACCTTACTATGCGGGTTGACTGTAGATGGGGTCGGAGGATCTCGCGCCGCATCGCCGATGCATCGCCGATGCACTGCGCTGGCGACGTCGGCGATGCATCGGCGGTTCGTCGGCGATACATTGGCGAAGTCGGCGATGCATCGGCGCCGTCGGCGTGGAGAGTCGGACTCCACATCGAGCCGCGTCTCTCCGAAGCATCGGCGATGATGGGCTTGTTTTCCACCACCACCATCATAAGCTGGAGGGGGGAAGGAGGAGGACGAGGAGAGAGGAGGAAGAGAAAGAGGAGGAGGAGGAGGAGGAGGAGGAGGAGGAGGAGGAGGAGGAGGAGGAGGAGGAGGAGGAGGAGGAGGGGGAGCACGAGGAGGACCCCCTCCCCCTCCAACTTATGGTGGTGGTGGTGGAAAAGAGGCCCATCAGGCGCTGCTGCGCAGTCCTCCGCCCCCGCCTGCCTGGACCCCATCCGGGAGGCGCGGAGACTTCGGCATCCCGGAGCCCCCGCCGGGCCCCGGGGTCCTCGGACAGGAAAGGCTCGGGCGGAGCGGGCCGACCCCGAGGAGAGGGTTTCACGGGGGCTCCCAGGGCAAGCAAGGGCGGCTCGAGGAGGAAGCGGCGAAGATCGAGGAGGACTGCGGAGGGGGAGAGGACGGAGGATGGAGGGCCGAGGGGGGCGCGGAGCCTCCACGATGGGCCCCAGGCGGCCAGCCGAAGTCCAAACACCCTCGAGCCTCACACGGCAAGTTCGTGCCGTGGGGACCCTGGCGGTGGATTCTGACACCGCGCAGATCGTTCAAACCATAGCCGACGGCGGCGCTCGATCGCCAGGTCGTCCCCTGCATCGAGGGCATCCACTGATCCGGGCCAATCCAGACCCAGGCCGGTCAGGCTTTTGCAGGGTCCTGCAGGGTCCTGCACCCAAGCCAGGGTAAATGCACCCATGGCTCTGCAGGATCCTGCAGGATCCGGCGCTCTGACTGCCCCCCGTTTGCACGGACCCCCCGTCTCTCTTGCGCACCGAGTGCAGGCCGACTCTCGGCCCCCGGTGGCGCTCGGCCTCGGGAGCGTCCGCGCTGGGGCCGCCGCCGCCTTCGGCAAGACGCGAGCCTGCCGTGCCCGAACGCCTTGGAGGCGGCATGGTCGGGTCCACAGCGGCCCTTCCCGGCGCTCTGCGTGCTCCGCTGGGACTCCTGGGGGGCAGGGGAGCCCAGAGTCGCATCGACAAGTCGGACCTGCGATCGACACGAATCGGATCGACGGGTATCGGCAGCCGAGTCGGGAAGAGTCGAATCGGCAGGGACATCGGCAGGCCAGTGGGTCCCCGATGAGAAATCGGATGCCAAAGCGGAATCCGCCATCGAATCTATTCGGAATCGGAATCCATCGCGATCGAAGCGAATCGAATCGGCGGCATCGAAAGGAGCCCTGGGAGGGGGCTCCTCGACGCCACCACGGCCGGCACCGGCATCGCGAGCCGAGTCGGGATGGGCCCCCATGCGGGGCCGGGGGGCCCATTCCGAGCGGGCTCGGGTCGATGCGCTCGGCGCGCTCGGCCAGGGCCCCCCCCCCCGATGCCACGCCAACGAGGGCGGCACGCCGGCGGTCTCTCGGCGACGCTCTTGGCCGCACTGTAGTGGGCCTGTTTTCCAACACCACCACCACCACCATAAATTGGAGGGGGAGGGGTCCTCCTCCTCCTCCTCCTCCTCCTCCTCCTCCTCCTCCTCCTTCTCCTTCTCCTCCTCCTCCTCCTTCTCCTTCTCCTCCTCCTCCCCCTCCAGCTTATGGTGGTGGTGGAAAAGGGGGTCCTCCTCCTCCTCCTCCTCCTCCTCCTCCTCCTCCTCCTCCTCCTCCTCCTCCTTCTCCTTCTCCTTCTCTTCCTCCTCCCCCTCCAGTTTATGGTGGTGGTGGAAAAGGGGTCCTCCTCCTCCTCCTCCTCCTCCTCCTCCTCCTCCTCCTCCTCCTTCTCCTTCCCTTCCTCCTCCCCCTCCAGCTTATGGTGGTGGTGGAAAAGGGGTCCTCCTCCTCCTCCTCTTCCTCCTCCTCCTCCTCCTCCTCCTTCTCTTCCTCCTCCCCCTCCAGCTTATGGTGGTGGTGGAAAACAGGCCATCAGAACTGCGGCGCTGCTCCGCCGCGGGGCGGCCGTGAGCTGCGCCGGGTGGGGAGCGAAGGGGCGCTCTGCTGGCCACGGCATGCCTCGGCCACGAGCGGGGCCCCCGGCCCAGAGCTGGGGCGCGGCCCAGAGGCCCAGAGCTGGGGCGCGGCCCAGAGGCCCGGGCCCCTCCTGAGGCCGAAGCGGCCGCTGTTTTTCAGCGTCGTCGCCGTATCCCATACATGCGGCCACGGGCCCGATGTTGCCCGTCCGCCATCGGCAGCGCGTGGCGGTCCTTCGGCGGCAATGTGCCGCACTTGGGCGGTGGCCGGCGGCCTGTGGTTGCAGTCGCTGGTTTTTCGGCGGCATGTTGGCGGTTTTCCGACCGACAGCTGGATGGTCAAAAAATCCGCCGACCCCGTGAGGTTCTTCCCCCCCATTAACCCCCCCAAGAGATTCCAAACTGGCATGTTGACCCCCCCCACTCTCGCCCGGTACGAATGCACCGCACCCATGCTTGGGACGAACGAAACCCCAAGCGGTTCTCAAGGCGGTTCAAGAGAGCTCGGAGTCCTTGAAAAGTAGCTCCAAGACACCCAAGATAGCTTCCAGACGGTCCCAGATGCCCCATAGACGCTCCTGACAGCCTCCATAAGGCCTCCGAAAATGGCCCCAAGAGGCAAAAGTTTGCCCAGCTCCTTTCGGGAAACGTATATTTGTCGCATAAACGGCGTTTACGGCCCAGATGAGGGCCCAAGAGGTTCCATTGAGGCCCAGCAGAGGCTCACAAACAGCTTCCAGGTGGCCTGAACACCAGACAGCTTGGACGCGTTTCAGGGAGGCTCTAAAGACGGTCCCCTGAAGGCATCTTAAAAGCCAGATGCAACTTCGACAAATCCGCAGAGCAGTGCCTTGAGCCCGCGCTGGCGTGGACGCCAAGCCAGGGCGGCGGAAGCTTCGCAGAGGCGGCGCGAACCCGCGCGCGCGGGAGCGCGCACGCGGGAGGAGGACGAGGAGGAGGAGCGAGGACCGAGGAGGGAGGATGTAGGATGAGGGAGAGAGGAGAGAGGAAGGAGGGAGGAGGGAGGAGGAGGGACGGGGAGGGGGGCGAGGAGGAAGATGAGGAAGAGGAGGAAAAGTAGGAAAAGGAGGAAAAGGAGGAAGGACTCCCTCCCATCCTTCCCCTCCTCCCTCCTCCCTCCTCCTCCTCCATCCCCCTCCGCCTCCCCTGCCCCTCCTCGAACTGGGCTAATTTCAACGAGTTCCACTCCAGATCGATCCCTGGGCCCCTGCACCCACTATGCTGCCCCCCCCCAGCAGCCTCGAAAGTGGCGACGGTTTCGCAGATCACACACCCCCAGGGATTTGGCGACACTGTGCTGGCCCCCAACAGCACCCGAATGTGGCAACAACTTCGCAGGTCGCAGCCCACCCCAGGGGCGGCGAGGTCTAATCTGAATATGCGGCGAGTACACACTACGTTGCCCCCCAGCAGCCCTCGAATATGGCGACGGTTTCGCAGAACGCGGCACCCAAGGGATGGCGAGGTCTAATTTGAATATGCGGCGAGTACACTATGCTGCCACCCCAGCAGCCCTCGAAAGGGCGACGGTGTCGCAGATCGTAGCCCCCCCAGGAACGGCGAGGTCTAATCTGAATCTGCGGCGAGTGGCCACTATGCTGCCCCCCCCCCTGCAGCCTTCGAAAGTGGCGACGGTTTCACAGATCGCACCCCCCCGACGGGTGGCGAGGTCTAATATGAATTTGCGGCGAGTGCCCACTATGCTAGCCCCCCAGCAGCCCTCGGAAGTGGCTACGGTTTCACAGATCGTAGACCCCCAGGAACGGCGCGGCCTAATCTGAATCTGCGGCGAGTGCCCCCTATGCTGCACTCCGGGGCAGCCCTCGAACGTGGCGACG
Source organism: Prorocentrum cordatum (assembly GCA_963575745.1). NCBI lineage: Eukaryota > Dinophyceae > Prorocentrales > Prorocentraceae > Prorocentrum > Prorocentrum cordatum. Next base: position 54,814 of record CAUYUJ010021860.1, on the reverse strand, counting down.
GTTTCGCAGATCGAAGCCCCCAGGGGTCGCGAAGTCTACTCTGAATATGCGGCGATTGCACACGATGTTGCCCCTTCAGCAGCCCTCGAATGTGGCGACGGCTTCGCAGATTGCGGCCCCCCCGGGATGGCGAGGTCGAATCTGAATCCGCGTTTGGCGACACTGTGTTGCCCACCCAGCAACACCCGAATGTGGCAACAGCCCCGCGGATCGCAGCCACCCCAGGGGCGGCGAGGTCTAATCTGAATATGCGGCGAATACACACTATGCTGCCCCCCAGCAACCCTCGAATGTGGCGACAGTTTCGCAGATCGTAGCCCCAAGGAACGGCGAGATCAAATCTGAATCTGCGGCGAATACCCACTATGCTGCCCCCCCAGAAGCCCTCGAAATTGGCGACGGCGTCGCAGAACGTAACCCCCCAGGAACGGTGAGATCTAGTCTGAATCTGCGGCGAATGCCCACTATGCTGCACTCCAAGTAAACCTCGAACGTGGCGACGGTTTCGCAGAACGGAACCCCCCTGGGGCGGCGAGGTCGAATCCGAATCTGCGGCGAGTACACACGATGCTGTCCCCACAGCAGGCCTCGAACGTGGCGACGGTTTCGCAGACCGCAACCCCCCAGGGGTGACAAGGTCTAATCTGAACCTGCAGCGAGTACACACTGTACTGGCGCCCCAACAGCCCTCGAACGTGGCGACGTTTTCGCAGATCGTAGCCCCCCTGGAGCGGCGAGGTCAGAGGCAGGTGCGAGAGAGGTGCGAAACAACAGGAAAGAGAGAGAGAGAGAGAGAGAACGAAAACAAACAAAGAGAGGAAGAGGAAGGAGGGAAGTGGGAAGGAGGAAATAGGGAGACTTGACCATTGTGTTTTCTTCACAACGAGAACCCAAACCAAGAAGGGGTCTGGTAAAAAGAAGGCGGGCGGTCCTGACGCACAAGTGCAATGTTCCACGAATGCATCCCCCGCGCGAGACCCAAAAGACGGCCCCAGGACAGCCTGGGAGGGCATCAGTAAGGCCCAACAGGCACCCATAACAGCACAGAGAGCCCCTACAACCCTCGTCAAAATTAACCTCAAAAATGTCTGACGTGGTTGAACTGCTTGTCGGGAGATCTGGGGCCGAGTATCGATGAGCGCGGGGTACTTGCATGCGCCGCCCCTCCAATGTCGGTCGACGTCAAACTTTCGAGTCAACTTCGGTCAGACTATCTTTGCCCTCGCCCCGACATTGAAGGGGCGGCGTGTCGACATTGAGGGGCGCGCCGAAATCGAAATGACGTGCCCGCAACTTTTGAGGTTAATTTTGACGAGGGTAGTAGACAGCCCCCAGAAGGGGCCCGAGAGCGGTAGCCCGAACCGAAAATCCATGCTCTGCGTTCCTGCAACGCTCTGGTGGGCCCCAAGAAACCCTCCAGAGGCCCCAACTCAGAAAAGCGGCCTGGGTGAGGGCCCTGATGAGGGCCCCATACACGACTCCACGAATGCATCCTCATCACGTTCCCGTGCGATCCCAAGCCGAACCAAACCCGGACACGCCAACCAAAAAAACGCCCGCCGTGCTGTCGAACCACGGCAAGGGGGGCCGGCGCGGGGGCCGCGGCGCGCGGACCTCCGGCGGCGGCCAAACTCTGGCGGCGGCCGCTCGGGAGGGCGAGGCTGCTGGGACGCACGAGGACATGTCAGCACCAGGCTTCCGCCTGGGACACACGCGTCCGACCTGACCACGTAGAATACTCAGGGTCGGTTAATCATCGCCCCCCCCCCTTGGATTGCCCAGGGGGGTTGGCCGCGGCGCGTCCGCGGGGGCGCCAAGGGGGGGTCTGGGGTTCGATCCCTTCCCCGCTGGGGCGCGGGGGTGGTGCCAGAAGGGTTGACCGCGCCGCGTTTTCATGTTTGTCACCCCCTGGCTGATGAATAAGAAGTTCGGAATAACCATATTGTAGCACTTCGTTTCCCGAGCGGCATGGCCAGAAAACGCCCGCCACGGAATGCATGCCTTATGGTGTAAGACTTCCTGGAGCGAGCGAGACCCTTAGGGAGGGGGGGGAGGGGGGGGGCGACGCGTTAGGATGTCAGGGTGGCGCCGAACGAAAACTTCCGATGGCGGCGAGAACTCCCCAGGACGAGCAGCGGCACATCGGCGACCCTGAAAGATCTTTAGAACCCCACCCAGCAGGGCGTAACAAAGTCTCTCGGCGGCATTGTTGAAGGACTGGGCCCCAACAAGGGGTAACTACAGATTTCGTTCCGCGGCGCCCGCCGCGCAACAACGAGGGGGAGGAGGGGGAGCAGGAGGAGGAGGAGGATGATTGTCACGGATGTACCCTTAGGCCGCGGGCCGGGCTCACACACCTCAGCCCCTAGGGGAGCGGGGTCTGGCCGATGCGAGAAACCTGCCGCGCGGCCTAAAGCGGGGGGCGGAAGACAGCAATGAGATTGAGGTGCTTAGTGAGGAACACCACCGGTCGATGCTCCACCTCTATATCGCCTTCTCTGTCCACCGCCCCCTCCTCACCCAATGCCCTCTGGTGATCTGGCCAAATCCGGGCTCCTACAGGGTGGCATCCCAAGTCGGGGAAGCGAACTTGCCTCCGCAGTGGTCCGCACACATACTGAATCTGTAGCCGTGCACTGCCCAGCGGTTCCCCTCAGGGGAGCAATCGGACCCCTAATTAATCCGCGCGCCTGCCTGCCGCTGAATTTGAGCTCCAAATACGGCCAAAACAGCCTCAGTGCACCGGTGAGCTGCCCAACTCACCGGTGTTCTCTCCAGGCACGGCCGAAAGCCACCCTCTCGGGCGAGCTCCCGATGTAGAAGCCCTCGTGCACGTCGTCGCTCTCGCTGTCGCTCTCCTCGGTGAAGGGCGCGAGCCGACGATCGCGCTGGCGTTGACGTGCGGCTTCCCGTCTGTCATTTGCGCAATGACCTCGCACGTTCTTGAGAATACGGGTGCCCAGCCGCATCGGCGGCGCCGTGGCCGTCAGCATGCAGCTAGGCGGCCGCCGCTCTGCCCCCTCGAAGTGATGAACAAGTCACGGCTGGCACCAGCACAGCGCAGAGTGGCGCGTCCCGCGAGGACTCCTGCATGTCCTCCGAGAGCCGTCCGGGAGCGTGGTTGCCATAGCTTGGCCACGGCTGGCCTCAACCATGGCACTCCAGGACGACTCGTCGAGGGCCTCGGCGATGGCCCCCTCATCGCTCCCATCCGAGGAAAATGTCTCGGGCGGAGCGGCGTCTGATCCCAGGCGTCGATGGCAGCAGCCACCTCATCGCCCTCATCCGAGGACAGCGCCTCGGGCGGGGCGGAAGCGGGATTCCAGGCTTCGAAGGCAACGGGCGCCAACTCATCCAGGAGCACATCTGCTTCGCAAGGGCCTCCTCGACAATGATGGGCACCAACACCAACGAAGAATGTCGGCGCAAACAGACATCAACACCACCTATAAAACGGAATGGGATCGGAAGGCGGAACACGACCCTCGGCGACCCGCTTCCCACGACCACCACCTCCGAACGTGGCAGGCTCCGCGACGCAGATCTCCACGGAGATGTCCAAGTTCGTCGCGTCTCCAAGCCGCCCCTCCGTGAACTGGCGGCCTTCCACGCGGTCGCTCTTCTGCAGGCGGCGCAAGTCCTCGCATGGCGCCGTAGCGGGGCATCCGCATGCAGCGCCACGCTGGGCCGTAGCACCTCCTCGGCCGAAGGCGCCAGGAGGAGGAGGAGGCGGAGGAGGCGGAGAAGGAGGAGGAGGAGGAGGAGGAGGAGGAGGAGCGGAGGAGGGAGGAGGGAGGAGGGAGGAGGGAGGAGGAGGATGAGGAGGGGGAGGAGGAGGAAGAGGATGAGGAGGAGGAGGAGGAACAGAAGGAGGCGTTCGGACCAGTCCGATTCACCGCCGGGAGAAATTGGGAGCGCCAAAACGAAAGACCTTTAGCGGCTACCTCTTCCTCCTCCGGGTCTTGGGCACTCCGAATTCAAGCGGTCCCCCCGATCCGAGGCAGCGGGGAGCAACCGGGGCAGCCCAAGCCGCGAGCGCGCGCGCGGCACCCGCTGGTCGTGCGATGGTGGCCCTTCTCCTCGCTGGGCAGGCGGGGCGTCTGCCTGCCCCGCGGGAGGGGGGAAAGGAGGAGCAGGAGGACGAGGACGAGGAGGAGGACGAGGAGGAGGATCCAAACCCCACTGGTCGGAGGAGTCCGCAACGCCGAGAGCCACCCAGGGCACCGTGCCTGCCTCTTTCCATGTCTCGCTCCTGCTCAGCCTGCCGTAGCCACCAGCGTCCTCAGCTCCTACCTCTGGGGGGTCACAGGTGTGGGGGGGGTACTAGGGCGGGCCACGGAACAGCGCACCGACGCTGGCCGCCCAGGCGATGGCCGGCGCAACACGCCGCCGCCCTGGACGGCGCAAACCTCCCCCACGCCCGGTGGAAACCCTAGAGGTGATCACCAGTCCTTAGCTCGGGAGCCCTACGCCTGCTTGCAGGCGAGCGTCCCCGTCGTAGGACTGGTGGATGCCTACTGGGGACTCCGACCTGCAAGGAGAGAGGCCTTTGCGCATTCCGCTTTGGCGAGCGTGGCCACCTGCCACACTGCCACACGCCGCCCGCCACCCCTTTATCGCCTAGCGGGCTTCTGCTAGATAATGGTAGGCATTCGAGGGAGATGGAAGGACGAGAGCTGGCTGCCCTGGAGATGGCCAGGGCGGCTGCTAGCACCACCGCCACCGCTACACGGCCGCCGCCGCAGAAGGAACAAACTTCCCCCACACCCCGTGAAAACCCCACGGCGGCCACCAGTCCCTACAGCAGAACCCTACGCCTGCCTCGGCGGGTGAGGGAGGGACTGTGGGCCGTCGTTTGGGGCTTCCTATGGGTAGGGGGAGGGGCCCGTGTGCCTTCCACTGTGGCGGGTGTGGCCAGGCCACGCTCCTTGACGCACTGCCACCGCCAACAGCGCCGCCTCACAACGCCACGCCGCACGCCGTCACGCCACCACTATTTCCTCTCTCACGTACTCCCTGCTTCGAGGTTATGATTGCTTAGTGTCCCCCTTTACCCGTCCTTCTTCGTCTGCTGTCGTTACCTGTTATAACTATTCCTCACCCAGCCGGTGGGAAAACCATATGGCTCACTAGTTTGATCACCCCCCCAGGGCCGACAGGCCCTGGGGGGGAGGGCAAGGTTCGACGAACTCTCTTGCCTTCAGTGCTTCAGTGCTCCAGGAGGATCGAGGAGGATTAGGAGGTAACTCCTGGGAAGTCTTCGTACATATTGAAGTCGTAAGGGCTATTGAGATATATCCAATGCGCCACCAACGCCGTTCGGAACGATCTGAGCCCCCCCGAACGCCCTCGGGGCGATGCGCAGCTGCTAGAGCACATCTCGAAGCTAGAGAACCGTGGGGAGCTAACGAAAATGCCCGAGCACCTCGAAGCTCGACTCCGATCCCGCCCTGACGTTACCTCTGACTCCTTCATGGCAGCCAGCCCCCCCCCCCCCACAAACACTCGGAAATGAACGCACTGAAGCTTTTTGTCGTCCCCGTGGCGCCCAAGAGCGCGTCCAGTGGCGCGCAAAGCGGACGTAACGCATCTCCCTCACATGGCGCTATCCTATGCTATTGGGCGTGATCTGAACGCTGTTCGGCGCTCATGGGCGCGGTGCGCGCGCTAGTGGGCGCTGTTCGGTGCCATACATTCCATCAAAGACGAGCGGAAGCTTGCTTGCGTGCCTTACTACCTGACAGCCCGCCCCCTCACCCTCCTCCTCCTCCTCCTCCTCCTCCTCCTCCTTCTCCTCCTCCTCCTCCTCCTCCTCCTCCAATCCTCGTCCTCCTCCTCCTCCTCCTCCTCCTCCTCCTCCTCCTCCTCTTCCGCTTCCTCCTCCTCCGTAATCTCCTCCTCCTCCTCCCTCCTCCTCCTCTCCTAGTCCTCCTCCTCCTCCTCCTCCTCCTCCTCCTCCTCCTCCTAGTCCTCCTCCTCCTCCTCATCCTCCTCCCCCTCCTCCTCCTCCTCCTCCTCCTCCTCCTCCTCCTTCCCCCCCTCCTCCTGCTCCTCCGCCTCCTCCTCCTGTTCCCCCATCGTCGTGACCATCGCCTCCGGGTGGCGCGCCTCGCCCTTCAGCGCCTCCCGCGGCTCCTGGCACACCGCGCTCGTCAGGCACCGCAGCTCGGCTGCCCGGCGGCCCCCCCGCCGCCGCCGCCGCGGTGGCCGCCGCCGACGTTGCCGACGTCAGCGTCGACGACGGCGCCGACGCCAACGCTGTCGCCGCCGCCGTCGCCACCCATCGTCGCCACCGACCGTCGCCGCCGACGCCGTCGACGTCGACCTCGACGTCAGCGTCGACAACGGCGCGATCGCCAACGTTACCGCCGCCGCCGTCGCCAACGACGACGGCGACGCCGCCGACGCAGTCAGCGTCTTCGTGGTCGGCGTTGTCGAGGGCCGGGGGATCGCGGCTCAGCGGTCGGGAACTCAGGGTTCGGGACGCTTCTGACCCAAGGGGGTCTCCAGAGTACAGGGGCCGATGTCGTCGTCGGCGTCGTCACGTCGTCGCCGTCGAGGTTCGAAACGGTTTCTCCAGTTTCAGCGTCTGGGGAGCCGCTTCCAGTCCCGGGGGCCAGTTCAAACCCTGCGGCCACTGGAAATTGACTCGGATATGAACCCCCTGAGAGACGTCGTCGTCAACAAGCACCCAGACATCCGATGTCACGATTTTTATCACAACGTGGTCCCCGCATGGATTGTCCCCTGCCCAGGGACCAGCTTTTGATTTCGAGTCGTTGTTGTTGACGGTCCCAGGACTCGGCGAAGGCCCCCAGACGTCGAAATCGACGTCCCAGGACGGCGAAGGCCCCCAGTCGGCGAAGAAACGCGGACCGCCCAAGAATTTTCGACAGAACGCGGTCCCATGGTCGTTGGCCGCTGTCGTCTTCGGTGGCGGGGTCCATTGCCACCATCGCCACCAAGTGTGCCAGTACGGTTACGATCGATGCGATGGACTCGTGTAACTATTCAGGCCCAACAAAAGCACGCAGCAAGCATCAAAAACATCACTCCCCCATATCTGATGGGAAGTAAGATCGGCGGCGAGCCCAAGGGGGAAATGGTAAGGTTGGGGCTTCTCGGAAGGCTCAGAAGTCCCTTCAGCCTTCTGAAAAGTTTCTAAGCCTGTCCCGAAGACACAGAAAACAACTCAGTTTCTGAGAACTCCCAGCGCGTCCTGAGAAGGCCGGTTCCTTCTCACGTCACCCCCCTCGCTCGCCGCCGACAAGAGGTAGATACCAATACCGCGACTCCCTGGACCTGTTCTGGGGTACGTTCCGACCAGGATTTCGACGCGTATCCTGGACCTTGGTGACGAGAGAAGCAGCAAAAGGAGGAGGAGGAGGAGGAGGAGGAGGAGGAGGAGGGAGGACGGAAGAGGAGGACCAGTGCAAACCCAAGCCTCATCAACGATGTTGGGATAACTCCTCCCTCCAAGCTCCCTCTTCATAGGACGCATACAAAGATACATGCCCTCTGAGGCAAAAGCCCCGTTGGGAGACAACCGTTTGAAGACCCTGAAGCGTGCCAGTACACCATTTTCGGGACTCCAACGCCACGAATCAGGGTGACTGTTGCGTCTTGACGATCCTGAATCGTGCCAAAACACGACTCCCAAAATGTCACCACCGCGAAGCAACGTAACTGTTGTGCCCAGAAAAAAATCTGAATCGCTCCACGACACGATTCTAGCACGCTGACCATGGTAATCCGTAGAATTCGGAATTCGGCATGAAGGCGAGAACCACATGTCCAAAACGAAACGCACTCAATCCGTGAAAGGTTTGCAACTGTTGTTTAACGCGTGTGCGCGGCGCTCGAGCGACACCCACATGTTGAAAACCACCCGCCCTCCGTCCGTGAAGCTCCTGCAGCTTGATAGAACGACTGCGCGCGGCGCTCCGGCGAGAGCCACATTTTGAAAACCACACGCCGTCAATCCACGAAGCTCTTTTGTTCACCGAATGTACGGGGCGCTCGTGCGAGAGCCACATTTTGAAAACGACCCACCCTCACTTCGTGAGAATCTTGCACTTGTTGAAACCGAATGTGCGCGGCGCTAAAACGAAAACCACATTATGGAAACGACCCGCCCACCATCCGTGAAACTGTTGCAATTTTGAAAGGACGAATGTGCGCGGACCTCAGGCAAGAGGCACACTTTGAAAACAACCCGCCCTCCATCCGTAAAACCACGATTTCGAGTTCGGGGTCACTCATGGTGAGGACGTCTCAAGCGAAACGCCCGTCCCGCACTTTCGACCGGCCTCGGGGCGCGACAGGGAGTTTTCTTTCGTTTGCAAAGCTAGTTTTTATATAAAGAGGACCAGGGACGCAGCGAATCCAGAACCTTGGAGACGAGCAACGAGCAGCTGTGTGGGTATACATCCTTCCCCCGATCCCCGTCCCGCGGCCCCAGATCCCCCGCCCCGCCACCAAGGGACAAGCAGCCCAGAACGCGCGCGCACTGGCCACCACCATTCGCGGTGACATGTCAACCGGCCAGGGTCTTTTGAACCCCCCCCCTCCCGACAGTGAAGGAGGAGGAGGAGGAGGAGGAGGAGGAGGAGGAGGAGGAGGAGGAGGAGGAGAAGAGGAGACGGGGGGGAGGTGGAACCCTTTTTACGTCCCAGAGCAAGAGGGGCAATCCGCACGCGCGTCCGAGCGACGCGGGGGCGCGGAGTCCCGAACCAGCCAGCGCGCAAGAGGGGAGGGCAAGAGGAACGGCGGCCGCAGGCGGGGCGCGAGCGAGGGGGCGCACTCCCGCAGCGGGGTCCGCAGTGGGGGGCGCAGGGGCGCGGCCAGGCTGAGGCCCAAGCTGGCAGCGGCTGCGGGGCGGCTTCGCGGCGCACCCAGGGGGGGGGGAAGCCAGCAGCCACAGAGCGGGCACGACCCAGCAAAGGAGAGGTGAGACCCAACATCTCCGAGAGCGCATAGACCAGTCAGCAGCACACCAGACAGCAAGCGTGAGGGAGAGCGCTGAGACCTACAAAACTTAGTACCCGACTGATGTGTGTTGGCCGGTCAGAGCGTCCATGAAGAGCGCCAAACACAAAACGCGAGCCCGACATATCCGGAACAAATGCGGCGCTGAGAAAACAAACACAACTCGGAGGTCCGGGGCCCCAAACGTCCGTGGGCGCCCGATTTTTCTCCGGGATGGCTACGGTCTGGGGTAACTCCAGAGTTGGCTGAGGCGCGGACCCGCAGCTACCCCTGGCCGCCCCCAGCCCTGATGATTCGGGAGGGTTGGACGCCCGAGTTATCCAGACCTCCGTGCGGGGTAACTGCTGCTTGGGTCCCCCCAAGGCGCGAGTCTGCAGCTAGCCCTGACCAACCCCCTAACCCCGACTTCCCCGCCCGAAGACCTGGCTTGCCCCTCCCGAACTCCCTAGCAAATCTCTCGCGGGGTGCGCTCCGACCGGGACTGCCACCACGAGTCCAGCCGTAGCGACAACGGCCCTCGAGGAGGCCCCCAAAGATGAAAGAGAACGGGCGAGGCAAGGTCGGCGGCGAGCGAGGGGGGGAGTGAGAAGGAGAAGACCTTCCCATAAGGCGGCGCGGCGTCTCAGAAGCCCTCTGGCGTTCGGAGGCGTTCTCGGTGTCTTCGGGGAAGGCTCAGAAAACTTCTCAGAAGACCAGAGGGACTTCCAAGCCTTACGAGAAGGCCCGCCTCTTCTCTTTGGACGCCCGAAACGGTGAGCACGATGCCCAGCAACACATGTTGTCCAAAACCGACAACGGCCGCGGGCTGTTGGGCAGGCGGCCTCCTGTCTCAAATGGACAACGGCCGCGGCCTCGCTAACAGCGAACCCTGTTCAGAATGAACAGGAGTTGCTGTTGGACTTTGTACCCATTGTTTCTGTACCTGTTTCGAAAGCCCCGATTCTCGCTCCCCCCCGGGGTCGCCGCCAGGAAAGGTCACCAGCGGCATCGGCAATACTACAAATCTCTCCTTGCGAGCAGGGAGCAGGCCGTCCCGGCATCCCCATAGGCCCGGCACGACATGGTCGAAGAAACGAATGCTCGAAGACCAAAACCAATCTTCGCATACGAGAAGGCCTATGCATAACAACAAGACTGCCTCAGCCATAAAACGGTCTGCTGACACGTCGCGCAAACCACGAACGGCCATTCGAACAACGCCCCGTGAGGCCATAAGGCAGGTTAAGACGCTTCGCCACCACTTGAGTCTGCATGTGGCATGTTACTCCCTTTCCTCTCTAAACCCCACCCCGCGACGCCTGGCGGCGGCGGCGCTACGCCCAAGGAGCCGCCGAGCCGTCTGCGCCACTTCTCCTGGCGGGCCCGCGACCGCCCCCGCGCCCCCCCCCAGCGGGCTGGACCACACGTCCGAGGGCGCCGCGGAGCGTCACGCCGCTGCGCGTCAGGGGGGTGTGCAGAGACCGAAACCGTGATCGAAAATCTGCCCGAGTGTTCCCGACACCAGCGCCCAAAGTTTCCCGAACGCGCCAGAGTGTGACCGAAGGCCGTGGTTCGATGACAAAGGATGTTCAATTTCGGCCAAACTTCGATCACCGCATTCGGTCACCGATCTCGTCCAGTCGCGTACCTGTTCGGCTGAGAGGCGGGACGCCAGAGGACGCCAGAGCGCGAAGGACACCCAAAGAGCCCTGGCGCACTGGGAAGCAACCATTCAAAAACGGAATTCTATAGCCGTTCTTCGGACTCAGCGGGGCCCTCGCAGAGCCTCGCTGGGCCAACAAAACTTTGTTCGGGACAGCAAGCCGGCCTCTGTCGGGCGTTCGTCAACGGGGGGAGATAAGCGGGGCTAGGGTGAAGAAGCCTGCACCTTTCCAGCATCTTTCAGGCACGCGGTGGCAGTTCAGAGGCAGTTCAGCAGCTGCCTAGGGCAACTTTCTTGCAATCCTCGATCCTCCAGACTCCAGAGGGAAAGAAAGCGTCGGGACTGCCACAGGCCCCGCACTGACAAGCACAATGCACGCCAGATTTCTGGGGGGGAGAAGCGGTGCGCGCATGGCTGCTGCTCCTGCTGCGCCCTTGGTCAGGATCCATGAATAGTCAACGAGGAGGGCGTTGGGAGTGTGCCCCCACCCCTCCCGAGTGAAGAGGAATCAACGTTAAGTCGGGCCTGTCCCCCTACAGGCCGATTTTGGACAAAAAAATAAAACAACTACAACAAAAAATCCCCCCCCAAAAAAAAACCTGACGTACTCAAAAATGAATGTTTGTTTGACCCCCTCAAAAAAAAACTCCCAGACAATATGTTATGCTAGTTTTCAATTTTCCTCCTGTAGAGGGACACGCCCGATTCAAAATCAACGGCCCATGAGTCATGAACATATCGGAGGTCCGCGCGGCGCTCTTGAGTCTGCGCCGGGACCTCCCCCCAAGGGGCGGCGCTGGAGGCACCGCCATTGGGGGGGCGTCCGGCGCCGGCTTGGCAATCCGAGCGGAGCGCTCCGGCAGTTTGCCCTTCCTGGAGAGGGGGCCTCCGCTTGAGCAGGGACCGACCGTCCCGGCATTCCCATATCTATATATATATATATATATAGATAGTCCTACCACGAAATGTTCTAAGAACCCACAAATGTTCTAAGAACACAAACAATGTTGTTAAAACAAGACAGTCCCAGCCAGAAATGTTCTAAGAACATTTCGTGGAAACCACAAACGCTTCTTAGAACATTGTCTGGCGGGCCTATAGGCGAGCCAGGACGCTTCGCCACTGCTTGACGAGCGGGGCTGGCTGGCCACACGGCAGGCAGCCCGCGGGCGCCTCCGCGGCGCCGGCTGCGTCCGCCTGGCCAAGCCTGCTCACACCGCAGCTCCTGGGTCCGATCTGGGCGGAAGGCCGCAGGATTGGGCGGCGCCCCGCACGGGGCGGCGGATGGGGAGGAGGAGGAGGAGGAGGAGGAGGAGGAGGAGGAGGAGGAGGAGGAGGAGGAGAATTGGGATGCGGGGCGGGATTCTGAGAGGAGGAGAATTGGGATGCGGGGCGGGGCGTCTGCGTGTTCAGGGGGGGGGGTTAGAAGCCCGCCGCGGGCAGCCCTCTCAGAAGACTCCGAGGCCCTTCTAACCCAGACCCCCGACGTCATGACCTTGTCATAACGCCGACCCCGGGACCGGCTTTCTATCCTGAATCGTTGTTTGACGGTCCCGAGGGCAGGTCGGGGCCCCCAAAGGCGGAAAATTCTACGGAAAAACCTCCCGCCGAGAGTTCTTCATGACCCGAGGGGGGTCCCGGGAAGAAGGCCCGCGCCTTCGAAGACAGCTCCTGCGCCTTCTCGGGAGGCCCACGCTGCCCCCCCACCCCCCGCGACTCCCTTGCGGGGCGCCGCCGAGGATCGGACCGCGCCCCGCATCTCAGCGCGCAGAGCCTGGCGGCGACCCGTTCGTGCTCGGGGCATCGCGGCTCGGGCACAGCGCCCGCAGGCCTGCAGAGGCAAAAAAAAAATCCCACTCAATGAACTCGCCTGAAGGTTCGCTCGCCTTACGGGGACGACCGCAGCATCTCACGAGTCACCCGTGCACTCCGTGGCGATACGCGGCAGAGATTGACCAGTGGCTACAGGCCTGCAGAAGTAACATCGGCCCGTGCCCGACCAGTTGGGACCGAGCTCGGAGTCGAAGGCAATGGCGGTTGGACCGCACCGGACCAAACCGAGAGGTCAGATTTGAGCAGGGACCGACCGTCCTGGCATTCCTTTAGGCCTACCACGACATGTTCTTAGAACCCAAACATGTTCGAAGAACAGAAACAATGTTCTTAGAACATGAACCCGATGTGTTAAAACAAGACGGTCCCAGCCAGGAATGTTATGAGAACATCTCACGGGAACCACACACGGCTCTTAGAACATTGTCTGGTAGGCCCATAGGCGAGCCAGGACGCTTCGCCACTGCTTGACAGGCTGGGGCCGCATCGAGGCGTCGGATTGGACAGGCTGGGGCCGCGAGCGGCCCAGGCTGGCGTCCGCCGCTCGGCCTCGGGCGGCGGTGCGGGAGGATCCTCCCCAGGACGCCCTCTCGACGAGGCGCGGCTGCTGGAGACCATCCCGGGTCCTGAGAGTTCCGCAGGAAACAATCGAATCGGGGGTGGACAAACCTCCCTTTAATAAACCTCCCTTGAGTGAGAACGGCCTGGGACTGAAACCGACGGACCTGGACCCGCCAAAATGACGGCCGCGACGCCATCTCGCGAACGGAAGACGGCCAATTCGCTAATCGACGTGTCAGGGTAGGTCTGTCCACCCCCGATCGAAAACCTTCAGAGCCTCCGAAAACGACTGGCATCCTGCGGAACTGGCCGAAGGCCGCCGAAAGCGAGGCAGAGCCTTGAAGCAGAGCTGACGATTCCTGGGCCCGGCTCCCCAACTCCCGTGGGTGGGGGCCCGCGTTCCTCGCCTCTACCTCTCCTCCTCCGCATCCACTCTCTTGAGCCTCCTCGCTCCTCCCCATCCTCCTCCTCCTCCTCCACCTCCTCCACCTCCTTCTCCTCCTCCACCCTCTCCTCCTCCTCCTCCTCCTCCTCCTCCTCCTCCTCCTCCTCCTCCTCCTCCTCCTCCCTCCTCCTCATCATCATCATCATCATCATCATCATCATCATCATCATCATCATCATCATCATCATCACCCACCTCCTCCTCCTCCTCCTCCTCCTGCTCCTAGGGCCCAGGGAGCGCCACCGAAGGCCCCCAGGAGATCCACCGAAGGCTCCTGAGGGAGGGCTTGCACAGTGTCACCGCACCCATGAGGGCACACCCCTCACACGCTCCGTGGCCCCATATGTGGCTGGGTCCTTCGCCCCGACGACCCAGCCCCTCTGCTCCGCCAGGACCCCCCCGAGCGTCGGAGGCGCCCGGCGGCGCTCCAGCACCGTCGGCGGCGCCTCCCCGCGGCGGGCCAGCTCCGCGCCCCGCTGCGCCTCGCGCGCCCAGCGCCTCCACAGCGCCTCGGCCGCGGCGGCGCCCATCGCGGGGCGGCGTCGTTGCCGGCGGTGGCGTCGTCGGCGGCGGCGTCGTCGTCGGCGGTGGCGGCGTGGTCGGCGTCGGCGTCGGCGTCAGCGTCGGCGTCTGCGCCGGCGTCGTCGTCGGCGCCGGCGTCGTCGGCGTCGACGTCGTCGTGGTCAGGTCGCCTCGGCCGCAACGGGGCCAATCGTGGGGCGCCGCCGTCGGCGTCGAGGCCTCGGCACGCGCACGGCCTCGGCCTGGGCGGTTCGGGCGCTGGCGGGAATCCACTTCGGGGCTACGCGCAAGCGCCGATGCGTGGCGACTACCCGCGCTTTGCTCGGCAGCCACAGCAGCAGCGCCATGGAGCTGCACAGGCGCAGCGACGGCGCAGAACGCGTCGATAGCCGTGGCTGCGGTCTCCAGAGCGCAGCCCTACACGCAACAGGACCTGCCGCAACTCCGCCCTGGGCTGCGCGGGCTGATGGTATGCGCACAAATCCTGTACGCGCAGAACGCTGCGCCCATTCGCAGACCGACCCCCAGCGTCGGAGACGCGCGGCGGCGCTCCAGGACCGCCGCCGACGCCTCGCGCCGCGGCGGGCCGCCTCTGCGCCCCGCTAGTTCTCGCTCGCCCAGCGCTACCACAGCGACTCAGCCTCGGCGGGGCCCATCGCGGGGCGCCGTCGGCGTCGTTGGCGTCGTCGTCGTCGGCGTTGTCGTCGTCGGCGGCGGCGCCGTCGTCGGCGGCAGCGGCGTCGTCGTCGGCGGCGGCGGCGTCGGTGTCGGAGGCGGCAACGGTGTCGTCGGCGGCAGCGGCGTCGGCGGCGGCGGCGGCGTCGGCGTCGGCGTGGTCGGCGCCGTCGTCGTCGTGGTCGTGATCTTGTCGCCTCGGTCGCGGCGAGGCCCATCGTTGGACGCCGCCGTCGGCGTCGAGGCTTCGAGGGCTCTAGACCTCCAGCCACTTACAGGCCTCACAACTGGGACACGACTGGACGGGCCACTGGGTGGGGACGGTGGACGGCGCCGCACCGTCGCCGGCACCGTCAGACAACGATCTAGACAAAAATCCATCCCTGGGGAAGGCTCAGGACTTCCGCATTGATAAGCTCAAGACATCGAATGTCTGGGAAGGAGTATCCATCCATCAATCCTCCATCCACGCGAGACCCCGCTGTCGACGAGCGGAGAAAATGCGAACCGCGCCCAAGCGTGAGCTTCACTCTCTCGGGAACACTGCGCGCGGCGCTGGGGCGAGAACGACATGTCGCCCTCTCCTGGCCGAGGTGCGCCCCGTCCGATTCCGGCCACGCATGTCGCAGCGTCGACGCCTAAGCGTCAACGTTGCGAGGAAAACCATAAGTCAACCCTGCGTTTTATACCGTTCCGAGAACGGCAGGATGGAAGGTTCTGGATGGGGGGGCTTATCGGCCGTCCAGGTGACAGAGCGAGATCACACATCCGCAAAGCAAGGGGAGAGAGAGAGAGAGAGAGAAAGGGAGGAGGAAGAAGGAAGCCTGGGGAAAAAGGGGGTAATAGGGAAGATGGGGGAAAGGGAGAAGGGAGAGATGGGGGAGAGGGAGTGGGGGAGAGGAAGAAAGGGAGCAGGGAAGACGGAGGAGGGAAAAAGGAGAGACGCGGAGAGAGAAGGGGAGCGCGGGGCGGGAGCGGGAGCGGGAAGCGTGGGGAGCTGGGGGAGAGCGGCAGACGGGTGGGGCGGAAGCGGAGGGAGAAGAGCGAGAGACCGAGACCCCCGACGCCGGGCTGTTGTTTCGCCACGTGCCTCCAGAAATCTGTCGGGCGGGTGGTGATGGAGGGTGACCCAAGTGGGGGGGGTGAAGAGAAAGAGCCTGAAGGTGCCCTTCAGGGCTCCTTTCGGAGCCAGCAGGGGCCCAAAAGGAGCCCTGAAGGGCCCCTCTAGGATCTTTCTCTGCACCCAAGCATTCAGGTCACCCCCCCCATTACCCCCCGCCCGAATCTGGATCCCTCCCCCGGGACTGGCTTCCCATCCGGGTCGTCTTTGACGGCGCGCTGGGGCCCCGCGAGGGCCCCGAGAAGAAAACGGGCAAAACAACATCCCGAGGCTATTTTTGCTCCGACTCGAGGGGGTCGGGCCTCCCGCGGCCCGTCGGAACGACCCGGGCACCCCCGGAACGCAGCCCCGGGCGAGGAAGCCTCCAGCAACCGAAAACTTTCGAGGACCACACCGCCTGAGGAGGAACATACAAAAACACAGATAACGCGACTCCCCGGGCCTCTCCCGGGCTGCATTCTGACCAGATAGATTCTCAACGAGAATCCAGCCGTGGCGACGAGAGCATTCCAGGACGAGCAGCGGCATCGGCACCTTTCCCTCATCTGAGCCTTGCCGCTCATCGAGCTGCCTGCATCGTTCATCGGCGAGGGTCGGGTTGGGATCTCGCCGCCGGAAGAGGCTGGGCAGCGGAGGGGGCGGGCCTCGCCGATGTCCGCGACGGCGGGGCCCGCGGCGTCGAGGAGGCGCGCATGCGACCGCAGCGCCTGCGCACGCCGCGTGCTGTGAGCAGAGGATGCTGTGGGGCCATCGGCGTGCTGTCCGTGCCCCTGCGCACGCTCCGACCCAACGAGGGGCCCCAGCGGCGGCACGAATCAAACTCGGGCCCCCGGAGCCACGTTTCTGACCCGTGCCCTGATGCCTCCTGGCGCCTACAACAGGTCTGCAGCATCAGGGGTACGCACCGGACGCCGATGACCGAGGCATGACTACTCCGGACTTCATTCTCAGAGGGGGATCGGGCGAGCGATATGTTGGACGCCCCCATCATCCAGACCCGAGACCAGCCGTGGAAGAGCGGCCTCTAGCTCGGACCCCGGGAGCCCTGGGGTGCGTTCTGACAAGAAATTCGAGGCGAATCCGGCGGTGGCGACGAGGGCACCCCAGGAAGCCGAAAACGGGAGGACATGGGAGGAGTAGCGGTATTGGGTACCCTTTCCTCCTCTGAACTCAACTCGGACCCTTTCCACAATGAGGCCACACCCCTTTGATGGTGAGATCCGCAGCATCCGCCACCGCGCCCTGGGGCGCCAGTTGGAGCGCCCACGGGACGCAGAGAGGCAGACCACAAGTCTGACTGAAGCTAGCGAAGCAGAGCTGAAGTCGCGCTGCGGGGAGCCTGCCCCCGCCCGCAAAAGCCGAAGCCAGCGATTCGAAGTGCGCGGGCGGGGGAGCATCCAGCCCAGAGCAGAGCGCGACGGTCTGCTCCGACGGGGCCGCTCAAAAGAGAGTACCCAAAAGCACACCTCGTCTGCGCAAAGGCCGCCCAGACATTGCACATCGTCGAGACCACCCTGCGGCGTCGCACGAATTGCGACTGGACTTGTAACAGAACGCGCCCCCCCTGGAAGCGAGCGTCTGCTTGGGCCTCGACGTCCCTGGCCCGAGAGCCGTTGAGGCTCGTGGCGGCCCAGCCATCGACACAGCTCCGGTGGAAGAAGTGGCCGCACTGCAAGATGCCAATCAGGCCGAGGTTGAGGTACTCGTCCAGGCAGATGCCACATGGCGTCGCCCTCCACTTTCCAACGAATCGTTTGTGCTTCGGCTCGTAGGTCCTCGGGTGATCGGTGATCTGGACGGTGATCGGTGAGGCTGCCAACCAAAAGCCACGGGCTGACTCGGGCATCTGCCAGGAGCCCTCAGAAGCGGGCTGCGCTGGAGATGGGCTGAGCCCTGGCTGCGGCGGTGAAGGAGATTCGGCAACCATGGAGGCGACCCCGGATATGCCAGATAGGTCCAGCATCCAGGGCGCCGCCGTACCACCGAAACGCGGGCCACCTCCCAGGGCGCATGAACTCCCAGAGCCGGCCTGCGGGCACTCAGCTCTGCAGCGGGACTCCGAACCGCAGATGCTGCGCTGAATTGCGTGCCCGCCGTAGCCTCGAGGGTTTTCTCGAGGCCAACGCCTTTGCCGATAGACTGCTTTCCTTCGCCTTTGTCGTTGCCTCTGTTGAAGACGGCGTCGACTTGGTCGTCCGTCAGCTCAACCAGGACGCTGAACTTCCGAGCTCCATTGAAACTGTGCGGCATCAACTGCCAGAACAACTGGGCGTCGACTCGGGCCAGGGGTACCCCTTTGAACTGCACTTACGCATGATCGATAGCTCTTCCAAGGTCTGAGTTGGCGTTGGATCTGGCGCCACTTGGATTGGATGCCCATGGCAGGCCTGAATCTACCAGCGGGCTGCCACGCGGATGCAACAAACGCTAACTGCGGCGGGACGGCACTCGGCTTAGAGCTGCCGGCGCGAGGGAGGGAACCTCCAGCACGTGAGAGTTCGTCGGCACTCGCAGCCCAAGCGTCGAGCCCTGGCTCGTGCAAAGGGTCCGCTGGGAGCTGGTGCCACTACTCATGCCTATGAAGCCTCCGAAAGATAGAGGCGAACGAAAGGCGCTGGCGATGCTGTTGGGCGCGTGATCCACGATATGGCCAACGCGCCTCAGCGTCGTCGTGAAACTGTTGAATTCAGGCTCTGTTGCGGGATACAAGTTGTCGCAAGGCTGGGACAGCGTCCACCGCCGAACGCTAGGAGGAGCAGCCCGTTATAGCCTTCCCATGACATCGCAGCTACACCGCTGTGCATCGCTCGGAATCGCAGTGTGAGGATACGCGAGAGCAATGCGTGGGTGGTCTCGTTGCGTCCCCTCCATAACTCGAACTCCCGTGCAGCTTGCAGGCGTGACTCTTCACCGAGTGGTCCGGACTGGGTCGCAATATTTGCGATGAGATCGGCGACGGCATCTTCAGGTTGACAATGACCAAACCGACCTCCTTCGGACAATGACCAAACCTACCTCCTTCGGTCGGTTGCGCTGTCATTTCTGTAGCGAGTACGCTCCACGCGAGAAGGTCCTGCACCCAGTGGCGGACAGGATAGACAAACTCCCGAACAGGCGACTAAGCAGGTGGCTGACGCATGTTGCCTCGTCTGCCACCGCCTCCACCCGGCTGTCCATGTACTCCAGGCATTATGCAGACGAGCCAGTACAAGGCGATCAACTAGAATTACGGGGGTTGGTGGAAACGAAACGGTTGACATGGCTGCAGGAGCTGGGATAGCAAAGTTCTGTCCCTTCTCAGAGATCTGCGTTTGCACGCTCTGGCGCTGAGCCAGGGGGCGACACGACATGCCATTTGACTCAGAGGGGATGAGGACGAGGACGAGGATGAGGACGAGGATGAGGAGGATGAGGACAAGGAGGAGAGAGGAGGCGGAGGCGGAGGAGGAGATGCGAGAGGAGGCGGCGCCTGCAAGCCCTGCCGCCGCTCGCCCGTGGCGCAGAGCGCCAGCAGTAGGGCCGCCAGCGCGGCGGCAGCCGGGGGCCTCCGACGGGACGTCGCGCGGCTCGGGCACGGACACTAGGGATTCAGGCCTTTCCGCGCCTGCTCCTGCTCCTCCTCCACAAGTTTCTCCTCCTGCTCCTCTTCCTCCTCCTCCTCCTGCTTCTCCTCCTCTGCCAACTGTCCCTCCTGCCCCTCCTGCGCCTCCTCCTCCTCCTCCTCTTCCTCCTCCTTCTCCTCCTCCTCCTGCTCTGGCTCCTCCTGTGACTCCTCCTCCTGTTATTACTCCTCCTCCTCCGCCTCTTCCTCCTGTTTCCTCCTCCTCCTCCTCCTCCTCCCCCTCCTTCTACTCCTCCTACTCCTTCTGCTCCTCTAGCAAAATGCCTAGTAGGTATATCCTCCAAGGGGAGATTATTGTTGATAGGCATGTTCTTTGATGTCCCTTCAAGATACCCAAGTACGGGCTCCAGATCGAACCTCCTAGATCCTGGGGAGGTAGTCATTCTAGCCATGGCTAACAAATACCTCCCTCACGTAACCGGCACACATCAAAAACGCATGTGTAGACTGGACGAGGGGAGGAAGCCGGCCGCGCGCGCGCACCATTTCAACCTGTACGTACATGGCTGCGTACAACAGCACGTCTAGGATCACCAACCATGCGAAAGGCACGGCTGGTGAACGCAATGAAAAGTGGCGAGGAGAGCGTTGGTACTAACTCTTTCCCTCCAGGAGAGAGGAGGAGGAGGAGGAGGAGGAGGAGGAGGAGGAGGAGGAGGAGGAGCGACCAGGGCAGTGGTTCGGGTGTCAGCAAGCGCGCGCGCCATGCGCATCCGAGAGTGACAACTGCCAGAGACCACGAACGTTGCTGGCACTGTGCAAGGCGAGACGGTGGGGCGCCTGTGGGAGCCTTGCTGGACCACAGAAGCCTGAGGCCCCTCATCGGCCCCAGGCTGATCTCATCCTCCGATGCATGTGTCCAGAAAGGGTGGGTAAGCACTGTGGCTCACGCCCCACTGCCTTGATAAACTCACAGAAGGAAGAAAAGGAGGAAGACGACAGGGAAGGCACCGAGTCGTGCGTTGTCGGCGCCAGGACAGCTAAACATTAGCGTGCGCATCACGCGCTAACGGTACCGCGTGACATTCTGATATGCGTGCAGCGTGCGCATGATTTGGAGCTGAAGTATCGAAAAGGGAGTGGAGGAGAAAGTGAGAGAAGGGGCGATTGGGTTACTGGTTCCCCCCCCCGCCCCAGGCGGGCGCCCACCTCGGGAGGGAAATAGCTGCCTAGAACGCCAGTCTAGTGAAGCTGGCTTAACTTCGCCACGCTCTCCTCCATGGCTGTGCTTCACCGCATTCACTTCTGTACGGGTACAATAAAGAATCTGAGCAAAAAAGCGAGCAGCATGAGCCTGGCCCAGTACCTCGTACACTGCCTCTCCTTACCATGGGTGTTCGGTCTGGGGAGTGTGGTAGGAGCTCACGGTCCGCTGTGTACCATTGCAGCTCCTGGAGAAGCCAGAGAAAAGCAGGAGGATGTGGAGGAGGGGAAAGAAAACCAGGAGGAGAAAGAGAAGGAGAGAGGGAGGAGGCGGAGGGAGGAGCCGACACAGACACCCGGAAAACCCCCTACTTGCGGCGGCGGCGAGAGGAAACGACAGGGGTGGGGGGGGGCAGCTCAAGGGGGGAACACATCGACGTGGGATCGGCGATACATCGCCGATAGGTCGGCGATAGGCGCCAGGTTGCGACGCCGTAAGTTTCTTGGCGAGCTCAGCTGTCGGGCCCCTATCGCCGATCAGTGGGCACTTGGGAGTCGATACATTCCCTCACCCCGAGCGCATCCCAACATAACGCTGCCCCTGGCTTAGGGACTATAGCTCGACTCCCTGGCCATCGCTCGGGCATGGGCAACCCAGGAACGCCCCTGGAGAGGCGCAGCTGCTGGAATGCACCCCGAGGCTGTAAAACCGCTTGGAACCTACGGAAATGTTATAAAACCTCGAACCTCGAAAGTCGATCCCCCCAGAAGTCCCGACCCTGTCCCCCATGTCTGCTCTTCATCCCGAGTCGACTTCTTGTCGGTGCGAGAAGCCAAAAATGGCGAAGACCTTTCGTCTTGTGCGTTGTTTGTCCAATGCTCTGGCTCGACAAACATCTCCGCATCGAACCAAAATGACGACGATAGCCGAAAACCTAGGAACTTGAATCTCGATCCCCCCTGGCGCTTGTAAGTCCCAGGGGGGTCTGCATCTGCCGCACACAAGGGTGCCCGGGCAGTCTTGGTGAGGCAACTGGAAGGCGTACATCTAATCCATGTTGGCGGCGCGCTTGCTTCGGCAAGCAGCTTACCGCGAGGTCAGGAGTTGTTTGGGCAGCGCTTTCCCCATCTCAACGCGTTAACCTCCTCAACTGACAGATGATTATTATGCTGGTCTGGCGAAGCACTTGGCTTGCAACCTGACATAAGGTGGGACTGGCACAGGGGAGGGTCATCGACCTGTAATCGGCGATACATCGCCAAAAGATCGGCGATACGGCCCCGATAATGAATCCACACGTTCCTGGGCGGGGTGGGGGCATCAGGCCCTTATCGCCGATCAGTGGGCGATTGGGGGTCGGTGCATCACCCCTCTATGCATATCCCCCCTATCGTTTCTCCTGGACATAGGATACGCGAGCGTCCCAGACACCCCGCGGTGCTCACAACCTGGCTAGGGAGCCCACAGAGGACGTACGCGCCCAGCCAAATACATGAACACAACCCCCCTGTCCGCGCGACTACAGCCGGACCTTGGACAGAAGAGCGCCCTCCCAGAACATGAGACCCTCCGATGGCCAAAAGCACACACAGAACATCCAAGGGCACCCTTCCCGGGATGCACAAGAACATCCAACAAACCCGAAAAAAACATCCAGGCACTCTCCCCGAACCGACCCAGATCTTATTGAGGGACAACGATAGGGGTGGACTGGCATAGGTGAGGATGCATCAACCTGGAATCGGCGATAAATCGCCGACAATTTGGCGATAGGCCTGCGATCGCGAACCCGCACCTTCCAGGGCAGGTTGGGGCGATGGGGCTCCTATCGGCGATCAATGGGCGATTCGGGGTCGGTGCATCCCCGCTCTGTGCCTATCTCCCCCTATCGTTGCCCCTGACTTATACCTCGGCCCGACTGTAGCCTCGCGATGCGAGCGTTCGCGCAGTGCGCTCTCTCGGAGCCAACACGGACTCATGCAACTGCGTGCACGCCCCTCTCTCGCTGCTGCCTGCCGACCTCCGGGGCGCGCAGGTGGCGCAGAGGGAGGATGGGGGAGGAGGAGGAAGAGGCTCGAAGTGGGAGGCAGGGAGTAGGAGGGGAGGGAGATGGGGAGGCGGAGGAGGAGGAGGAGGAGGAGGAGGAGGATGAGGAGGAGGAGGATAAAAAGAAGGAGAAGAGCAGGAGGGAGAGAAGGAGGAAGATGAAGAAGGGGCAGGGGGAGGAGAAGCGAGGAGGAGGGAGGGAGGAGAAGGAGGAGGAGGAGGAGGAGGAGAAGGGTGGTGGAGGAGGAGGAGGAGAAGGGTGGTGGAGGAGGAGGAGGAGGAGGAGAAGGAGGAGGCAGGGAGAGGAGGAGGAAGAGGCGGGGAGAAGGAAGGAGGAGGATGCGCTCGCATCAGCGCGGGCGTTCGGCCGCGCTGGCGCCCGAGCGCGCCCCACGCGCTCGGGCCCGGGTCAGGATGACCCGCTGCGACCTCGCCGAAGTGCACCGCGACGAAGTCAGGGGCGCACGCGGTGATGTGGGGCCTCCTCCCCCCGCGCGCGCCTCAGGGCAGCGGCCCGTCCAGGCCGCCGCCGCCGCGCTCCGCGCCGTCGTCCACGACGCTGTGGTCGTCGAGCTGCACGAACTTGACGGCCACACGGCCTGCGGCGCCTGGCGCGAAGCCCTTGGCGAGCCGAGCAATCGCCAGCTTGCCCTTTGCTCCGGGCTCCCCGCAGGCACGGGCGAAGGACGAGCTCCTCGCCGCACCTGTGGCTCCGCAGACGAGGCAGGCCAGCAGCGGCATCTCACGTTGCAGCTGGGCCTCGACCTGCGGCTCGATCTTCACAATCACGTGCGCCAGCGCGCCCTGGGCCCTCAGCTTCCTATTGTTGTCCAGGGCGGACGTCACAATCGAGCCTGGGCACTCGCTGGCGCGCTCCAGCCAGCGGCACCTGCTGCACCATCTCGCCCCAGGCGGCCCACGGAGTTCGCAGCCTAGCCTGGCAGTCGCTGGCTGCAACGCTGCTCGCGGGGCCGCCTTGTTGGGCTTCGCCGCGCGGTGGGTGGTGTCGTCCCCGCCCACAGCTGCCCCAACAGCTGAGACCCACATGGCCACGCCCTCGACCAGCTCCCGTGCCGACTGCAGGCGTTGTCGGTCCTCGGGCGCAATCCTCGCGCGCTCGGCCGCGCACTTCGCGGCCTGGTCAGCGATGCAGTTGCCGATCCAGTCGCGAGCGGTGATGACGCCGTCGTCGGTCACTCGGCGTCGCGGGACATGCGCAGGGACCTTCTTGAGGGTCAGGCCATGCGGCCCTATCCCCCCGAAGTCCTCGACAAGCCGCCAGAGCTCGCGCCAGAGGCGGGCCCAAGCGTAGCCCCAGCGCGTCGTGAGCAGCGGCCCGTGCTCCAGCACACCCTCGAACACGAAGTCGGAGTCGACGATGGCCCTGACGGGCGGCGCGGCATGGCGCAGCGTGCCGATGAGCGCGGCCAGCTCGCCGCCGTTGATGCCGGCGAAGGGCTCGCACAGCGTGCCCGAGATGCCAGCGCGGAAGGCGCCCGCGTCCTCCTGCAGCACCACCGCAGCCCAGCCGACGCTTGTGCACTGCTGGAAGTCGCCCTCGTAGGCGGAGCCGTCCAGGTACACGTCGCCCGACGGCAGCATTCCGCCTACGTCTTGGCCCAGCCAGCTGAGCCCAGGAGGCCGAGGCGGCTTGATGATGCCGCGGGGCGCAGGCCACAGCACGCGCTCCAGCAGGCACCCCACCTCCACGAGCTCAGCCTTGCCCGCCATCTCACGGATCTTGCTGGGCAGCCGCAGCTCGGACGGCCATCCACTGCAGCACGTGTGCCTGTGCAGCAGCGCGCCAACGTCGCCGCGCAGCAAGCCCTTGTCGTCCGAGGCGTAACCGCCCAGGTACTTGCGGCGCTGCGACCACTGGCCATCCACGATGACCGAGGCGAGGTATCCACACTCATTGGGCGCAAGACGGATCGCCTTGGCGATCTGAGCAGGCTTCGCACCAGCGGCAGTGGGGGGCCCCGTAGCTCCTCGGGGCGCGCCACTCGGGGGAGCAGCGCCATTAAGGGCAGCATCCGCCAGCCCACCCTGAGGAGCCGTCGACACACCTTGTCGCGGAGGTACGAGGCTTGGGCAGGCACCAACCCCAGCGTCTCCAGCAGGCAGCCCAGGTGCGAGCGGTGCCCCGCCTGCCGGGTCTGGCCGCGGCGGGGGGCCAGGCGCCACCTGGCCGAGCAGGTCGTTGATGAGGTCACCCCATCCGTCTCCAGCTTCAGCGCGCGCAGCTTGTAGAGTAGCGGCGCTAGCCTCCACCGCGGTCAGGTAGCCAGGCCCGAGCACGCTGGCCAGAGCTGGGCCTGACAGGCCGCCCGCAGCAGAGCCAGCCACAGCACCATGCCGCGCGACACCGCCACGAGTTGCCTCCTCTCCCGACGGCAGCGCCGCGACCTCAGGAGGCACAGCAGGTCGACCGACAGGCCGAGGAGCGGCGGCGCCAGCGTCACCGTCGACGTAGTTCACCTGTCGGCCGAAGAAGCCCTTGCGCTGCACCGCCCCCGCGTTGGCGAGCCTGACGATGGGCTCAAGGATGCCCCCATCAGCCAGATGGGCGAGCCCAGGCCGCTGCCCAACTTGTCGCCACTGCCAAGCCTCCACCGCCATCCAGAGCAGGCGCTTGACGACCCAGGGCGAGGTCTCGAAGATGCATATGCTGTCACCGCAGTGCGTGAGCCAGGTGCTGCCGTCAACAATCCGCCAGCCCACGCGCTCTAGGGAGAGCCTGACCGCGGAGAAGGGCCCCTTCACCTGGCACCAGCTAGTGGCCGCACACTGGGCCAGGCCATACTTGATCACATGCTCCGGCACCCAGCGCTCCCAGACCGCACGCAGCATCGCCATCACTGGGGCCAGCGTCGCGCGGTAGACAGGGTCGAGGAAGGGCGTGAGCATGAGCGTGAGGGTCCGCGACCGCCCCGCCACGCTCTGCGCCACGGCCGTGAAGATGAGCGCGCGCAGCTTGTCGAGCTCCGTGGCGGCGCAGCCCGTGACGGAGAAGCCGTAGGAGACGGACGCCTCGAGCCCGCTGCGCGCCACCTTGCGGACAGCCAGCTTGCGCCCGACCCCAGTCTTCAGGATGGCCACGCGCCTGAGCCTCAACCCCGCGAGCACCATCTTGTCGCCGCGGACTTTCCTCACAACCCTGCGGCCGCAAGAGAAGTCGACTCCAAGATTGCGCTCGCCCTTGACCGAAACCATGCCGAGCGGCCGCTTGAGCTTCGCAGCGACGGCGTGCCTGACGTCGGACACGTTGGCGAGCACACGGGACTTGGAGAGCGCCACGTTGAGGTCGACCTCCGTCAAGAGCGCCTTGAGCTTGAAGGCCGCCTCCGCCACCTCCTTCGTGACACGCACTGCGCCGCCGAACCTGTGCAGCATGAGGTCATCCACGACCACCGCCAGCTGCAACGTCGGGTGCTGCTCGACCAGCCTGTCCAGCGGCCCGATCAGCATCAGCTTGAGCAGGGTGGTGGCGAAGCCGTCTCCTGGCAAGATCGCCTGCCGAGCCTCGATCACGTCGGAGTGCGCGCTGCCCAGGGCGAGCACCCTCGGCGCGCAGTACAGCTCGACCTGAAGCTTGAGCTGCCACAACGGGAAGCCAGTGCGCACCGCGGCGTCCAGCAACCCGCGGCGCCCGACCTGCTCGAAGGCCTTCAGCAGGTCGAGCAGGACGGCCGCCGCCACCCAGCGCTTCTCGTCGCCGCAGTCTTGCCCACGCTGCGTGTCCCACTCGCCAATGGCAGCCTGGTGCCAGACCGCTCGCTCGCAGCTGCGCCCCGCTGAAGCCCACCAATGGCTGCGCGCATTCTGCGTCTCCCATCCGCGTGCGATGTCACGACGCAGCCGAGCTTGCACACGGGCCAGCACCATGATCAGCGCGATCGGTCTGACCCCACCAAGTCTCTTCTGTATGAAGCAGATCTTGGTCATCTCAGGCCAGGACGCGTGGAGCTCGATCGCCTCGATGATGTCAGCGAGGACCTCGATCCCGTCGTCGCAGAGATCGTTGAGCTGCCTGGGCCGCACCGCGCAGAAGGAAGTGCCCGTGTTGGCGGGGAAAGTCATGAGCACCTTCCGCAGCTGCGCCACCGTCGGCCGAGGCGGCCGCGCGCCAAGGTCCTTCGGCCAGCGCAGCGACACCTGCTCGCATGTTGTCCTCCACCACCCGCTCCAGGCAACCTCCAGTGCAGTGACCTCCGCGGCGAGGTCGGCGGGCTCGCAGAAGGGCGCGCGCGTCTCCGCGGTGCTGGTGCGCAGCATGGGGCTCTCCGCGAAGCCGATCGGCAAGCTAGCCACCGCGTGGGGCCCGCCGCCACCGCCCACAGCTTGCTTGGCGACCCACTGCTGGAACCTGGCGTAGCGCTCCGCCATGTCGCGCTCGGCCAGCTTCGCGGCGGCGGCGTGGGCGCGCTCGCTCAGCTGCAGGACCGCGGTGGACGGGCCCAGGCAGTGAACGCCCAAGCTGTTGAGGAGCTGCCACCAAGAGCTCGCGACAGGCAGGTCGTGAGGCTCAGCCTCCGCGACACCCTTCACGGCCTTGGGCGCGGTCGCCATCAGCCTGCGCAGACCTCGAAGCGCACGGACACGGCTGACGGGCTGCGCGACGGCGGCGACAAGGTGCAGCTCGCACGACACCCTGTAGAGCCAGGTAGCCTCGACCGAGACGTTGGGCCACCGCGCGCCGACGACAGGCAACTTAAGGACCCAGCGCGGATGCACTGGCTGACCTCGCCCACGATACTTCTGGCCGTCCTCACCCACCTGGTATATGTCGATCCAGTCGGTCTCGGCCTGCTCCAGGAACCGCTGCCAGGCAACGTTGATCTGGCCACGGATCTGCGTCAGCCCCACGTCAGCGCAGGCCGCCTGCGACACATGTCCATCAGCAGCAGTAGCCCCTGAACCTCGCTCACACTCCCCAGCTAGAGTGGCACGTTCTCCGCCTGCAGGTCGCTTTTGCAAGGGCCCGCGAAGTCCAGAAACACCACCGCGCACAGGTCCATGCGCGCTCGCACCATCGGCAGCGGGCGTGGGCCCCGTAGCTCCTCGAGGCGCGCCGCTCGGGGGAGCAGCGCCATTAAGGGCAGCATCCGCAAGCCCGCCCAGAGGAGCCGTCGACACACCTTGCCGAGGCACAGAGCGCAAGAGCCGCCGTACCTCCTCGCCGACGCTGGCCCACGGCACGTGGCAGTCCCAACTCGCGCAGCCAGCAGGCCTCTCCTGCGGGAAGCGCCTGGGCACATCCATCACGCGGATGTAGGGACTCTGACGCGTCGCCTCGAGCTCCAGCACTGCGGCCATACAGGCGATCCGCTGATCACCTCCACGTTGAGCAGCCGCAGGCCGCTCGACACAATGAACATGCCGATGGAGCGCATCGACTGCACGCAGGTCGGCTCGAGCGTGTCCACGCAGACGCCATCGAAGAAGCGCAGGACTCCGCTCTTCTCCAGCTCGGCCTTGGTGCAGTTGAAGTCGCCGCCGATCACGCACGGCCTGCCGTACTGTTTCAGCCTGCACGCCACGTCGCGCAGCGCCTCGTAGTTGCATGCGTTCACCCCCACGCCGCTCTCCAAGTACACGTTCCCCACTACGACTCCTCCAGGAGTCAGACCAGCGTGGTGGAGCAGCTGTACTCGCCCAGGACGAACGACAGGGGACTCGTAGCCCATCATGGGCGCCAACCCGTGCTCAAGGCGTGAACACGTCAAAAGACCCCCAGACCGCCAGGCCCCCCGCCTGAGACGCCTGGGCCGCAGCACCCGCGGCACGCCATCCCCGACGACGAAGCTCCCCTTCAGCATCCGTCGTGCGCGCCCCGCTGAGGCGGGTCTCCTGAAAGAGCAGCACGTTGCACCCGCTGCTCTGCTCCGTGAGGCACCTGTCCAAGTTGCTGAAGGCGTTCATGTTGAGCGTCGCCAGCCGCCATATGCTGCTACCCCAGCTTCTGCTTCTTGTCGGCACAGCAGCGGTCGCGGAACGCCTCGAGCCACTTCCTCTTGTCGGCGTCGCCGTCGCAGAAGGCCTCGACCTGCGCCGCGAAGGCCTCAGGGGACAGGTTGAGGCTCTCCATGTCTTCGTCGTCATCGCCAGCAGCCTTGTGCTCGCCTCCCAGAACTGCTTCATGAGCCGCTGCCCCAGGCTGAGCACCTGCCGCAGCGACGGCAGGGGAAGGCACAGCAGCGGCTGGCGGGGCGCCCGACGCCTCGCAAGCGGCCTCATCCTGCTGGAGCGCGGCGAGGAGCGACTTGAGCGGGCCAGCCAGCTCGCCAAGCTCGACTCCGCCGAGGGCGCCCGAGACGGTGCCCACCAAGTCCCTGTACTTGGTGACGTCGGCGACGTAGCGGTCCTCTGCGCGCGGCAGAGCAGCAGCAGGCGGCTCGGCCATGACCCGCCTGGCCTTCTCGACGAGCTCATCCATCTCCACCTGTAGCTTGGCGACCAGCTTCTCCTGGTCGAAGGCCGCCTGCAGCGCAGCCTGGGCCGCCTGCTTCTTGCGTTCCAGCTCGCTGCGGGCCCGCAGAAGGCGCTTGGAAGCCTCGTCAGCCGCAACCTGCGCACTCCTGACGGGCTTGACCGCCGGGGCGGAGGAGGAGGGAGGAGGAAGATGAGAGAGAGGAGGAAGAGGAGGGGGAGGAGGAGGAGGAGGAGGAGGAGGAGGAGGAGGAGGAGGAGGAGGGGAGGAGGAGAGAGGAGGAGAAGGGAGAAGGAGGAGGGTGGAGGAGGGAGAGGGAGGGAGGAGGAGGAGGAGGAGGAGAGGAGGAGGAGGAGAGGAGAGGAGGAGGAGGCGGAGGGAGGAGCAGGCAGGGAGAGGAGGGGGGCGTTGCCCTTGAGAGTCGCGCGGCACCGGCGGCCTCCCCGGGCCGTAGACGGCCGCTGGGTCGTGCACGGTGCCCAGCTCCAGCAAGAAGCCCGCGAGGCCCGCGAGGCTTCCCGCGGCGGCGCGTGCGGCCCGCGGCTCCTCGGGGGGCTCGCGGCGAGGAATCCCCCGGGGATCGGGGACGGTTTCCTCCCCTCCCCCTCCCCTCCCCCTCCTCCTCTCCTCCTCCCTCCTCCTCCTCCTCCTCCTCCTCCTCTTCCTCCTCCTCCTCCTCCTCCTCCTCCACCGCCGTCCCCTCCTCCTTCTCCTACTCCACCGTCCTCCGCCGTCCTCCGCCGTCCTCCGCCGTCCTTCGAGTCCTCCTCCTCCTTCTCTTTTCCTCCTCCTCCTCCTCCTTTCCTCCGGCTCCCCTTCCCTCTGCCTCCTCCTCCTCCTCCGCCTTCTCCTTCTCCTCCTTCTCATCCTCCTCCTCTTCCTTCTCGCCTCCTGCTCCTGCTCATTGTCCTCCTCCTGCCCCTCCTACTCCTCCTGCTGCCTCTGCTGCTCCTCCTCATTGTCCTCTTCCTTCCTTCCTCCTCCTCCTCCTCCCTCCTCCTCCTCCTCCTCCTCCTCCTCCTCCTCCTCCTCCTCCTCCTCCTCCTCCTCATCATCATCATCATCATCATCATCATCATCATCATCATCATCATCATCATCATCATCATCATCATCATCATCATCATCATCATCATCATCCCATCATCATCATCATGCGCTCGTAGTGTTGTTTCCTGCGCTCGTAGCTGCATCCTCCTCCGCCTCCTCCAGCGCATCTGCTCCTTCTCCGCCTCCTGCCGGTGCGGCTAGTCCAGTCGGGCGAAGGGTTTGAGGTCCTGCCGCGCTCGGCGGGCGGCAACGGGCGAGCGCTGAGCGGGCGGTCCACAGGTGGGCGGCCTGGCGGCGCCTCCGCGTCAGCGTTGCTCACGGGTCCTCGGTGAAGAAACACCGACGGCGGGGGAGCAGAAACAATATCAGTGGCGCGCCGCCGTGTGGAAGCCATTAGCATGCTGGTGCTGGAGACGCACCCGGCCTTCGGCCAAAAGCGAAGGGGCAGCACACCGACGCACTCCCAGCGGCAGGGCAGCATGTCACTGATACTCTGTTGCACTTCAGGGACAGCATCTGCCCGTCTCTTGCGCGGGCCCTCTGCGAAACGAGCGTTCTGGGGAGATGCAAAGGCGTGCTGCAGTCAACATCGGCGATGCACAAGGAGTTGAAGGCGATCAGATCCCTGGAAGGTGCCAACATCACAAAACGCATCGACCCTCAACGAAAAACCAAGAACGCAAGCGCGCAAACCAAGGACGCGCACGCCCGCACGGCTATCCTTGGGATGGGGAAGCCGAAAACGTGAAAGGATGGTCAGAACTGAAGGATGCAAGCTGCCCCTGCAGAAGGGTCCCCTTACAAAACAGCGCAGCGAGGCAGCTCGCAGCGCTGCAATATCCTCGGGGGCTCAGCAACCTGGCAATCCTGATTTGCCAACACACCACGGGTGCCCAACCACATGCACCAGGCAAACCCAGAATCACATGAGGGTCAATGTGCGATAGATGAGCCAACACGCGAGACCTTGGCCCATGCCAAACGCTGGTTTGGGCTATCAGGGAAATGTGGGCATTCAGCTTTGACTTCTTCCCTGACCCCACTCTATGAAAATTCACCCCGTCTCTGCGAGCCCCTGAGTGTGATCTGCTGGCTCTCATCCCGGTGCAACATGTGCCCAGCTTTGCCTTCCTGCTCTCGTGCCGTGGTTTGACTTCTGTGCGCTTGCTCTGCGACGCTCTTCCATCCAGTCTAGCAGGCCCAAATTCTAACGGAAGTGGCGGATGAGCAGGAGGAACAGGAGGAGGAAGGAGGATAAGCAGCAGCAGGGGCTGGCTGAGGAGGAGGAGCAGGAGGATCAGTGGAAGAGAAGCAGGGAAAGGGGGGACGACAACGCCTGCGAAAGAATCGAATACAGACATGTGGCCCGCGCTATCGCGAGCACGCCATTGTGAACGACGGGTGCAAAGCACCGATTCTGGAAACGTGCCGTTAGAAAAAAACATAGATGGTAAACCAATGATTGAAAGCCTGTGTGTGAAACGCTAGACGCGATATGGGTGGGGGCACGCTGGCGCAAAATCAGGGCTGAGAGAGAAGCAACTAGTGCGCATACAGTGCAGTTGTAAAGGAAGGGAGGGGAGCGGGCAGCGGCGAGGGTGGACAAGGGCAGGAGGCGAGGATTGGGAGGGCGCGGCACCCCAGCGTCCAGCGCATCGATTTATTCGATGCGTGGCCCCTCGAACCTCGGGGACCTGCTGACTCGGGTCAATCCAGACCTGGGTCAGTCAGGCCTTGCAGAATCCTGCAAGATACTGCACCCAAACCCGGGTCAATGTGAAGGATCCTGCAAGATGCTGCAGGATCCTGCACCCAAACCCGGGGGCAATGCGACCCTGGCCTGGCAGGATCCTGCAAGATCCGGCGCTCTGGCTGACCCCCGTTTGCATCGACCCCCGCCTCAAGGCTCCCCAGAACCTCTCCACCCTTTTTCCCCGGCCTGATTGTTCTATCCCGAACCATTCCCTGACGGCTGAGGGTCGATGCGTCCCCCCCAAGCACAGGCCAGCCCTATGGTTGCCCCCTGGTTTGCGGGCTATAATTAAATCGGGCATGTCCCCCTACAGGCAGGTTTTGGACGAAAAACAAAAAATAGTAAAAAAATACTCCAAACTTACCAGAAATAGTAAAAACCAAAACATCGTCCCCTGACTAGTTCTGCCTATTTTTGGATATTCCTCCTGTAGAGGGACAGGCCCGACTTAAGACTATAAATCGGCTCTCCTGCAGCCGTTCGAGATGATACACTCCCGAAACGCCCTCGCCGAGTCACAGCCGCTGGAAGGCACCTCGAGGCTGGCAGAGCACCGAGAGCCAACGAAAGTGCCCGAAAACCTCGAGCCTCAAAAGCCCGAAGCGTTCCCCCCAACATTGCCCTGAGGAGGAGGAGGAGGAGGAGGAGGAGGAGGAGGAGGAGGAGCATGGACGAGGAGGGTCGAGGAGGAGGATCGAAGAGGAGGGCCGAAGAGGAGGAGGAGGAGGGCAGAGGAGGAGGAGGATCGAGGAGGATCGAGGAGGATCGAGGAGGAGGAGGAGGATCAAGGAGGGTCGAGAAGGAGGATCTGGGAAGGAGGAGGGGCGAGGAGAGTCCTCGAGATCGCGCAGCAGCCGGTCCAGCAGGTCCCGAGAGGTGGGCACGCAGGTGCGGAAGTCGAGCCTCTGCAGCACCGACACCTCCTCGGGTCGGAACCACCGAAGCCCGCGGCAGGCGAAGGCCACCGGGTCACGGCTCCTCCTCCCGCAGACGTCTGCCGTCCCCGATCCTGTGAGGATCTGGTCTGTTCGGGGGTTGCTGAAGGTACGCCTGGCCCAGGGTGTGCTCCGGGGGCCGTCGGGGGCCTCCCTGGACACCCTCAAAGGACCTTGGGCCAGGGGCACTTCTACAACACCCGATGTGTTCAGTTCTGGCGGTTTCCCGTCGAATTCGGTTCCTGAGGCCCCCGTTATCGGATCACGGTGCCATCAAAAATATGTCGGGGACGAAGGGGAAGGGGTCGGGAACTCTGGGACCGCGGACTGAACAATTAGCGTGGCGAAACAAAAACACAACCCTATCTGAACGAAGGGCAGCTACAAACAGGACGGCTCAACACGCAAGCACGCGTGGAAGGATCTGCCATATCCCCAACCACTTCGCCTCAGACGGCCAGGCCGCAAACAGACTCCCCCATTCACGCATGCACTCTCACAAATCCACTCGCAGTGGGGAGAGCGACGATGAGCGCGTCACGGAGCAGGACGTGGGCAGGGAGAAGAGGAAGGACACTTAGAAGAATGGCCAGTGCGAGTCACAGCGCCGCGCGCACCGGCACACATTTCAGGCCATTGGCGTGGCTTCCTATCGGGGACCGACCGCGCGAAAGGTGCGACGAGATTACCGATGCCGCTACTCCCTGGACCTCTCCCAGGGTGCGTTATGACCAGGATTTCCAGACGAACCCGGCGGTGGCGACGAGGGCCTCCCAGGAGGCCCGAACAAAAGGGAACACGAGGGAAAGATAGAGAGGCATGCGCACCCTTCCCTGCTCCGAGGGATGAGCGCGGTGGCGCAGCGCGAGCCCCTCCACCCTGGAAGCAGAAAGGCACCCCGTTTTGGGAGGCACAACGCACGCGCGGCGTGGCGAGGCGGCGCCGCGCGAGCCACTCCGCGGGGGCCGCAGAGGTGGAGCGCCGTGCCCGGGTGCTGCCAGAAGTGCTCCTGGCCCAGGGCGCCCCCGGGACCCCCAACGAGGCCCCCAGTGGCCTCCAGAAAACCTCCCACGAGGCCAGGAGGGCCCCAGGTGCTCGAAAATGGGGCGATGGAGCGAAAAACTGGGGGCATCTTGGGCCAGGGGCACCTATAGCAACCCCCGATTTGTGGGGCACGATACGCGTGAAGGGTGTGCCAGAATGCCCACCGTGGCGCGTGCGAGCGTACCCATTGGGGCCACAGGCAGAGCTCCTGGGGGGGCCACGAAGCGTGCGAGGGGTGCGCCGGACTGCCGTGCGAGCCTGCCCCCCACTGGGGCCTCCAGCGGAGCCCCGGGGGCACGGAGCGTGCGAGAGGTGCGCCGAAACGAACGCGAGGGTCCCCCCACAGGCGGAAAACGGTATATGAATCCGCCCGTCGTGATATTTTGTCACGACGCGGTGGGGTCCTGGTGGCAGCCCTCGCGTCGTGTGCATCGGTCCTTCCGTGGAGGCGAGGAACCCAGGCGGCGACGTGCCCAGGCCATTCGATAATCATGCGTCCACGGCGAACACTGCGCATGTCACCCGCGGCAAATACAATGACCCCACAGAATTCCCGCCAGGACTCTGACATTGCCCCCCCCCCTTTCGCCCACCGAGAGCGCCCCGAAGAACCCCCACGAAAAATCCCCGAGACTCTGACGCACAACCAGGTCAGGATGGACCGAAAACTATGAAAGACTTCGCGGCGAGGAAGCCCGCACAACGTGTCCAGATCCAGGGTGCACACATGCTCTTTGGGGTTGCCGGCGTTGCCCCCGACGGTCCCCGGAGGCCCCACTGAAGGCCCCAACACTGGATCTGCACTCTTCGTCCCCCTCCTGTCTTCGTCATCCTCTTCCGCCTCATCCCCGATATCCCTCCACCCCTCCCACCCCTCGTCCTCCTCTCCCTCCTCCTTTTGCGTTTCCCTCCTTTTCAGCTTCCTCCTCCGCCTCATAGGCTTCGCTCTCCCTCTCGCTCCACCCTTCCGGCCCTACTTCGACGAACCGCGGGGCGGGTGCTAGAATGCGCATCATACGCACGGGTCGCACTTCATTGTGTCTTTTTCGTCCCGCGCGACATTGTCAGGCCTCGCGGATAACTCCAAATTCGGTAGTTTGTTCTTGAACGTGCCGCTGCACTGATACGCCTACCAACTGCGCGCCGTGAAACCAAAATCCTTGCTATCTGCGCACACTAACTACGTTCACTCCCCTCGTCAGGTGTTCCGTCTCCTGCATGCCACTGATGTGCCCCTGCCGCGGGAACTCCTTCTCGAAGCAGCCCCTCACTCCTATCCGCATCTGCAGGGGTTACGGGAATTATCAAGTTCCGTGCCTTTTCAAACACGACCCCGAAACCACGGTTAATTCAAAACACCCTACTCATGAAACCACATACAGCCGCCGTGAAGGCGGCCACCACAGCCGACGATAAAGGCTATATAAAAACAAGGGGTCGGCGGATGTGGCGTAAGCTTGCAAAATCATTTTGTTCGGGGACCGACTGACCCCGGTCAACAAAAAACCCGGATCGGTCTGGCGTTGCAGAATCCTGCGCAAAATCCTGCAAGATCCTGCGCGCTGGCCCGGGTCAATGTACCACGGATGTTGCAGGATCCCGCGCTTTGGCGGACCCCCGTGTACCCCCAGCCAAAGGCTCCCGAGACTTGCAGATGTTGGGAGTGCGTTGAGGATTCTCGTGGCCACGGCCTGGGTCCTCTCGACATCCTGCCCCGAGCGCACCCCGCCGAGAGGTCGGGGGGCGGGCTTGACCCCCTTACGATCAAAACTGATAGGAAGGATGCGCGGTGAGGATGCAAGCCCCTTGGGCACGCACGTCGAAGGTTTTCGAGAGGGGCTGGGCGTCGAAAGGGGGTAGGGACGGACCGAGGAGGCAACGATGCAAGGGTGCCCTTGGGAAGGTTACCCGTCCTTACTATCGGTTTTGGCTGCAACCCACCCACACACACCACTGGCATCGCGAAAACATCGCGACGGGCGGCTTTTGGACGTTTCCCGTCTCTCCTAGGGCCTTCGCCACGCCCCAGGACCGTGAGAAAACGGAGCGGGATGAGAAGCTGGTCTCAGAGAAGGGGTCCAGGCCTCAGGGGGTGCCACGTTGTGAAACAATTACGACGCCGAGGGTCTGAGGACGGCGACCCAGACGTCCGACGATAACGCTTGTCCCTTCAATACACGGCCCACCACTTCCCAAAAACATGTTTTGTCGGCCATCCCGGACCCACTCCTGGAGACTTTGATGAGAAGGAGCAGGAGCCAGAGGATCGGGAGAAGGAAGAGCAACAGAAGAGCAGGAGAGCAGGACGAAGAGGAGGCGAACAGGAGCAGAAGGATGAGCAGGAGCAGGAGGAGGAGGAGCAGGAGCAGGAGGAGCCGTCTACCTCCCCCCAGAGCGGCCAAGGTACCCGGTTAAGCCGCCCCCTGGGGGGCCCACAGCCGTGTTTCGCAGCCTTCAGATTCTTCGTTTGATCACCCCCTCCAAAGGCGACCGCCCTGGGGGGCGGGGGGCGAGCGCCGAGCAGGAGGAGGAGGAGGAGGAGGAGGAGGAGCAGGAGGAGCAGGAAGAGCAGGAGGAGGAGAAGGAGGAGGAGCAGGAGGAGGAGGAGGAGGAGCAGGATAAGGAGGAGGAACCGCGCCAGGGGAGGCGGGGCCACGAGCGGCGCGGCCCGAGGCGCGGCGGCGGCGGGAGGGATGCGGAAAAGCGCGGGCGGTCCGCGCTGCGGATCCCGGCCCACGTCGCCGCCCGCGAAGCGCCGCCCGTGCCCTCGCGCGGCAGCCGGCCGTCTGGGAGGGGGTCGGGCCCCTCGGGGGGCCGACGAGGCTCGATGCCTCGAGGCTCGATCCCGTCAGGATCGATCCTCGGAGCTCGACCCTCGAAGCTCGGCCTCCCTCGAGATGCGCTCTGCGCGGGGCATCCGCAAAAAGAAAAGCGCCCCGCTTCCGCGGAGGGTCGCGACCCCGGGGGCCCGCCCCGCGAGGCCACGGATACGGATATGTTGTCGCCCACGACTCCCTCCCAAGAAGTCCTCGAGAGACGTCCGGCAACAAAATTTCGAAGGGCATCCAGACCTCCTTGGCCTCGCTCTGCTTCTCCTCGCCCTCGTCCACCTAAACGCTCTTTGTTCCTCCTCCCTCCCTCTGGTCCTCCTCCGATTCGTCGCCCTCTTGGGGTATGAGATCTCCCCCCCGCGCCCAGACGCGGGATGTACGTGTGTGTAGGTGTGGGGGGGGGGCGCCCACCGCTCGCGGCTGCGCTGGGGGGCCTCGCCCTCCCCGCGCCCACCCCTGCCTCTGGAGGCAGGGGGTGTGGAGAGAGGAGGAGGAGGAGGAGGAGGAGGAGGAGGAGGAGGAGGAGGAGGAGGAGGAGGAGGAAACGAGAGGACGAGGAAGAGGAGGTAAAATGAGGCAAGATAAGGTAAGGTACGGTAAGGTAAGGTACGGTACAGTACGGTACGGTACGTAACGGTAAGGTAACAATCGGTACGGTCAGGCAAGGTAACGTAAGGTAAGTTAAGGTAAGGTAAGGAAAGGTAAGGTAAGGTAAGGTAAGGTAAAGGAAGGTAAGGTAAGGTATAACACAACATGAGGGAAGGTGAATTAGGTAAGGTAAGGCAAGGTACAGCAAGGTAAGGCAAGGCGGCAAGGTAGGGTCAGGTAAGGTAAGGAAAGGTAAGGCAAGGTGGGGCGATGTAAGGTGAGGTAAAGCAAGGTTAGGTGGGGTGAGCCGAGGTGAGGTGAAGCGAGGTGAGGCGAGGTAAATATAGGTCACGTCAGGTCAGGTCAGGTCTGGTCCGGTCCGGTCCGGTCCTGTCCGATCCGGTCAGGTCAGGTCAGGTCCGGTCTGGTCCGGACAGGTCAGGTCAGGTCACGCAAGGTAAGGTACGGTCAAGTCAGGTCAGGTCAGGCCAGGCCAGGTCAGGCCAAGGCAGGCAAGGCAAGGCAAGGCAAGGCAAGGCAATGCAAGGTAAAGTAATGTGAGGTAAGGTAAAGGTGAAGGTGAAGGTGAGGTGAAGGTGAAGGTGAAGGTGAAGGTAATGGTAAAAGGAAAAAGGTAAAGATAAAGGTGAAGGTGAAGGTGAAGGTGAAGGTAAAGGTAAAGGTAAAGGTAAACATCAAGGTAAATGTGAAGGTAACGGTAAAGGTAAAGGTAAAGGTAAAGGTAAAGGTAAAGGTAAAGGTAAGGGTAAGGGCAAGGGAAAACAGGGAAAGGGTAAAGGGTGAAGGTAAAGGTAAAGGTACAGGTAAAGGGAAATATACATAGACATATAAAGATACGTATAAAGCTAAATATAAAGATGCATATGAAGGTACAGGTAAAGGTAAAGGTAAACATCAAGGTAAAGGTAAAGGTAAAGGTAAAGGTGAAGGTAAGTGTTAATGTAAGGTTAAATAGAAGGATAAAGGTAAAGGTAAAGGTAAAGGTAAAGGTAAGGGGAAGGCAAGGGTAATTGTAAAGGTAAAAGGTGAAGGTAAGGGTGAAAAAAAAGGGTAAAGGTAAAGGTACAGGTACACGTAAAAAAAAAGGTATAGGTAACGATAAAAGTAAAGGTAAAAATAAAGGCAAAAGTAAACGTAAAGGTAAAGGTCAGGATGAAGATAAAGGTAAAGGCAAAGGTAAAGGTAAGAGCGCGTTTCTTTCGGCGATGACGGGCGATATGGGGGGGGCGGGGGGGTTATGACGTACCGCCCCCCCCCGCCGTGTGGCTCTGGCACCACAGCCGCGCCCGCGCGCACGGCGACGATGAGAGACGAGCGACGAGCGATGAGCGACGACGACGACGACGACGACGCGAGCATCATGTAGATGGCGATCTGCCCCACAGCGCCTGTGTACACCACCATGCTCACGTGCACCACAGCGACCGCGTACACTGCAACAGCCGTGTGCAACGCAGCGCCTGTGTACACCACAGTGCTTACGTGAACTACAGCGCCGGTGCGCACCACATCGAATGTACACACCGCAGCAACCATGTGCAACACAGCGCCTGTGTACACCACAATGCTTGCGTGCACCGCAGCGCCTGTGCACACCACGCCGCCCGTCTACACCACAGCATCCGCGTGCAACGCAGCGCTGGCGTACACTACAGCGCTTGCGTACACAGGACAGGCAGAAGGAGCATTTAAATGAGGACAACTAAACGCCACGCCAGGGAATGCTGATAATAGAATGCGACGGTTTTCCCTCCTCCCTCCTCCTCCACGTCCACCTCCTCTTCCTCCTCCTCCTCCTCCTCCTCCTCCTCCTCTTCTTCCCTCACCAATCCCCCCTATCGTGCGGGTCGGCGCTACAGCGCACGTGCGCATCTCAGCGTGCACCGCAGAATGGTCTATTGAATCAGTCCACGTTGTTCTCGGACGGTCAATGTAGCTGCAGCCTTCTGGACGCAGATGAGAGGAGTTAGGATGATGCAGGGCTGCACCGACACGGTGTTTTTTCCGTTTGTTTTTGTTTTCCGTCGTTTTGTCTTCAATCTGCCTTTCCCGCAAAACGAAGTCGAAACGAAAACGGCCCAAGAAATCGCCAAAACACCGTATAGGGTCAGCCCTGGGATGATGCGGGCGGACCCGGGAGGACTCGTAGACTGCAACGGCAAATCCTATATGAAGCATTTTTTCGGTGGAACCCACAGGCGTTCCATTTTGTCATAAGGATTCCTTCAAACATGCTATAGACAACACTGGTGCTCTGTTGCACACGGTTGCTCTGGTGCACACAGGCGTCGTGGTGCACACAGGCGGTGTAGTGCACGAAGACATTGTGGTGTACACTGGTGCTCTCTTGCACACGGCTGATGTGGTGTACGCAAGCGCTGTGGTGAACACAAGCGCTGTGGTGCCCGCAGGCACTGTGGCACACACTGGCGTTGTGTTTCGCGCGGCTGCTGTGGTGTACATAGGCGATGTGGTGTACACAGGCGCTGTGGTGCACGCAGGCACTGTGGTGTACACGCGCGTCGCAGCGCAGATCCCCACCTACATGATGCTGCTACCCGTCCTCGGTTATTTCTAAGCATTCCCAGGCGCCGCTGCCGCGAAACGTAACGTCACCGGCACCCTCCAAACCCCCCAGATGATTGCCATCAGTTGCCCGGAATATAAAAAGAACAAGCTCCAGCCTCGTCCGCAGCGTGACGACGATGAGCGACGAGCGACGAGCGACGACAACGACAACGAGCGACGACAACGACGACGACGACGACGACGACGACGATGACGACTGCGGACCAGACTCCTATGCGGATTCCTATGCGGGCACCAATACGGATCCCGACGCGCACGGCGGCAGTGCCCGGAGCGCACTGGCTGGGGAGAGTGTTACGTCATGGGGGGGGTGGGCGGCGGGGACCATGACGCCCGTCATGCCCGAAGCAGTAAAGAAACACGCTCTACAGGTCAGGTGAAGGTAGAGGCAGAGGCAGAGGCAGAGGACGAGGTGACGTTAAAGGTAAAGGTCCAGGTCCAGGTCAAGGTCAAACTAAAGGTAACAGTGCACGTACAGGTACAGGTACAGGTAAAGATACAGGTAAAGGCAAAGGTAAAGGTAAAGGCAAAGGTAAAGTCACAGGTAAAGGTAAGGGCAAAAGGTAAAGGCAAAGGTAAAGGTACAGGCAAGGTATGGGCGTTTGTAGGTCGTCACTCCTACCGTCCGTCGGAAATGAAGTATGGACCCAGGAGGGGTGAAGGAGGGGGCAGCAAGCCGAGGCGCACATCTCCTCCAAAGGGCTAGCTCCGCTGCGCCTTCTGAATGCATCTTGTGCCCGGGTCCGCCTGGTGACATGAGCTCTCTTTTCCCAGACGTCGACGCAGGGGGGAGGGGCCGGGAAGGCGGGGAGAGAAAGGGGGGGGAGGCAAGAGGAGCCGGGGAACCGCGGCCCCCCCCTCTCCCCGACGCAAAAAGCCGGAGTCGCCGAGGACAGGAAAGGGCGAAGCGACCCGAAGCGAAGCACACGACGCGCGACATGCGCATCCGTTGGAGGCAACATGAGTCCACAATGACAGCTTCAATATATCAGTTAAGTTCTTATGGTCCGTTCAAAAGCTTCCAACAAGTCATCTACCCAATGACAGCGTCAATGGGTCCTGTTCCTCCAGGCTCAGCAAAGGCGCTGAATAGGTCATCGAAACTCGTTCAAGCGCAATGGTGTGCTACCCCGTCAGCCCTGGCCTCTTTGACAAATCCAGGTGGGTGTTACTGAGCTCTTCCATGTGCCTTCAGTCGTATGCGGCCTTCACGAGAAAGACTTTTCCAGTGCGTATACCATGACATCCAAGGACGACATCCTTGTCAAAGCCTCGTCGAACGTGGCACGACGCCTTGAAAACTCATGCATTGGCATCCTATCACAGGTCCATTTCTTCACTCGACATGTTGATGCTTGCTTCGTTGCCCGCCGCTCTGATACTCGGGGGCGGCCAAGAGGGGGGCGTCCAAGAGGGGGGGGGGGAGGGCGCAAATCATGGCCAGCGGCATGTGCGCGGCCCAAGGGGGGGGCCAGGGACGCAGTGGAACAAGAAGAGGCGCCACGAGATCTGAGGAGATATCACGGCC
Organism: Prorocentrum cordatum; assembly: GCA_963575745.1. Taxonomy (NCBI): domain Eukaryota; class Dinophyceae; order Prorocentrales; family Prorocentraceae; genus Prorocentrum; species Prorocentrum cordatum. The sequence continues at coordinate 13,447 of CAUYUJ010021860.1, read as the reverse complement.
CCCGCCGTGATTTCCACACACCCCTAAGTCATCACCCCCCTCTTTGCCGTCCCGGGAGACCTGATCCTGGTCCCCCCCCTGCGCGATCCATGGATTTGCGATCCATGGATTTGGCGCGCGGTCGCCAAATCCATGGATCAGGGGGAGGTGCCCTCCCCAAAATGCGGCCGGTGCCGCCTTGTTCGGCGACGGAAATCCCTGCGATTTCCCATGAAAACAGGACCCACCGCAAGTCCACGCCTCCTTGATCCATGTTTGCGATCGCCTGAGCTCTGATACCTGAGCCTGAAATCTGGCGCCATGAAATCTGGGAAAATATCATGGCCCCCGCCATGATGTCCACACCCCCTAGTCATCATCCCCCTCTTTGCCGCCGCCGAGATACCCGGGTCTGGTTCCCCCCCTGTCCTGGAAATGATGGGCGTGCGTTCCACCACCACCACCACCACCACCAGAAGTTGGAGGGGGTAAGGAGGAGGAGGACGTGGAGGAGGAGGACGAAGAAGAGGAGGAGGACGAAGAAGAGGACGTGGAGGATAAGGAGGACGAAGAAGGACGTGGAGGGGGTAAGGATGAGGAGGACTGGAGGAGGAGGACGAAAAAGAAGAGGAGGAGGACCCCCTCCCCCTCCAACTTATGGTGGTGGCAGCCAAGCACGCCGGGCTGCACCCTCACTCCTCTTGCCGGGTCCACGGCCCGCCCCCCAGAGGACACGGCGGCCAAGCCACTCGGGCCCCTGCACCCGTCAAGGCATGCTGAGTCCCACGGTCCTCCTCCTCCTCCTCCACCTCCTTCTCCTCCCCCTCCTCTTCTCCTCCTCCAACTCCTCCTCCTCCTCCTCCTCCTCCCCCCTCCTCCTCTTCTCCCCCTCCTCCTCTTCCTCCTCCTCCTCCTCCTCCTCCTCCCCCTCCTCCTCCTCCAACTCCTCCTCCTCCTCCTCCTCCTCCTCCTCCGATGCCACTCCAGCAGGAAGCTCCGACCCTGCTTCCGAGTGTGTGCGGACTCTTCTTCTGCGGCTGGCGCGCGTGCGTCTTATGATTCGTATCCTTCTTCTGACCGAGGCTGTCACGTTAGCAGAGATCACACCAGCATCGGAATAGATATGGAAAAGGGAAACACTGCGACACAGATCCGATCCGGAAAAGCAGTCTGCGGAAGCAAGGAGGCCCCTTCCCTCCTGCCCTGTGACCTGGAGCAATTCCTGTGAGTCGGCTGGGTGCCTGTGTTGCACTGCGTATCGTCGCTCACGATCCTGAGCACTGCCCACGGAAGCACCCGAGAAGATCAATCGCCCAGGCGGTGGTTGTGACATTAATTCCCCGCTCCGGAGAAGAGGGGGAGGGGAGGGGAGACTTAGGAGGCAACTTCTGGGACGCAGAAGGAGTAAGGCTAAGGACTATCAGGCATCATAGCAGGGGCCACTCAGCCGGATTAGCCAAGATTGGATTAAGCCCGATTAAGCGGGGACAACCAAGCTTAGACGGAAGTCAACGGAACTAGAACCACGCGCGCTTCGCGCGCTGAGGTTCTAGGATGCCCAAGCCCTTGATGACCTCACAGCTCCACCCCAGTAGTCTCCCACAACTGGTTTGACCATAAGGTCAAGAAGCGTCAACACGGACCGAACCAAGACGGATTACTGACAAGGACGAATCCACAAAACTCTTTGCGAAGAAACGCTGAACAGTGAAAAGAAAGCAATCAATGCAATGGCAACGCACTGCAACACATTGCCACGGAAAGCGGATGCGGGGGAGATGCAACGCAAAGGATTGCAAGCAGAAGTGAGCAAAGCAAATACAAGGCAACGCTCTAGAGTACAGTTCAAGGCAAAGCAGAGTGATGCGCACCAATGAACTGCATTGTGAATCACGAGGCAGCACAAGTGCAAATGTGACGAAATGCAACGCAATACAATAAAACGCAACGCGTTGTATATAATCGAACGAATCCCAGAACCCAAGGAACTCAGATCCCAGGGGCAGGGAAACCCAAGGAAATGTGCGGGGAGCCCAGACTGAAGGTCGCAAGTGCCATCAGGCCTCTTCCGAGTAGGAGGAGGGAGCAGCGAGGAGACAGACGGAGGGATGAGAGGAGACTCGGGCAAGAGCGGGTGGAGGAAGGAGGAACGGAGGAAGGGAAGGGCGGAGGGCGGGGTCGCATAGCATCTCCCCCGAATTTCGGCGCACGTGCTCCTCACACGCATCGTGCCCCCACCCCCAGAGGCACGCCGCCTGCCAGCCCCAGAGACAGGCAGGGCTGGCATGACTGGCATCAGCCCCCCCCCCGGCCGACCTCGCGACGCCCCTCACGCGGATCGCGCCTCCCAGGAAGCTTCACCCACGGTGCCGGGGTCGCAGCTCGCACGGCACAGAACCGTGCCCCACGGGGACGCTCCACGTGCGGCCCCACCTGGGAGGATACCCGCGCGGCGTCCCCCCCGCAGCCGTCGGCCGACCCCTCCAACGGGACGTGCCCCACCAGGGTGCTCCGCCAACGGCCCCAGAGACGAGGCTCGCATCCGCTCCACCGACGTCGCCACACCTCTGACATGGATCGTAGCCCACAGGAAGCTCCACTTGCGGCCCCGGAGAGGAGGCTCGCACGCAGCTCCCCCGCCCAGTTCCATTTCGGCACACCCCTCACACGGACCGCGCACCACATGGGAGCTCCACCGACGGCTGCAACGGGAGGGATCACGAGGCCTCCGCATATCTCGGCCCCGCAAGGGACTTCACTATCAGAGCACACGATCAGCCTTGGGCCCAAAAGGCATCAGCAATGATCGGGGAAAGGACCAAGGAGAAAAAAGAAAACCCGGGGGGGGGGCTCGGCACGGTGTCGTACCGGAGCGACACGGAGGACCAAAAGGATGGCGACGATGATCACTGCCTCACCCGGCTGGCGACTCGTTCATCAAACAGCACCCATTGAGGCCGCCTTCAGAGCAGTCGGGCCTGCACTCGGGAACCAGGGCCCCAGGGCGTCGCAGCGACGACAATGACGAGCCCGATGGCAGAAACGGTGCCGCCAGCGAGGAACGCCACATCTCAAGCGAGGGCGCTTACGCGCAAACTGACGCGGCAACTGACGCGCGAAGGTCGTCGCAGTCGACCGCACTTTTGCTGCGTCGCTCGTGAGGCGTCGGAGGAAGGCGCAGAGTGTTTCCCAGGATGCCCCGGAGGCCTTCTGAGCCTTCTGAAAAGGCCCGCCTCCGCTGCCTTGCGCACTGCGCGCGCCGCCAAGGTTTGGCTTCCGGCCAACAACTCAAGCCTCCCGCGGTCGCTCGGGACGATCCGTGCCCGTCCAGAACGCTCTCGGCGAGCCGCAGCTGCTGGAAAGCACCCCGAAGCTGAAAAACTGATCGGAACTGACAACAACGTCAGAGAACGATGCCCTTCCCTGAAGTACGATGCCACGACAACAAAAAATAAGATCGAAGGCAAAGTCGACCGGAGCAATGGCCCCCGTTCCCCTGGGCGCGCCGCCGAAACGAGATGATCAACAGAAGCTCGCGGCGCTGCGGGCAAGGTGTATATCCATGTCCACTGCATCTTTTGAGTTCCGGGCTCCCTTTCCCAGACACCCGAGGCGCAATGGATATGGATAAGAATCTGGCCCGTCGAGGCTGGATTTTTATCCAGATCCACTGCGCCTCGGCCTCGTAGCGCCCCTTCCCAGGAAGTCCAAGACGCAGTGAACATGGACACAAGCCTTGCATACAGGCGCGGCCCCGCGCGCCGCCTCCCCGCCTCCAGGCCCGCGACCAGCTTCTTTGCCCCTTCCAGGTCCTTGCTGGTGCCAAAGACCTGTCGCCGCGCGGGAGCGGGCGCAGGTCGTGACGGCTGCACTTCTCCCCGGCTCCTCCTCCTCCTCCTCCTGCTCCTCCTCGTCGCCGTCCTCGTCCTCCTCCTCCGTCCTCCTCTTACTCCGCCGCCTCCGCCTCCGCCTCCGCCTCCGCCTCCGCCTCCGCCGCCGCCTCCGCTCCACCATCTCCTCCTCCTCCTCCTCCTCCTCCTCCTCCTCCTCAACCTTTCCTCCCCCTCCTCCGCCCCCTCCTCCCCCCTCCTCCTCCTCCTTCCTCCTCCTCCTCCTCCTCCTCCTCCTCCGCCTCCTCCTCCCCTCCTCCTCCCCCTCCTCCTCCTCTCCTCCTCGTCCTCCTCCCCCTCCTTCTCATCGCTACAGGCTTAGCGCAGCACCGTCCTGCACCTGCGCCGCGAGCGGCTATCGTGCCTCCTCCACCTCCTTCTCGTCACCTCGTCCTCTCGTCCCTCCTCCTCCTCCTCCTCCTCCTCCTCCTCCTCGCTCCCCTCCTCCCTCCTCCTCCTCCTCCGTCCTCCCTCATCCCCTCCTCCTCCTCCTCCTCCTCCATCCTTCCGCCTCCTCCTCCTCCATCCTCCTCTCCTCTCTCTCCCTCCCCCCTCCTCCTCCTCTCCTCCTCCTCCGCCTCCTCTACCTCCGCCTCCTGATGCCTGGCACGAAAACATAACCTGTGAGCAACTGCTGCGTCTTAATAAGACGTCGAACGACGGAGCTGTTCTTCCTCCCCTCCCCTCCTCCCTTCTCCTCTCCTCCTCCTCCTCCTCCTCCTCATCATCCTCCGCCTTCTCGTCCTCCTCCTCCTCCTCCTCTTCCTCCTCCTCTTCCTCCTCAGCATTATTATCATCATCAGCAGCATCATCAGCATCATCAGCAGCATGATCGTCGTCATCGTCATCAGCCTCATCCTCATCCTCACCCTCGTTATCGTCCTCATCCTCATCCGCATCATCAGTACTATCATCATCATCATCATCATCATCATCATCATCAGCATCATCATCATCATCATCATCATCATCATCATCATCATCATCATCATCATCATCATCATCAGCGTCATCATCATCATCATCATCATCATCATCATCATCATCATCATCATCATCATCATCATCATCATCCACCACCAACCACCACCACCATCATCATCATCATCATCATCATCTCATCATCATCATCATCATCATCATCATCATCATCGTCATCATCATCATCATCATCATCATCATCAGCATCAGCATCAGCATCAGCATCATCATCATCATCGTCATCATCAGCAGCATCAGCATCAGCATCATCATCATCAGCATCATCATCAGCATCATCATCATCACCAACAGCATCATCATCATCATCATCATCATCATCATCACCAGCAGCAACACCATCATCACCACCACCACCACCACTTTAATCAGCATCATCAGCAACATCCGCATCAGCATCAGCATCATCACTATCATCATCATCATCATCATCATCATCATCATCATCATCATCATCATCCCCATCCTCATCATCAACATTAACATCATCAGCAGCAGCAGAGGCATCAACATCAACATCATCAGCATCAGAAACATCAGCAACAACATCATCGTCATCGTCGTCATCATTATCATCGTAATCATCACCATCATTGTCATCGTAATCGTCGTCATCAGCGAAATCAGCATCATCGTCATCAGCATCATCATCAGCATCAGCATCGTCATCATCATCGTCAGCATGCTCATCGTCATCATCATCCTCATCGTCGTATTCGTCGTCATCACCATCGTCATCATCATTAGCGTCAGCAACATCATCATCAACGCAGCATCATCATCAGCACACTCAGCATCGACATCATCATCAACAACGTCGAAATGATCATGATCAGAAGCAGCATCATCATCACCACCAGCGTCCTCATCCTCATCACCATCAGCATCATCAGCACCATCAGCATCATCAACATCAGCATAATCATCAGCATAAGCGTGAGCATCAGCCTCAGCATCAGCATCATCATGATAATCATCCCTGTTATCATCATCAGCATGATCCTCAGCCTCAGGCTCATCAGCATGGTCAACATCATCACAGTGATCGGTATCACAATCATCAGCATCATCATCATCATCAACATAATCATCACCATCGTCGTCGTCATCATCATCAACATCATCATCATCATCATCGTCATCATCAGCGTAATGATCATCATCCTCACCCCCATCCTCATCATCATCCTGCACGTCCTCCTCATCCTCCTCCCAACCTCATCATCCTCGCTCCCTTCAATCATCCTCATCATCCTCTCCGTCCTCATCCTCATCCTGCTCCTCCCCTTCTGGGGGGGACAAGCAAATACCCATACCACATACCGCTACTCCCCAGACCTCTCCAGGGGCGAGGTGTCTCCAGCCGCTGCGGCGAGGAAAAAGTAGCATCAGGTGGGATAAAAAGTAGCAGCGAGTGTCCTCCGGCCCTCGGCCAATCGCCCCCGGCCACTTGTCTCATGGCCGCGCGGGAGGACATCAAAAGAAACCAGAAATCTTGGCACGGGGGGAGGGCGAGATGACGCAACAACTGCTCTCCCGCCAGCCCCAGTCCGCTCAGGATCGATCCCTATAGGCCCCTGCCGGGGCCCATGGCCCTTCTTAAGGCGGACCCAGCCGTATGGCGACGAGAAGCCTCCGGGAGGCCAAAGTGGACGAGAAAGCCGGGGAGTGGCGCCATTCTCGACTGACTCTGAAATCCCATTTTGCTGGGAAAAAACCGCCGACCCTGTCGTCGTGTGTGGGATCTGTCCGGCCCGGTCGACGGAAACCCCTCTATCGTCCCCTCCCGTCGGGGGAGAAAGAGAGAGAGAGAGAGAGAGCAGCACCCTTCCTCGTTCGGGGGACGGGTTCGCAGCGTGAGGGAATTCCATCCACGTCCTCATTACGTCAAAGGGAAGCCCCTTCCCTGTGTCCCTTCCCCGGCAGGTGGGGGGGTCAGATTCGCATCGCCTCTGGGGGTCCTCCTCTCCCACGCCGGTCCTTCTCTGGCGCGCTGATGCTCCTCGGGTCCTCCTCCCCAGGCCAGGTGTGGGGAGGAGTCCCAGGGGGGGGAGGGGGGTCAAATACGCATCCATCCCTGGGGGTCCTCCCCTCTCCCACGCCGGTCTTCCTCCGGTCCTCCTCCCCAGGGGGGGGGGTCTCAAGGGGGAGTCCTTTTCCTCATCCTTTTCCTCCTCCTCCTCCTTATCTCCGCCTCCTCCTCGTGCCCCCTCCTCCTCCTCTTCCTCCTCCTGCTCCTCCTTCTCCTCCTCCTCCCCCTCCTGGTCGTCGTCGATATCTTTCAGGGTCGGCAGCACCGGCCGTCAGGCCTTCACAATAGAACATCACGAAGAATCACGGCCCGAGCTCTAGACCCCATCTTCCTGCTGAATTTTTCGAGCTTGATCAATCTGTGAAGGTCCTGGGGCCCGAAGCCTGACAAAACGCCATATGTGAAAAAATGCAACGCCCGGATCTCAAGGCGCGTAACTATCGCCACTCCTCGCTCCTCACGAGAGACGCCGTGCCCCTCTGGCTGGAGACGCCCCCTGGCGGGAGGCACCGAGGTGTCCCCGCGGAGGCCCAGGACAGGACCGAAGAAATATACAAATTTACGATTTCAAGCCTGTGATTGGGATAACTCGAGCCTCGGACCTGCCCGCCCTTAATGCTGGCCAGACCAGTGCTGAGCCACCTCAGACACCAAGACGTTTCCAGGTTCGGCGGCGAGCGAGGAGGGGAAGTGAGAAGGAGGAGGCCTTCTCAGAGGGCGGCGGGACTTCTCGGAAACCCTCGCGCTTTCTCAGAAAATGTCCGTGTCTCCGGGGAAGGCTCAGAAACCTGCTCAGAAGGCGGGGGGACGTCCGAGACTTCTGAGAAGGCTCGCCCCTTCTCACTTCCCCCCCAGGCTCGCCGCTGGGAAGGGTCACCAGCGGCACCGACAATAATGCAAGATACCTCCTTTTGAGCAGGGACCGGGCCTTCCGGCATTCCTATAGGCCTTTCACGCGACAACACATGTTCGTAGAAGAAACGGATGTTCTGAGACCAAAGCTAATCTCCGCATGCGACAAAGCCAATGCAACAAAACAGAAACTCCCCCCCGAGCTCGCCGCCGACACATGTTCTCCGCATCTGGTCCCTCTCCTGGGGAAACCTAAAGGCACCGATACCGCTGCTCCCCGGACCTCTCCCGGGGTGCATCCTGACCAGAACTTCGGGGCGAAGCCGGCGGTGGCGACGAGGGCCTCCCAGGAGGCCCACCAAGCGGAAAACGAGCGAAGGGCAGGGGCCATGGGCACCTCCTCCTCCCCTGCCCCCCACCCCCACCGAACAGGCCCTCACGCGGGCGATCCATCCCGCAAAGGGGCGGCGTAGGCGCGGGCGGCGGGCACAGGCCCGCCTTCAGCGACAGCAGCATCACGGCCAGCACCTCCGCCCCCGCGCGCGCGGACGGGGCAGGGCGGGACATCCGCACACAGAGAGGGGGGTCGACGCCGAAACGCCCGCAGAGGAGCTGCGGGGTACGGCTTGCAAAATCCCCTGCGAGTAAAGTTTGCCACAGACCCAGACTTCTCATGGGGCCAGCAGGGGGCGTACCCCGATGCTCCAAGGGGCGAGCTCCGAGGAGGCCCCGTAAGAGGCGGAGGAGGAGGAGGAGGCGGAGGAGGCGGGCACTGAGACGAAGCCAGGACGAAGACGACAAATTCAGACGAGGACGGATCGAGAATCTCTGAGATCTGACGGTTCTGGAAGATGTCTCGGGCGCCGCGGCCTTCACCGAACGTCCCCGGAGGCTCTGAGAGAGCGCTCCAGAAGGCTCAGGAGTGAATGTATCCTTGTCCCAGCCCCGCCCGAGGCACTGTCTTCCTCCGCTGCACGTCTGTTTTCACACACCCTCCTGGGAGGTCTTCGCACTAACAGCTCAAATCGACGAGGCCCGAACGAAGGGCCACACTGGGCTGAACCAGCCTAGGTTGAAAACAGGAGCAAGCCAGATCGAGCAACAGTAAGCTGGGTTATCCAGGTACTAAAGTTCAGTCGGGCCTGTCCCCCTACAGGCCGATTTTAGACTGAAAATCAAAATAGTCTAAAAACATCCTAAAACACTCCAAAATGGTCTAAAAATTCGTCCCACGATAAATCGAACCTCCCCGGGGTCGCATCCTCAGCTGCACGTCTGCGCCCAGACATCACCCGAGAGCTGCTTCTTGCTGCTCGAGGTCCAAGGCCCCCAACCTGCAGTGGCAAATATTATGCAGCATGATGCATGTGCTTTCCTCCGGCGCCGTCACCACTCGCACGGGGCATCCCCGCGTGGAGCCCGCACATCGTCGAAATCTGCACGCGTGGTTCCGGCTGAAAATGCAGAAGGCGCTCAAACTGCAACAGTACTGAAAGCCATGCTGCTGCTGCCGCGGGAATTGCAACAAGGAGTGCGTTCGGATGTGTCCTAGGTTGTGTGCCACTAACTGTCGCTGGGGCTGTAGCAAGAGGTGTCGTTACAGCTGTTATGCTACTGCTGTAATAGGAACTGGTGTAGGAGCTGTTGCAGGAATTGTGGGAGGACCTAGAATGAAAACTGTAGAACAAGTTGCCGTGTTTCAGGAGCTGTATCAGGAGATGTCCTGATGGCTGCAGCAGGAACTGCAGTGAGACTCCCAGTGGCATATATTGTAGAGCTTTGGTACCAGCTGCAGAAGGAACTTGAGTAAGATCTGCGGAGAATGCTGTAGCAAGATCTGAAGGATGTGTACTGCTTGTAATACGATGAGCAACAAACAATAATAGTGACTCTAGTATGAGATGTACTGAAGGCTGTACACTCAGCTGTAACAAGATCCGCAGTAGGAGCTGCCGTAATAACTGCTGGGATACTTGTAAGAAGGAAGTCTGTGGAGGAAATGTGCTGCTGGCTGTGATCGACCATGGAGAAAGCCTTATCTGTAGAAGGTGAAGCAGGGAGGCTGCAGTAAGAGCTGTAGCGAGCGCTGTCACGCTGTCTAAAGGTTCAGCTGCACTGAGAGCTCACTGCTTGACTGCGTAAGCTGCACTTGGATATGAAATAGGAGGTGTCAACGTAACTGTCGCAGGATCTGTGGTAAGAAGTGCAGTGAGAGCTGTGCGAACTACTGGAATAGCAGGTGTAAGACCTGCAGCAGAAACGGCAACAGAAGCTGTTCTGGGATGTATAGTAAGAGTTGTAGTCGGAACTGTACTGCTTGCTGGCTGGTTGGTTGCTGAACTGCTTGCTGCTGGCTGCAGTAGGGCTTAGTAGAAATGTGCAGTAGGAGATGCAGTAAGAGCTGTAATAGCAACCGTCGTAGTTGTCGTGAAAGCTGTGCTACCGGGTGCAGAACAAAAATATCCAGGCGAAGGACCCAATCATGTGCAGATGTGTGTAAAGCAGTTGTGGGTTTCGTCAACGGCGAACTTCTCTCTGGGGCCACGACGCGTGTGACGGGTGTGCCCAAAGTGGCACGGGTACGCCATGCGGACGCTGCCACCAGAACCGTCGGTGCAGCCCCATGTGAGGCCACGAAACGTGTGACGGGTGCGCCGACATGGAGTTGGAACCACGTGCGGACGCTGCCACTAGGGCGTTTGGGGGCAACGAAACGTGAAAGGGGTGCGCAGAAATGAAGGGTGGAACTGCATGCGGGCCCTGCCACAGGGGGACGTGAATGGAAAACTCTACGGGCTATGGGGACACGAAACGTATGAGGGGTGCGCCGAAATGGGGGTTGAACTGCTAGCGGACCCTGCCACAAAGGCCTTCGGTGGAGCACCCTATGGAGCCGCGAAACGTGTGAGGTGTATGCCAAAATTGAGGTGGAACTGCATGCGGACCCTGCCATTGAGGCCTTCGGCGGAGCACCCTATGTGGCCACGAAACGTGTGAGGGGTGCGCCGAAATGGAGGTGGAACTTCACGCGGACCCTGCCACTGGGCCTTGGGTGGAGCACCCTATGGGGCCACTAAACATGTGAGGGGTGCGCCGAAATGGGGGTGGAATTGCATGTGGACCCTGCCACAGGGGGCCTTGGGTGGAGCACCCCATGGGGCCACGAAACATGTGAGGGGTGCGCCGAAATGGAGGTGGAACTGCATGCGGCCAAAGGGCCTTCGGTGGAGCACCCTATGTGGCCACGAAACGTGTGAGGAGTGCCGAAATGGGGGTGGAACTGCATGCGGACCCTGCCGTTGGGGCCTTCGGCGGAGCACCCTATGGGGCCACGAAACGTGTGAGGGGTGCGCCGGGATGGAGGTGGAACTGCATGCAGACCCTGCCAAAGGGCCTTCGGTGGAGCACCCTATGTGGCCACGAAACGTGTGAGGAGTCCCGCAATGGGGGTGGAACTGCATGCGGACCCTGCCACTGGGGCCTTGGGTGGAGCACCCTATGGGATCACGAAACGTGAGAAGGGTGTGCCGAAATGGAGGTGGAACTGCATGCGGATCCTGCCACTGGGGCCTTCGGTGGAGCACCCTATGTGGCGACGAAACGTGTGAGGGGTGCGCCGAAATTGGCATGCGAGAGAGCAGAGGCAGGGAGGGGAGGAGGGAGGAGGAGGAGGAACGCGGGAGGTGAGGTGAGGTGAGACGCGGGGCGCTGTCTCCTCAAAACGAGGACCCAACACCACAGGATGGTTGGGAATCGTGGTGGAACATGTTGTGAAAGCAATAGTAGGGCTGCAACACCGACAGAGGAAACCTGTCTCGATCATCGCCATGGTCGTTGCGATGGCCGTTGTCAGTGCCGACGCCGCGATTCCCAAGGAAAAGATGGCCTGAACAAGTCAGGTAGTGTTCGGTGAAGAATGCGGGGGGGGCAAGCGAGTGTCTGATTTGTTCTGCAAGAAGCTCGCTTCGGTCCCCTGCGATGTTCATGAATTCACAGCATGGCCTCGTCCACCTCCTCCTCCTCCTCCACCTCCTCCGCCTCTTCCTGCTGTTGCTGCTCCCCCGCATCCTCTTCCTCATCCTCCCCCTCCTCCTCCTCGTCCTCCTTCTCCGCAACACAACCAGCATCCCCACTTCAAAGCGGGGCCATTGAAAACCGTAAACGAACAGACTGACAAGACAGATGCCAAGGACTGGTGTTCAGTTTGTTGTGTGCTGTGTGTTGTTGTTCTATGGTGTTGGGGAATTATGTTTCGGATCTGGTTGGGAGGAGGGGAAATAAAGAAGCGGGAAGAATTGGGAACTGAGAGCGGACAGAAGGGGGAGAAAGAAACAGAGAGAGAGAGAGAGAAAGAGGATGATCGTTTGGAAGAGGAAGAAGGTATGGAAGGGAGAAGATGAAGATCGGAGGAACGAGGAACTGCGGACGGATCTGGGCTGAGCGGTGCAAGCCCGCTGTCATGTTGTAAGGGCCTCCTTTGACCCCGAAGACGCGTTTAGTCTGCGGCCCTCGAAGTCCCGACCTTTTCCTCGGGGGGGCAACTTTGCGTTCAGGATATGTGCTTGATGGCCCGGGGGGGCGAGAAAGGGACCCCAGAAACAGAGATCAGGAAAACACACTGAAATTACAAAAAAACGCACAGACAAGTATATTCCTAGAATCATCCGCCAACGTGCCTCGAGGCACGAAGTTGAGTTACCCCCAGGCTCCCATGTGCTCTCTGTTCTCTGTACTCAGGAGTGGAGGATTCTAGTATTCTAGGGGCTGGGACCCCAGATTCGCAAATTTCCTGGGCGCTCCCGCGCGCTCCTGGGCTGCCCCGTGTGATATTCCCAAAGGTCAGGGGGGTCCAAGACGGGCCCAGAGGGGCCCACGAGGGTTCAAGAGGCCTCCAGGAAAGCCCAAGAGCGCTTACGTGTTTCTCTCTGTGTGTGTGCGTGTGTGCGTGTGTGCGTGTGTGCGTGTGTGCGTGTGTGCGTGTGTGCGTGTGTGCGTGTGTGCGTGTGTGCGTGTGTGCGTGTGTGCGTGTGCGCGTGTGCGCGTGTGTGCGTGTGTGCGTGTGTGCGTGTGTGCGTGTGTGCGTGTGAGCGTGTGAGCGTGTGAGCGTGTGTGCGTGTGTGCGTGTGTGCGTGTGTGCGTGTGTGCGTGTGTGCGTGTGTGCGTGTGTGCGTGTGTGCGTGTGTGCGTGTGTGCGTGTGTGCGTGTGTGCGTGTGTGCGTGTGTGCGTGTGTGCGTGTGTGCGTGTGTGCGTGTGTGCGTGTGTGCGTGTGTGCGTGTGTGCGTGTGTGCGTGTGTGCGTGTGTGCTTGTGTGCTTGTGTGCGTGTGTGCGTGTGTGCGTGTGTGCGTGTGTGCGTGTGTGCGTGTGTGCGTGTGTGCGTGTGTGCGTGTGTGCGTGTGGTGAGTGTGTGCGTGTGCGCGTGTGCCGTGTGTGCGTGTGTGCGTGTGTGCGTGTGTGCGTGTGTGCGTGCGTGCGTGTGTGCGTGTGTGCGTGGTGCGTGTGTGCGTGTTGCGTGTGTGCTTGTGTGCGTGTGTTGCGTGTGTTCGTGTGTGCGTGTGTGGCGTGTTTGTGGCCGTGTGTGCGTGTGTGCGTGGTGCGTGTGTGCGTGTGTGCGTGTGTGCGTGTGTGTTCGTGTGTGCGTGTGTGTGCGGTGTGCCGTGTGCGTGTGGTGCGTGTTGCGTGTGTTCGTGTGTGCG